>QEPC01012497.1:373297-444539 GCA_003113815.1 Sphenodon punctatus | reverse complement strand
CCAACCATCATCACTTCAGTCTTGATTGGATTCCACTTCAATCAACTCACCCTCATCCAGTCCTCAACAGCAGCTGAGCACTGGACCTGGATCACATGAAAAAGAGAGGTAGAGCTGGGTGTCATTGGCATACTGATGGCATCTCACTTCCAACCTCCTGATAATCTCACTCAGCAACTTCAGATACACATTGAACAAGATAGGAGACCAAGGGGACGACGAGCTATCTCCCATCATCATCTGCTGGGACCTCCACAAGCAGAATGAATGGAACCACTCAAGAGCAGTTCCATGTACCCCTGCCCAGGTCCTGCAGGCTTATCAACAACACCTCATGATCAACCATATCAAAAACTACTGAAAGATCTAAAATGATCAACAGGGCACAATTCTCTCTGTCAGTCAGTCTCTAGGTGAAGATAATCGAACAAGGCCACAAGCTCAGTCTCTCTTCTATACCACAGATAAAAACCTGGCTGAAATGGAATGAGGAATCTGAAAGGATCAAGACGAGCCTGAAGCTGCCAGGCAACCACACTTTCTATAAACTTCTATAAAGGAAAGTTTAAAGACAGGGTGAAAGCTGGTTGGGAGTTCATGCCTACAGATAGCTTCTTAAGCAGGTTCTGGACTACCACAGTTTTAAGGGTGTCTGACAACCTATCCTCTGGATGGGGGAAGTGTTGACAACCCCAGTCAGCAACAGCTCCAATATCTTCCAGCTGACTTTCAACAGACAGGACAGGATCTAATTCACAACTGGTTGCCTGCATTGCTTCAAAACATACTCTGCATCGCTGGGCGACATTAATTTAAACTGATCCAAACACATGGGAAAAGGATGATCTTCCACAGCCCCAAACTCTGATTCCTACAGTTCAAGTAGCAGCACCAAAATTGCGGTGGATATGAGCAAAGTTTTGTCTTTAAAGTTTAATAAAAGTGTCACAACGGACAACAGAGGTCTCAGGAAAGACAGACCCGATTAACCAGGTTATTCAACACCTGAAATAGCTCATCAGGATGGGACTTTGCACTTTCTATGATAGCAGAGAAGAAAGCTTTCTTCCCTGCCATAACAGTCATGACATAGTCCTTTAAAAATGATCTATGCTGCAATCGATCAGCTTCAGCATGAGTCGAGCACCACCTGCGTTCTAACTGCTTATCCTCCCGCTTCAACCACCCTAAGCCCTCCATATACCTGGGGAACCTATGTTGTCACAGAAGTGGGAGTGGATGCTTGAATACAACCATGTCAATTAAAGGTGGAACAAGGATCCATTTGATTCTCACAAGAATCTTGCAAGAATTGAGAAAACTTAGTAAGATCTCAAGACGATCTCACTAAGGATTTCAAGAATCTCATGAGAATTTTGCTAAAAAAAAATAATAATCACCCTGTATGTGCAAAATGGCCAACAGAGCCTGGTAATTTTTCATATGTGCAAAATTGCCGCCAGGGCCCCCACTAGTTCTGCACATGTCCAGCCCTTTTTCAAGATGGTGCGGACAGCATCAAAAGGGCAGGTATTCTACACATGAGTGATGAGAGGAGAGTTTGTTTGTTTCTGTTCAATTTCTACCCCACCCTTCCCATGAAGGCTCAGGGCATCATATAACATATAAAAACATTTAAAACCCATAAATCCCACCAACCTATGCTCTCCATAAATCCCACACCCAATCCCACCCAACTCTATTCCAGCCCCCCAAATGCCTGGCCAAATAAAAAGGTCTTACATCTCTGCCAAAAGGTGAGTTCAGGCTTAGGTAGATCTTACGGGGGAGGGGTGGGGCTTAGGTTCAGGCTTAGGTGGATCTTTGGGGGGGAGAGTTCCATAGTTGTGGAGAAACCACTGAGAATGTCTCTCTGTGTACCTGTGCTCTACAAACCTCATGGGCACTCACAATAGGGCACCCTCGACTGACCTCAGAGATGGGACATAGTGGAAGAGATGGTCTTTCAGATACTGGGGGCCCAGGCCATTTATATTTATTTATTTATATATAGACTTTTATCCCGCCCCTCCTGCCATGCAGCTCGGGGCGGCCTACAACATTTTAAAATACAATAAAAACATTTAAAATAGTCATCAATATTATAAAACAATCAAACAGGACTAGCAGAAACAATCTAAAAACCAAAAATAGGTGGGGGAAACTAAAAACCCCACACCCTACCCACCCTCCCTCCCAAAGGCCTGGGCGAACAGCCAGGTCTTACAGTTTCGCCGGAATATTAACAGGCTAGGGGCCAGGCGAGCTTCCTCCGGAAGGGAGTTCCACAGCCGCGGTCCCACTACCGAGAATGCCCTCTCCATCGTGGCCCCCCGCTTAACATGGGGGACCTCCAGGAAGGCACCCCCAGTGGACCGCAGGAGCCACTCTGGGGCGCGGAGGGCGAGGTGGTCCCTAAGGTATGAGGGGCCGAGACCGTGTAGGGCTTTATAAACCATCACTAGCTTTAGGGCTTTAGGGCTTTAAAGGTTAAAACCAGCGCCCTGAATTGTGCCAGGAAAGGTATTAGCAGTCAGTGCAGACACTGGAACATGGGTGTCATGTGTTCCCAGTGACCCATACCTGACAGAAGGTAGACTTCTGCATTCTGCACCAGCTGCAGCTTCCAGTCTTCGAGGGCAGCCCTACATAGAATGCATTGCAATAGTCTAGCCTTGAGTTTACAAAGACCTGGATGACAGTGGCCAAGTTTGAGTCTGATAGAAAAGGTCATAGCCATCTCATCAGAAGAAGTTGGTGAAAAGCACTCCTGGCCACCACCGCAACTTGGGCATCCAGGGGAAGCAATACAAGAGCACCACAAGGCTATGAACCTCAGTGAGCAAAGGAGGCTGGACACCATCAATAACAGGGACCCCTATGCCCCTCAGGTCACACGACTGGCCAACCATCATCATCTCGGTCTTATCTGGATTCAGCTTCAATCTGTTTGCCAACATCCAGTCTCCAACAGCAGACAAGCACCTGGTAAGCACCAAGACTTTAGGGCTGGAGTCAGTAGGGATGTGCACAAGGCCCCCATGTTGTTTTTTGTTTTGTTTTTGTTATTCAAAAATGTCATTTTCATTATCGTTATTAACGACAATGTCATTTTAATTCATTATCATTTTCGGTAACGTTTTGGATATTATTATTTTTGGTATCAGTATCAATATCGGTATTGGTATTGTTTTTGTTATCGGTGTCAATATTATCGTTATTGATATCGTTATTGATATTGGTACCATTTCAAACAGATTTTATTTTTGATATTGGTAGCATTATTGTTTCCTGTGCATTACTAATATTTATCTAAATCTAAGGGAAACGGGAAGGGGAAAGGAAAACTATTATCTAATCATTTATCTATATAAGTATTCTAATCTATATGTGTATAATATATATCTATATCTAATCTATACTACCTATCTATATATAATGTACATAGGTAATGTGTATATCTATATATAATGTATATAGTGTATTTGTTGGGGCCTGTCGAAATGGTTCCTTTTATGTATGTATCTTCATGTGTATTGCTGTGTTTTGGACAAGGATGTTGATTGACTTTTTGTTGGTTGTAATGACCATATTGGTTTCACAATAAATGTCAAATGAATGAACTATATACCCCAAAATATAATGTACAGGGTGGAGAAGGGCAGGGAAAGGAAGAAGGTAAAATGTAGGGTATAAGGAAGGAAAGGTATTTTACCTAATAAATAAATAAATAAATAAATAATACAATGAGGGGTGGGGGGTGGTTATGTGCAAGTGCTGCAGTTCTGTAAACGCAACCTGACAAGCAGAGATCTCACACAACGGAGAGAAAAAACCTGGTCCTCCCATTATAAAGGGTTGCAGTGCCCTCCTCCAGAACCCCCCAATTGGTTGTGGGAGGCAGCAGGCATTGAGCAATCACAGAGTCCCATGAGACTGCTAGGGCCTGCTTGCACTGCTCATTGGCCAGCGATACATCCATCGGATACTGCTGAGCTGCTCGCCGCTCCCAACACAGACACAGTTCAAGAGTTCAACCCTGTTAAGGCTCCAAGATGTCTGCTCCCTCCTCCCCTCTCTACATTTTCCCTCCAAAACCTAACTGTCACAGCACTAATAATAATGACAATGATAATGACATTGTCATTTTTGTTTCTTATCATTTTTGTTATCATTTTTGTTATTGTTTTTGGTATTGTTTTTGGTATCAGTATTGATATCGGTATCATTGTTACCATTATCAGTATTCTCAGTTGTCATTTTTTTGTCTTCTCAGTTGTCATTTTTGTTATCATTGTAGTTATTCTCAGTTGTCATTTTCGTTATTCCAATAACGAAGACGAAAAGGACAATTTTCGTTATCGTTATTGTAATAATGAAAATGACATGTACACCCTTACGGGTCAGATGAAAAAGATAGAGTTGGGTGTCATCAGCATACTGATGGCACTCCACTCCAAATCTCATAAAAAATCTCACCCAGGGGGCTCAGATACAAATTGAACAGGAGTGGGAATGAGATGGAACCCTGCAGAATCCCACAAAGGAGCCCCCAGGGGAATGATGAGCCACCACCCATTCCCACTCTCTGCGTTGTTCCAGCAATGAATGAGCTGAACCACTCAAGAGTAGTCCCATACACCCCAGCTAGTTCCTGCACCATGACAACACCACCCCATGGTCAACTGTATCAAAGGCTCTGCCCTCTCAAATACACCAGATAACAGTTTGTTCCTGGCATAAGTCAGCAATTTGGTTTGAAAAATAATTATTTTTAAAAGTGTCTATTTTCTTTCTAAAATTATTTCTAAATTTCCAGATCAATGACAAATCATTGTTTTCAAGCTCCAAAAATGAGGACTTTTTATTTCTAAGAATAGTTTCTATGTAAAATGCCTATAAAAAAAATGAAACCGCTTCACAATTTTGCAACAGAATACTGTGTTTGGACCAATTTTGTTAGCAATAAATCTTTAACCCAAGCGAAAAAGTGAAGGAACAGAGCCATACTTTCCTTCCAATGTCTTTGGGGTAGTGCAGATGACTTGAGCATTAGGAATAGGATGGGGTATAAATATAATAATAATATCCTTCTTTTTGTAGTTTTATGCTTATTTTAATGTTATCTAGAAGTGTTAGTCCATAGGCTTTATACCATGATATCTCCTGGGAAGCCTCACTTGCCATGACACTGACAAATTCAGTGCTCATAAACCAAATGGGTAGCGACAAACAATTATCTCACTTCATATACAGTCATTCCATACTTAGCTTGGAGCATGGTATCAAAAGAGCGGGGGGTGGGGGTGGAGAGAAGATGATTGTTCTGGTTGTCTTGTAAGCATGTAGAAAGGGCCAAATACCTCTAACCTATACTGGAAAACAGTGGAGTGGACATTACTTGTTGATGTTAATAGGAAACATATATGTGCTCATTTTGTTGTTGAAGACTTGCTGATAACATTCAGGATTCGAGTCGTCCATCTATGTTCCCTTATTTATAACTCTAAATAATGTGTTGAGTATTTGTTAGTATACTCAAATCTCGGCATACATATGAGAAATTGTCACTGTCCTAGGAAGGGTTTAGCTTAAAGAAGAAGCAGAGCAACTGATATGTATTGCACCTAGCAAAAGAGTAATGTATGAAATAATCCTGTTTACTACTTTCTAGTTGGAATTTCTAAACTTGGAAAAAATGGTTACAGCTTAGATAATGTTACTGTTAGCAATGGTGCATTACGGTGGAAATCCCATGGCAACAATTTTGGAGTCCTATTGGTGGCTGGAACTCAGTTAAGTTTAGACAAGTGGATTTACCACAGAAACAGGAGCCAGGGATTGCTAAGAAATGTTGGAGAGACTACGCTAAAGAGAGATTATGCATTACTAATATGGAAATGACTATTCTACAGCCCGTGTTAAATCTAGTGTGAATTAGAGGTTTCCAAAAGTTTGAGCAGATCCACACTAAGCTGAACGACCATGCAATTAATAAAAGGTACTGTGTGGTTTCTACTGCAAACCTGATAACAGAGTGCCTTCCAAAAATTACATGATGTCAGAAGTTATCTAGCATGAAAGACAGCAATTGCTTCAGCCAAGGCCACTTGATTCATGAGAAATCTCACAGACAAATGGTGTCAGTAGAGAATGTTTTCACTGCTATTAAGACTGCAAAGAAAACTCCTACAATGCTAGGAATTATATTTTTTCCAGTCAACACCTTAGCGACATTGTTAGAGATGTATATTTTGACATGGGAGGATGAAGGATTGAACACAGACTGTGGTAGACTGCAGTTACATTTGATAACTCCCTCTACTGTTCTTTCATTCCAAGACCCCTTCTCCTGTACCTAAGCTAAGCACATGGTCTTGCAACTTCTCAACTTCATAACTTGTTTTCTCCTGATCTGCTTCAAGTCAATATACTGTCCTTTATTTGCTCTTGATCAATTAAAACAAGAGCAAAGACTTTCCTTTTAAAAAATAAATAAATTAATTAAATAAATAAATAAATGCCATCAATATTACTCGAAGTTATAAAATACACACAGGAGTCAGAAAAGCAGGTTGAGAACCAGTGTAACCTAGTGGATAAGGCCAGGGTGTAGCTACCGTGGAGCAAGGACGCTCAGTTATGCCCAGCCCTTGGACTCTAAAGGGGCCCTCTGCAATCAGCCTGAGCAGTGCTAGGAAATTTGTAGAGAGGGCAGAGAAAGGAGCACAGCTGAAATTCTTCCCCTTAGCAGCACCCAGGCTTCTGGCAAAAGGTCCCACAAAAAAGGAAGTTAAACCTCCTTCCTAGCAGAGGTACTGCCATTTCCGGGGACCACGCTGGGAGCCAGGGTAGCACCTTCACCTTTTCAGGGGGAGGCCAAGGCTGGCCAGAAGCCTTGGGAGGGCTGCCACCATGGAAGCCTCCACCCCTTGCCCTTGACGGGGCGGGGGGGGGGGGCATAATTGGGACATGAGCCTGGGCCTACCATTTTTACATGGACGGCCCCACCCACGACTGGGTGTTCTGGTGGGTGTGCGTTGTGTGTGTGGGGGTGTCCGATTTAACAGGCTGGTGTTAGATGGGGGATGGAAGTGCGCCAGGTGTGTGCCCGTGTAAACACTACAGGCGGTGAGTGTTTGTGTGCGCTCCTGGTGCACACCCATCTCTACCCACCGGGCACTCCAGAAAACCAGAGGAGGACCCGTGGGTGGAGATGGGTGTGTGACCATGTAAAAGGACACCCACCCACCATGCGAGCACACCCATCTCCACCCCGCCGTCCGTGTAAAAACGGCCTTTGATAGTTTTCAGATAAACAATTTATTTTATTTGAAATACATTCCACATTCAGAAGCTTGATCATTAACCCTGGGGAAAAATTAGAACAAACTGGAGACTCTTGGGAGACTTTTGCCCTCAACAGATCCATTCTCTTGTGTGCCAAATTCAGGGTCTGATATACAGTTTCCTGTTTCAGTATGTTCCAGACTTTAAAGCTGAAACAACTATTCATGCCAACGAATATGTGTGCAAACTTTGTGCTGCCCAAAGCCACTATTTAAAAAAAAATGTTTTGTTGGATGCCTATTTCAGATATTTTGTTTGTTATTTTGGTGTTTGTTATTTTAATTGCTTCATTTCAGCAGGACATTGTGCATGTGCATCAGCTGATACAAGGTAACTCTAATAACCAAACCAAAATAACCAAAATAATGAAATAAGCCGTTTTCAGACGAGCGCGGCGGCGCCCGCGCTTGTTTCTTAAAAAAGCCGGCAGCCCGTTCTACACGAGACGCTGCTGCCGAATACGCGCATGCGCGGCCGACGCGCATCCATTTCCGGGCGCGAACTGACCGGGTCGGCGATCGAGGCTGGTCATAAGCGGCCGGAAATGGATGCGCGTCGGCCGCACATGCGCGTATTCGGTGGCAGCGTCTCGTGTGGAACGGGCTGCTGGCTTTTTTGAAAACAAGCGCGGGCGCCGCCGTGCTCGTCTAAAAACGGCCTAAGTTAACCAAAATGGAATATCTGAATAAATATATATGTAAATAACCACTTAGGGTGTGGATACTATTGGGATAGTCAGATAGTAGGTAGCCTTTTGATTGTAGCTGTAAGATGTAGACTAGGGCTGAAACTCGGGGCTTAGATTTACTCAAATTTTACCAAGTATCGGGGCATTCAACATCATTTTGCCAAGTCCCAAATGGCTGAGTAATTGGCCCATCACTTGGGACTTGGCAAAACCTCGGTCAAAGGCAGGGAGGGAGACAGATGGCAGTGGGGGCAGGGAGGGGAGACAGAGGGCAGCAGGGGGTAGAAAGCAGCAGGGGACATATAACGGGGGGCAGTAAACTCAACTATAAGCCGTTGGGGTCAGGTGTGCCACTGCACTCATTTGGAGTGGGGCTGCTGTTTCTTTGAATACAGTTTCTGTGACCATGATGATGTTTACTAAGCTCTTTGGGAACATGCTGGGAAATGTAGTCCATGGTGACCAGTTCAAACCTGAGCTGGACTACATTTCTCAGCATGGTCCCAGATAGCTTTCTGAGCATGCTCCCAGAGAACTTTGTGAAACAGCAGCCCCACTCTGAGTGAGTTCACAGCGGTGCACCCAGCTCCCAACACTTTTAGGTGAGTTTGTTATCTCTCTTCCCTCCCTTCCCTGCCCTCTGCTGCCTTCTTCCCTACCCCCATTGCCCTCTGCCATCCTTTCTGCACCCTGCATTCAGGTTCCCGAGCATTTACTGAATTCCCAAGGAGGGGGCCCAAAAACGTGGGCCTGATAGTGGAAAATTCAGAAATGCTTGTGAATTTTTAAAAACTATTTGGTACACCCCTACTGTAGACACCCTGATCTGTATTAAGCCATCTATCACGTGGAATGAATTTTAGATACTGGCTGTGCAAAAGTGAGTCTTGTGACCTTACTTTGAATTATATAAGTGACAAAAGAACAATTTCCAGAGATTGTGACCTATGTGAACAGATCTGTATTTCCATCTGTCGCCATGTATAGAAAATAAAAGACATCCTCCAGGAAATATATAACACCAATTTGTGCTGGAGTGTTGCTGCTAGCAAACCTGATATTGGTGGATATGTTGTAAAGAGATTTATGTCCATAGGCTTCAGTTATGCCACATCAGAAGTGGCATGTCTTACTAATTTTGTCTGAAACACATTTTCAGAAACTTCTGAAACAACGTATGGTAAGAAAGAAGTTGACAAATTGAAGAAGATTCAAAGAAGAGCCAGAAAGCTAACAGATTTAGAATGCTAGTCACATGAGGCAAGGCTGAAAGACATAGGTGTGTTTAGCCTACAAAAAAAGCAGTTTAAGGGGAATATATAACTTTCTCCAGATATTTATAAAAGTATAGAAAAGATGGATAGCAATTGTTCTCAATTTCCACTGAAGATAAGACATGAGGTAATGAGTTTAAATTACACAAAGTTTAAATATTAGGAAAAACTTGCTATCTGTTTCAATAATTGCGTACCTGAACAAGTTACCGAAGAAGCTGCGAAATTTCTTTCATTGGGGTTTTTAGAGAAGTGACTGAGCAAATACCTGTTAGGGATAGGATTCAGACGTGTCTTTAAATCGCACAGAAGCCTCGGCGGCATAGTGCGATTTAAAAAACCCCGCACTTCCGGGCTGGTGTGAATGCGTTGAGCGCGCACATTTCCACCTAACCCGAATGTTTGGAGCGTGGTTTGAAAAGCTGCTCGGAGCAACTTTTCAATTCGCACTCCAAACATTCAGGCTAAGTGGAAATGTGCGCGCTCAGTGCATTCACACCAGCCCGGAAGTGCGGGGTTTTTTAAATCGCACTATGCCGCCGAGGATTCTGTGCGATTTGAAGACACGTCTGAATCTGCCCTAAGTATAGTAAATCCTGCCACAATGGCAAGGTTGTACTACATGAAAGTTTCTCTCAGCCTTATAATGCTACGCTTCTGTGGTTCTAAATATGCCAATAAATGTGGTGATCTAACCCATTAATCATTTGTCTTTAGAAGACTTATTTCAGCGTTTCCCTCAGAAAGGAGTCTTCCATTAGCATTTTAATCTCTGGTGGTTGGCTTGCATTACAATATATTTTTGACACATCATTGATTCTGCCTGAGGAGCTGCCCAGTAATAGAAGAGTTGCAAATTGAGATAGGGAATCAGGCAACATAGCCCTAAAGGCCATTTTATAAATATCTGGAGACTATTATATACTCCCCTTAAACTTCTTTTTTGTCGGCTACATTTTTATGTCTTGTTCATATATTGGCATACTCTATGTGTAATGATTTTGGGAAAGCCCCCCAAAAAATATTTTCATGAAGTAGAGCCCATTTTGGGGCGATTTTTATGACTTTGAGCACTTTCACACGTTATCCCCAAACCTGCTTTTTTTTTTCCCTGCCGCAGATTTCTAAAAGCACTTTAAAGTTTTATACCCCACTATTTCCATGTTACACAGTCTGCGCATAATTTTCAGGGGGTTCTGGCAGCGGAGTTCAACCTTTGTGCTGGCACAACCACTGTGTGGCAGGGTCGCAGGTGTGGGTGGCAGGTGGGCTCCTTAGCCTGCTAGAGGACTAGAAAACACGAGGCAGCCCAAAAGCAACGCTACAGACTGCAGCAGCAGCTGCAAGCAGCTCCATCCCTTGAGACTGACCACAGCTGGGTGAAATTGACAAGATGGCTGAGAGAAGCAGTGTAGCTACAGAGCAACGGGGAGCACTAGGAACGGCTCTGGGAGGCTCGCCCAGACTGAGGGTTGACCATGGCCAGTAGCAGGGGCCCTGGCTGGACCCTGGAGTGCAGTTCATACATAACACACACATACATACGCCCACCCTAGTGCTGGCAGAAAATGGCTGCTGGAGGACTGATGCACCAATTCAGGTGCATTTTGCATTTTTTAATATGCACATTGTTCTTGCCCTTCTCACGTTTCAGTTTTTTGGGTGCTAAAACACCCATCCTTGTAATAATAGGATTTGGAGACCTGGTCATGTACCTCTTTAAAAGGTGTGTTTAGCCCAAAACGCACATCAGAGCATTCCAACATGACCCAAGCATGCAGGGAAATAAAAAAAAATGTGTAGAAATGTGTAACGTGTAAAAGCGACCAAATATTTCACATACAAGCTGAGGAAGATTACAATACCCATGGAATTGCATATTATTAAAAAGGTTATGTGAAGGACCCAGAAGTGAAGAAATGGCAGAACTGTCCCCATCGCTTGAGACAAGCAGGGGATTTATGCCCACCCCCATACCTGGTGACATGATGGTAGAGGGGTGATGTGGTGGGGAGTAGCTCTGGTGGCATGTGGACTGGCGCGCTCCCTCCCTCCGCAGCTGCTGCACAAGGGGAGGGGTGAGCAGGGGACTGTCAGGTGGTGCTTTGGCTGCTTGGCTTTCCTGCCTTTGAAACAGGAAGGTCTCGTGAGATGTGAAGCTCCCCTGCATTCTTGTAGGTGCTGTGCAGCCTGGAGCAGCCTTTGCAGTGGCGAAAATCATCCCACCCACTGGCCTTTGAACTGGTTACTGCACACAGATGATGAACTACCTTAATTGGGGTTGGAAAGGAATTGTCTCAATATCCCAGATTGGATTAAGGGGTGGTGTAGTGTTTTGCCTTTCCAGAAGGATTTGCACTTTGTTGCATTGCTGTTTTTGCATCCAGTTCAGAAAGTTCAGGCTGGATTAGTGTTAGCTAGATGTACCACCTTTGGTATTGGGAGCAGTGCATATTTGTTAATGTGTGGTTCAGGACAATATTAGTTATCATTCCTTTGAGATGTTTGAGGGAATGTCCTTGTGGGCTGGGGCAGTTCCAGGGTGCTACACCCCAAAAGGGGGTGGTTTACCTCGTCCTTATTTGAACTGAGAGCCTGATAAGGGTGATGAATGTAGAGGCGTGCACCAGGGACCCATGTTCTTATTTATTTTCAATATTTGTTTTCATTATTTAAATCTTTCATTTTCATTTTCATAAATATCAAAATTTTGTTTGTTTTATTTCAAAAATAAAAGCCCCGAACAGACGTTACAGGTCTGGAACCATGGCAGGGAATCGGGCCAGGGCAGTGCAACAGACGTGATGCCAATTCCCGGCCGTGGTCAAAACACCCAGAATCCACCCGGCGGGGCGGGACACAGACATGGCTGCCTGAGGGCAAACGAAGCCAAAAGGCACACAAGGAAACACCCACACAAGGGAAACGGGAAGGGAGGGGGGAGAGGGAGAAGAGCCGGACAGGTACCGCACACAGCAGGCACATAGACAACGGGGACACAGTGGAACACACAGCACAAGCACACGCCCAGGCACACACACACACACAGAAGGGAAAGGAAGGGAAGGAAAGGGGGGACACGGGCACCCAGATGGCACACCGGGCATGGGGGGGGCACGGAACAGGGAGGAGGGGAGGAAGGGCACAGGGGTAGGGCAGGACACAGACAATGGCAACCACAGTCCCCACAGCAGAACTGTCCACACGGGCACCCCCACAGCAACACAGGCAGTCCCAGAATGGAGGGCCCCAGGAGCTCGGGACCAAGGCACAGCAGGAGTCCACACAGCACAGCGAGCGGGCCAGGAACAGTCCAGGAGGCACACGCAGGCCCCACACCCCAAACAAGGGCCGATGGAGGGCAGGCAGGAGAGCCGGTGCAGCACATCAGGTTCAAGGACGCACACACACACCCGGAGGAAGGTGGGAGGGGCAGTCCGGGGGCCCCAGAACCCCAAGGTCACACAGGCACCCAAGGGGGATTGGGGCCGCAGTTGGCAGCGCTGGTGGGTGGGGACAGTTGGCTGGACACAGGCAGGTCGATGAGGCCATGCAGAGCACCGGACCCAGGCACCAGTGAAGGCAACCATGGAGCGGAACACCGGGTGCTGGGGTGGTGGTGGCCAGAGGGGTCCCGGAGCCACAGGCAGGGGCTGCAGCACCCTGGGAAGCTGGCAGCACAGCAGCATGGCAGAGACATCAGGGAGGGAGCAGCCAGCAGAGACCGCCCCCCAGTCAGGGGCGGGAGCCCACGGGGGGCAGGAAACGGGGGGCCAGGAGGCACACTGGGACTTACAGTCAGCTGCCAGGGGCCACAATGGGCGCAGGGGCTGGGTGTCCCACCCGATGAACCAGGTGGGGCCAATGGATCATGCCCCGGAAGTAAAACAACAAGGACATGTGGTGGGCAATCAGGTAGAAGGCCTCGAAGGGATCCTGCATGGACAGCCCCAACTGCACATCCGCCCGGGACCACACGCCCGACAGCACTGACAGCTCTGCCGCGGTAGGCTCCAACACGCAGCAGTCAATATCAGGGGGCCATGGAAGCTGTCCCAGCTCTAACAGCCAGTGATACACCACCCCACGAGAGCTCTGGTACCCACAGGCCCCGTGAACACAGCCAAAGTAGGACACGACCAGGGCAGGGACCCCTCCGCAAGGCAGGTCATGTAGGCGGTCAGGCTGCACACAGACAGCACAGACATGGTCTCGTCCATGGACTAGGCCACATTAGAGCACCTCATCTCCGGGATGCACCCATCGGGGAAGGGAACCAGCCCCAGAGTCTCTGCATGCAGCCGGCAATCACCAGTGCTCGCCTCATAGCCGAATTAGCAAAGACCAGAGCTCAGGCTCGCATAAGCACCCAACTGGCAGTCAGGGAAGCCCAGAAGCAGCTGCACGGCCAAGGTATGCCAGAGGTCACACAGGGACATGGTCTCATGGAAGGTCCAGCTATGGGAAGCCCCATGAGGGCCGGGAAGCGGGAGCCCAGTGGATGCACAACCAGCCATGATCCAGCTAGACAGGGAGAATAACACCACAGACAGGGGAGCACACATACCCTCTAGGGCCGGGGGGGGGCTCTGAGGGGTCCCAAGGGCAGGACAGGTGGCCATGGGTCACAACATTGTATCGCAACAGTGCGAGCCATGGGGTGCAGATCCGGCACAGCTGCAGAAAAGAAGTGTCCAAACAGGATGGCTATTCAGGCTGTCAAGGACATGGTTTTGCAAACAGGGAGGGGGGGGCAATGGCTGAAGGCATGCAGATGCACAAGGAATGTCTTGTGCACAAGTCTCGTGCGCCCCTGTGAGGACTGCAGGTGCACCCAACCGCACGCCCACGCACACCAGCATTGCATTGGTACCAAGGAGCTGCACCTGGGTGCCCGCCTGTGGGTTACCCTGGCCTGGAGAGCTGCAAGGGCCCATAGGGCCCACCATGGGCNTGTCTTGTGCACAAGTCTCGTGCGCCCCTGTGAGGACTGCAGGTGCACCCAACCGCACGCCCACGCACACCAGCATTGCATTGGTAGGCCTGGACGGCTGTGGGCAGACCCCGGCCCACCCAGGCCACCATCCGGCCAGCAAAACCGTCCCCCAAACCACGGGGCCCCGACCACCATGGAGCGGGACAGCGCAGCCGCCTACTGGATGTACCTCGCACTCGCAGCTGAGAGGTACCGCAACCACAGAGCAGCTGTGCCTCCTTATCGCTGAGCTGCACCTGGGCTCCTGCCTGCAGGTTTCCCTGGCCTGGAGAATTGCAAGGGCCCATAGGGCCCACCATGGGTTCAGGAGATCCCTTGCCCGGCTCAGGGCGCAGAGGCTCTCCGGGGCAAACCAGCAGGCTGTGAGCCGGGGCAGAACCCAGCCTGTGGTGCTCTGCGAGACAGCTGGGTGCCTCCAATGGAGGAGGGAGACCATGCGCCGGGCAGCCCTGCTTGCTATGCCCATCGACAGGTGGCTATGGGTTGCTGAGCGGGCACAGGGTTGGTGGGCCAGGGCATTGACCCAGAGGGACAAGGCAGCCTGGAGGGCCCACTTTAGGATGGACACACTCACCCTGCTATGGCTCACTGAGCTCCTTATGCCCTGGCTTGAGCAACAGCACACCCCCATGAGGACCCCCATGGTCCAGAAGATGGCTATAAGGTTCTGGGCCCGGGATCTCACTACGCCCGACTCCTGACGGTCCGTCTCCCAGCACTTCGGGGTAGTCCTGAGCTCCATTGCCTGTATCCTCCGGGGTGTGTGCAAGGCTGTGGAGGGCGTGCTCCTGGACAGGATGATCCAGCTGGTGGACCAGGAGGCCGTGATAGCAGGGTTCGTGGCCGGAGGCTTCCCCAACTGCATGGGTGCCGTGGACGGCACCCACATTGAAATTCTCTGCCCCTCCGCAGGGGAGGCTGCAGAGTATGTCAACCGGCATGGGTATCACTCACTTCAGTTGCAGGTGGTTGTGCATCACTGGGGCCGGTTCATAGACATCTTCACGGGCAACTCCGGCCGCAGTAACAATGCCCGGATCATGACCATCTCCCCCTTCTATGCCCGGATGTTCTGGGGGAAGTTCGCTGACATGGGGATGACCTGGATTGAGGGGGTACCGATGCTCCCATGTATCCTGGGTGACCCTGCCTACCCCCTCACCCCAGTGGCTAATGAAGGTCTACCCAGTCGCACGCAACCCAGCGGAGGTGCTATACAATACCCACCTGTGCTCCAGCAGGACCCTGCTGGAGTGAGCCTTCGGGACCCTCAAGCAGCGCTTGACTAGACTACACTGTGGAGACCTCGGCCCTGGTGATCGGTGCCTGCTGTGTGCTGCACAACATGTGCAAGACCGAGGGTCAGCCCTGGAATACCCCGAGCCCAACCGACCTCCTGGCCCGGTGCCCCTGTACGTGAACGCTGACAACCCGAGGGAGTACCGTTATGCCAAGCGCATCTGGGATGCCCTTGCAAGGCATGTCAGCTGGGAGGCCAAGGTGTGAGGGCTGCAACAACCCGACCCAGGCCCGAGGGTTCCCTGGCCCGGCCCCTGCACGGGAGGTGGTCTAGGACCCCACCACCCCACCCCTGTTGCCCAATAATGGGCACAGGAGGCAATGTAGGGCACACAACATTTGTTTTACTGCTGTGTACATGTGCACCTGACCCCTCTCCCACCCCCCCAGCTGGGTCCCGCCCCCTACTCTGCCCCCATCCCCCATGTTTCCTGGGATGCCCCCTTGAGTGCCCAGTGTTGACTACTGAGCTCTATGAGCTCCCCCCACTCCCCCCCATCCGTGTCCCCAGCAGTGTTCTGGGCTGCCTCCTGGACTGGCAAGTGGGCCAGTGGTTGGGGGGAGAGCAGGCCCTGGACCTGGGGTGCCCCCCTTAGCGGATGCACCCTCTGGAGGGCAGGGGGACCGGGAGGTGGATGCGTGGCCCCTGGTGGTGTGGGGGCGGCTGGGGTGGTTGGGGATGGGGCGGGGGTGCTGAGGGGTCCTTCATGGGGCCCTGGGCAGGCAGGGTGCCCGGGGGGTGCCTGCCATCACATAGGCACACATGGTGCCTGTGTGCAGGAACAAGGAGGTCCCAATGTCATGGGACCGGTCCATTTTGGCAGAGTGCTCCCGCACCATCCCTGTAATGGACTGCTCCAGCCGCCCAAGCGCTTCCACCTGCCTGATGTATTCGTGATGCTCCTGCCTCTGCTCCAGGTGCACCTCGGCCTGGAGCCTCTGGTCCCGCGCCTCCGCCCGCTCCAGGGACTGCTCGATGGCCGCCTCCATCTGGTCCACGGCTGCTATCATGCTCTCCCCCCTGTTCCGCCAAGGTACGGACTATATCCTCCACCTGGTCCTCCCTCTGGTGGCGGACCCATGCCCGGTGCTCCCTCATGCTCTGTGCTGGGGGCACGGGCCCTGGAGACAGTGGCTGTTGGGTTTGCCCTGCTGGGTACAGGAGGGTGAGTCGCCTGCCAGTCTGTGGGCCTGCCCTCGGCCCCGGGATGGGACCAGGGCTTCATGGCCCACCAGGCATGTTGTCTGGCCCCTCCCCAGCCCCTCCCACTGCCTCCGAATGTCCGAGGACCCCACTCGGCATGCTGGTGGGCCCTCCCACCCAGACTGCGTGCCTCACCTGCTTCATCCACCTGCTGTCCGGGCTCCTCAGCGCTTGCCTGCTCACCTGACTGGGTCTGGTGCCAGGGTGTTCCATACCCTGTGGGTGAGGAGGGGCGCTTGTTGATGTAGGGCTGTGTGGTTGGCCGACTGGGGCCCGGGGCCCCTTCTTGACTTGCTTGTGGGGGGCTGGGGCTGGCCCTGGCCCATCCATCCCCCCCGGCCCCTGCCCCCATGGGACTGGTCCCTCTCCCCTCCCGGTCACCTGCTTACCCTTGATGTCAGTCGCCGATCCTTCCGAGGCTGGCTCCTCCGTGTGGGACTGCTCCCCCATGGACCACTGGCAGAGGGTGATGAGGGTGTCGGCCTCGGACTCTTCCTGTCTGGCCTGGGGTTGGGTGATCTCCGGACTGCTGTCCAGGGTGGGGGCTTCAGGTGCCGGAGGTCCCAGGGTGGTCCTTCTGGGGGTCTGGGGCCCTGGGGCTTGTGTCTACCAGGAGGGCGGTGAGGGGAGGGGGTACCTTGGCCCATTCCCTGCCTTGGACCACTGCACTCCCCACGAGCTGTGGGTAGACTATTGAGTCCTTCATGTGCAGGATTCGGTCCAGGGCATCGCAGAAGGGGGCGGTCTGGGCTCCGTGTCCGGACCACCTATTGTTGTCCCTTATGGCCTTGTACCCCCTCTTCAGCTCCTTGGCCTTGGTGCGGCACTGTGCCATGGTGCGCTGGTGCCCCGCCGCCTCCATTTCCCGCACTATGCCCTGGTAGATGTGCTCGTTCTGCTGGTTGAGCGCGAGCTCCAACTGGTACTCCAGGGTCCCCCAGATCCGTATGAAGTCCCGGGTCTCCTGCAGCCCCCACTGGCTCCCTCTGTGGTAGGGCTTCCTCCCTTGTCTCCCCTGTGGGTACTCCTCCTCCGCCTCCTCCACCGCCTCTTCCACCGCCACCTCCTCTGCCCGGGATGGGCCAGTGTCCTCCAGGGGCTTGTCCACCCGGACCCTTTTCTGTGTCTGCGGGACACGGGAGGGGGGTTACGGTTGGGTGCAGTTCTGGCTCCTCTCATGGCCTGCCCCCTTTCCCCCCTCCCTGCCAGGAGCCCGGGCTGGCCCCTTGCCCCCCTTAGGTGCCTCTGTGTCCCTTGTTCCCCTCCCCTTGTTTCCCCTTACCCGTTTCTAGGGTGCTTCCTTCCCTGGTCTGGCTGATGTCCCCGGGGCATCCTGTCCCGGCTGCTGTGGGTGTTGTCCCTCCACCTCCTCCATCCTCAGCACAACCCCCATCTCACCCCTCCACCTGTGCTCCCTCTGCCCTGCCACTGTCTCCTCCACCATCACTCTCTTGCCGACTGCTCTCTTCCACCTCCCATCTCGCTCAATCCTGCCCCTGCTGTGGATTTCCCTTTAAATCTCCCTCTGGTGGCTGTGTTGTTGCTGGTTACCTGGCAGTGATGCTGCGTGCTTTGTCCCCGGCTGGGAATAATTTCCTTTGGTTCCAGCTGGTGATTGCCGTCCAGACGTTACTTCTTGTTGTTTCCCGGTGGGAATCTCTTTGACCACGCTTGCGGAAATTGTCCGACGGGGAGCCCCGGAAGCATGGTTGAAATTAACCCCATGTGGATATTGACCATGGTGAGCATCTGGTGTCTGGTGAACAGACGTTCAGGACGCTTTGGCCCCACCGTGGGATTAAGCGTGGTTCACTGTGGTTGAGCGTGATCTCGTAACGTCTGAAAATATCCAAGGTCTCCTGATTGCTGAGATGCTATCCCCAAAGTCCTAGGTATGTCATTTCTATGGCTGCTTCAGGGCCGTCCCCTATGCCCGCCTCAAAGTCACCACTGATTGTAAAGCTGGAAGCATGCAGTAATTGGCCAGTGAATGTGTATGTCAGTCTTTTGGGTTGCTCCCCATCCTCCAGATTCCCTCCCCCAGCCATGCCAGGTGCCTACCTCTGACTGGCACTGTATGTGCTGATATTTTTCTAAATAATGGTCTTCAAGGGGGCAATTTCAGTTGCTTATAAAATTTGGTCCCTTTGTGTAATTGTCCTGTATTGTGACAGAATTGACAGGAGAGATGTGGCATACATTCCTGCCAAATGTCTTGTAAACAGGATGGAGTATAAAAATGTTACAGCCAGAAATGCATTTGCAAGTTAATGTCTTATAACATCAGGATCCTTTATCCAATATTTCTGAAATGTGCCAAGATTGGTAATCTTGGGGAGCGACATAATCTTCCCAGGTTTCATGCAAATTGGACAAATGGTAAATAAGTTGCAGCCAGGAATGTGTATGAAGCTTTTCTTAAAAGTACACCATTCAATTGCTTATAAAATCTGTTCTCTTTGTGCAATATTTCCAAAGTTTGGTACATTTAGTGCCCTCCATGGTGGTACAATCTCTCCATGTTTCATCAGAATTGAATGAGAAACAAAAAACGTATAGCTGGAAATGTGTTTTCAATGTTTTCGCATTATTTCAAAAACAAACATTTGTTTTCATTTTTGTTTTTGTTATTGTTATTATATTTCCTTTTTCTTATTACAATAATCAAAATGAAAGCAAAAATTTCATTTTTGTTATCATAATAACAAAAATGAATTGCACTCCCCTAGAGGCATGCTTACATCCTCCCCTCCTTGTCTAATAGAGGCAGGAGGTAGTCAATGGGCTGCCATTGTAAGGCTATGGTTTATGTTGAACACCATGTTTTTTTTCCTGGACCGGGGGAGGGGAGTCACATTGTCCCCCGGTTGAGTTTACTAGGAACTCACCCGTTTGAACTGCTTTCTCTTGTGTTTTTATTGAACTGGATACCTAATTCCAATAAAGGGTGCTACCAAGTTTGATTGTGTTGGTCTCATCATTTCTCTAGTGTGGTCATAATTAAGGTTTTCTGTGCATCCTTAATATAATCCTTTGGGTGTTTGCATTACAATATTGTCTTTTACTACATGATTACCCCATGTAGATTTCAGCACTCTGCTTCAAAACATAGACACACGTAAGCTTTTCCACAAACAAGTTTCCACATTGACATTTTATCTTCTTAATCTTGTTTCTGGAAATGAATTAACTTTTTTTTTTTTTAAACTGAGTGTCACGAAGGATTTACTCCCTTCAGAGGATACCACTTACTTTTGGTGATCCCCCTTTGCTTTTCTACACATTGGTACACCAGTTTGAGCATAACCCTTCTTGTTGGGTGACACTGTCATAGGGTTGGGGGTCCACTACCCCATGTTTCTGGGTTAGGTGACTCAGTTTCCCTCACTTGAAACAGTTCTCTCTCTAGCTGATTCAGTCCTGGAAAGGGGCAACAGTTTTGTCACCCAAGTTCCAGAGGCTTCCCGTTCTCAGACTCTTTCTCTCTGGGTTCGCAAGTACTTGAGGGCACAAGATACTCAGACTGTGTTCCCCAATGTGAGACAACAGAAAGCACTTCTTAGTAAAGAAGAAAGTTTGTTGATTACATAAACAAAGATAGTTTGAAAGCAGAGTGACATATAAAACAAAGTAAATAACGCAATCCTAGTCTGTATTGAGTATGTTCCTAGTTAAGACCTTACCCTACAGAAAGTCCATGAGCTTGAGTGAGGCTGGGCTTTTACTCCTTAGCTGGTTAGAAAGCAAAGTCTCTTCTCTCAGCACATTGTTTCAGCAGGCTTGCTGATGGGCTCCTGCCCTCCAGCTGTGATCCGAGATTCAGCGAGTCAGAGGTTGAGTGAGATCCCAACAGTAACTGTCCTCTATGGGTTCGAATGTCCCTTATAAGTCCTTGGGGGGGGGGCAGAAGGGATGACCCTAGCTTCTTCTTGAGTCTTCCAGATAGTTCTTTTGTTTTTTCCCTTTTCCTCTCCTGTGCCTCTGGGCTCACTCACGTATGCAGTTTCCTCTCATTTACATTCTTAAAGCTGGTGCTAGACACAGGGTGATTTCAGACGTGACGAGATCACGCTGAACCACAGTGAACCACGCTCAACCCCCCCCCGCGGGGCCAAAGGCCCCTGAACGTCTGCACGGCGTGCGCCAGATGCTGTCTCTTATACACATCTAGATGTGTATTTAAAGCTGGTGCTAGACACAGGGTGATTTCAGACGTGACGAGATCACGCTGAACCACAGTGAACCACGCTCAACCCCCCCCCGCGGGGCCAAAGGCCCCTGAACGTCTGCACGGCGTGCGCCAGATGCTGTCTCTTATACACATCTAGATGTGTATAAGGCACGCCTGTTGGGCCGTGCAGGGGTGACCCCGGCGGGGAACGAAGACGTTGCTTTCGGTACGGGGCCAAAGGGCCCCGTAACGTCTGAAAATACCCACACTCACACCTTTTGGAAAGACCTCTGTTTACATATCAATGCCTCTTGGGGATCTGTGTTGCTCCTATTTCACAATGGGTGATTTCAGAAGTGACGCGTTCCAATTCACCACAGTGAATCCCACCCTGGTGCGAATTGACTCACCGCAGGCTGTGGTGACACGTGCCGACCTAACAGAAGTGACAGGATCGTGACCACCACCCGGGGGCAATCAGAGAGAACATGGGCTGGCAGAACACAACAGACATGCAGTGGAGACGTGGACCGCGGTTCGAACACCAGAATGCACCACAGCTGGGGTCAATTCCTTCCACCGCGACTGCAGGTTTCCATTCAGAAGTTACTTTTCATTCACCCCTGCCGTGGTGACCATTCATCACACTTCTGGACCTCCTCCCACCCCGACCTCACGAAGCGTGGTTAGCTTCACCCCGGGCTGCGTTTGACTGTGGTGAACATCTGGATGCGAGCAAACAGAGGGTGAAAAACAGACATGATGTTAACCACCCTTTAACCACCCTTGGTGGTTATTTATGCATGTTGCAGGTTAAGGGGTTAAGTGGTTGCAGGTTAAGGGGTGGTTAGTATCATGTCTGTTTTCACCCACACATGTACGGCACTTTCACCACCACCCGCATTTGACTGAGGTTGACTGTGGTGGACATTCACCACGTCACTTCTGAAGTCACCCTAAGTCTCAGATTGGTTTCTACAATGTTAACAGTATATGTTACAAACTGTTTTCTATAAATCAACAGTGCATGTATGTTCCCTCTGGTCATGTGTGACCCTATGTTCCTTCGTGACACTGAGCCCTTATAAATAATCAGTCAAAGGATGACACTGAATAAACACAGAGAATCTGAGCCCAAATAATAATTGTTTGGCAAAGTTATAAACTTGAAAACAGGGACTTGTAAGAAAAAGTATTAGGCAGCCTTCTGAACTGTAAGTTCTGCTATTAGCTCTGCTTACAAAACTGCACAGAGGAGGGAATACATATGTGATTCTTATTCTTGCATAATAGTGGTGTCTGCATTTTATTATAAGGTGCAAGTGTGGACCAAACTTGTTCATACCTAATTTCTCCTACTTTCACACAAATACTTTAAATGTCTTTTTGCTTAGTCATGAAACAGGTTTTAAGACCATGAAACATTCTTGTTTAACTTGGTCTCTTGAATGTTGTTGCAAATTGCTTAAATAATTTTATTTCCATTAATTCCATTTGAACTTGAAGCTAATATTTAACACATCATCAATTTCTACTTACATATTTGTTTCATGGCGACAATTCAGAAAAATTGTAGTAAACCTAAAAAAGGACTCTCTTATGCATTATGAACAATTTAATGTTTCTAAAACAAATTTTGGTTTATATTAGTTGGTTCTACAGAAGTCACTTTTAATCAAGATATATTAGAGATTTTTTTTTTCAAATACTATTTTGAATTTGTTCTTCTTGACATCTTATGTTTATGTGCAGTTTGCATCTTTTTGTTTTTTAAATTCAAGTGTAACCGTTTTTGCCTTTTTGTGTTACATTTTTTCTTTTTAAAATTTTTGGTACTGTTTTTTTTTTTTCCTTTTTAATTTTTAAAAACATTTTTGAGAAACTACTGTTTTTGAATTATCTTTTTCCACTTTATTCTCCTCCTCACTCTGACCTCAGGAGCCAACACAAAGAAAAACGCAGATGATATAACAAGTAATGATCGCGGTGAAGATGAAGGTATTTTTTTTTTTCTTCAAAGCTCAACCCTGATGCATGAACATAAACTTTTTCCTCCCTTTTGTTTGACAATGCACATTTTGGTGTGCTGCTTTATTTTCTTCTTGTTTGGAAATCACTTTTCTTTTTTCTTTTTTAGAAAGACAAATTAGCATATACTATATTCCCTTGTGGGATAAGTGTAAAGGTTATCCCTAAATATGTGTGAAGTGAGTAAAGTATAATTATTATTTACAACCAAATGCTTCCCCTTCCCAACTCCTACATTAAAAAGAAAATGGAATTTAAAAACTTGCATGTGTTCTTTCTCCCTTTAGTACATTTTGTAACTCCACATTGTGTTTTGAAACTCGTGAAATAGCTCACTTTATTTTTTCTCCCACAACACATACTGTATGTTGGATGCAGTTGTTCTGATTCTCATCTTGGGTAGTTTTAATTTAATTAAATTTTATTTTTAAGATACAAAAATAAAGGAAGTTTTTGGTGATACTTCATTGTGTTTATTCTTAAATAGATGATTCCTAAACTCTGTTCTTCCTGGGTCTAAACCAGCTCGCATGGGATTCTTGTTGACTTCAGCAAGAGATGGATGAGGTTTTCCTAGGAAATGTTCATGTTTGCAGCAAAGTACCTGAAAAGTGTAACAAAGAGATGTTTTTGTTTCTTCCTTTAATATTTGCCACCACATTCTCCACAATCTATTAAATATAGCAATAAGGCATGGATGAAATCCTAACTATATTTATGTGAAAAATATAACCCCTATTGATTTAATTGGAGCCAAGAACTCACCCATCTGCTCTTCTTTATTATTTGATTAGCAGCTATACTGACAATCCACTTATACAGACACTTCTAAAGATATAAATATTAGTTGAATTACTGGCTTATGTTACAGCCCTTGGCAGAGTTTTCTAGATATGCCAAGTATTCTCTTAGTACTAGAATTTATCCTAAATTTCTTTTGTACTTGGATTTTCTTTACCATTATTTTGTGTCTTGCCCTGCATTCACATGTTTGACACCATCTCAAACAGCTTTGTAACATCTGACCTCTATACTCCCTTCAGAATCATGTACACCACAACTGGGTCACCTCTTAATTTCTTTTTTCTGGAGAGTTCAGACCCTCTGTAGCTTCCTTAACCTTTCAGCACACAGCTCATATGATCATTGTCTCTTTGTATCACACGGATTCCCCTCACGGCAGTTTCTCCATTGCTGTAATAATCTTTTTTTTTTCCTAACAAAGGGATTAGAACTTCACACCCAAAACATCCTCACTAGTGCCAGAATCTTAGCCGCCCATTTATATTTGATTCCGGAACTGCATTTTAGCTGAAATGACTATCTTCAATACAACACCCAAAACAAAATGTGTTTAGCCGATGCTTTGAGTACTCAGGACACCTGCAGTTATAATTCTTTTCTTTTCTTTTTTTAAATGTACTTGCTTGAAAAGGTAGATATTCAATATACTACAATTGATAAATGTGCTTTTAATGCTAATACACATTTCAGAAGTAATTTGGAGAATCTCTTAAAGCCTACAAAATGGTGGCTAGAAATGCATCCATTGTTCATAAATAATGCCACTTTTGATCTAAACAGGTAAGTAGTACCCAAATTACTAAGTAATTAGTAAGTAACAAGCTGGAATTAACATTTATTGTGCTGAATAATGTCTTATTTTGACAGTTCATATTAGAATTTCTGTTGATTTCCAAAGAGCTCTATTAGGCCTTTAAGTGGTACTTCATAATAGGAAAAGGTGAAACAAAATTATTTTTAGAAGACTTTATGCTTTTGAGATGCTATTCTTAATAATAATCTTTAATATATCATGTGTTTCTGCTATATTTCAAGGGCTATAAGTCTTTATAATAGGCAACAAACATCTTTTTTGTACTTTAGTGAAAGCAGAACAGCGGGGCCAATCCAAAATCCATGTTCTTGGTGTGTACACCCAATATGTTGTGCATGGTGTACCCCCATGGCATATTGAATTACCTCTCTAGTGTTATGGGGAGCACAGGTCATAATTCCCAAATGAGGATGCGAACTGGTATTAAATGAACTGCATCAGACACACCTAGGTATTACTATGCTGAAAGGACTAGTCTGGGAGGCACATGCATTGTACACTCACACCAAGCATGCAGCAGGTGCACACACACGGACCTTGGTTTGACCCCAGTATGTACAATACAGTAAACATAATTGTGTTATGTGCGGTGTTTTGAGGTTGCCTTGTTTCCAAGGACAGCAAAAACAACTTACTATTAGATGTGACTTTTCCAGGAACAATTTTACATGGGCCTCACCCACACATGAACATGCAGAAATCTACAGGTTTATGAGTGGGAGAGGACTGTGTGAAGGGGACAGCGCTGTGAGTTGGGGGGTGAATGCGCGCTCCCACCTAACATGCATCCCCACTCATCCCCCAGTCATCCCCACACATGGAGCAACTGTGGAAAACAGAGGTTGCTCAGTGCATGGGGATGAGTTGGGGGTGAGTGGGATGTGTGTGTAGCCGTGTGCACACCCACGCACTGTGCATGCACCAGCGCACCCATGGCCCCTCCACCTGGCAGCACCATGTAAAAACGGCCTAAATTTTCTTCTTTTGTTGTGATTCTTAGACACCATAAATAACCTGTATAGTTCAGAGGCTGCACAGCATGAGCTGCTTTACACAGAAGAAACTGTGCAATTTGTAGTGTCTAAATAGAGGAGGCCATGGACTGGATCTTGGCCATGGACTGGATTCTGTGTTTACAATAAACTTTCTTCCTATTAATGAGAGTTTGGAATATACAAAGAAAATAATATTATGCCCTAAACGATGACAGTACACAAATTATAATTTCTACATAGTTCAATATTTGTTAAATTAAAAGCAAACCCATAGAACTTTATTTTAAATCTGATATTTATGAATTAACTACAAAAATACCAATCTCATCATCCAACACAGGCAAAGCAGGGTGCTAATGACTTCACCCAACAGCTGTTAAATTTTGTTGGACGGATTTTCAGGTTTTGGTTTGGGTCCAAATAAATTATCATTGAATTCTAGGGCTGTACTGATAGTATTTCTGAGTACTTGGACCAAATACTGACATTCCGAGTCATCGGTCCGAGTACATGTCGGCCCTTTGGTATCGTTTCCAAAGTTTTGGCATTTGGACTCGGAATTCCAGACCTCAGAAAACTTTGGAAACTTCAGAACCCTTTGGCGCCAACCAAGCAGTGCATAAAAATGCAGGCTAGCAAGAGACATTCGCTCAAGAAGAATACAACAACCCCACAAAATTGTCTGCAATTGCATGGAGAAATATATTCCACCGAAAGCCAGCAAACCCAGGCACCAGCAGTCACAAAATTAAGACACCAGACATGCACATACCACCCCCAGGGGCACCCTCTTGGCATGGCATTGGTACTGTGGCACTGGTAACTTGAGCAGACCAGGCAAAGGGAAGTGGAGGCAGACAGGGAGATCCCAGTCTGGCCTCATGGTGCCAAGCAGCTGGCAGAACAGTAGAAATTACACTTCACAATTAGGCTCTGTTGTGCCATGCCACAGCCTAGACAACACATACAACCCCACAAAACACTCTGCAACTGCATGGAGAAATAAAATGGCACCAAAAGCCAACAAGCCCAGAATTCACAAAATCAAGGGACCAGACATTTACACCCCACATGGCATTGATATTGTGGCACTGGTAACTTGAATAGACCAGGCAAAGGGAAGTGGAGCCATCCCTCTGGCCTCATGGTGCCAGGTGCCAACTAAGAAACAGGCAAAACTGGCCTCACGGTGCCATACAGCTGGCAGAACATTAGAAGTTACACTTTACAATTAGGATCTGTTGTGCATTGTCACAGCCTAGACAACACACACAACCCCACAAAACACTGTGCATAGAGAAATAATCCCACCAAAAGCCAACCAGCCTAGCCGGCAAACAAAATTATAATAAAACACCCACAAGAAAGAAACCAGACATTCGCACACCCACACCCACCATGTGGCACCCTCTAGTCTTGGCATGGCATTGGTACTGTGGCACTGGTAACTTGAACAGACCAGGCAAGGGGAAATGGAGCTGAGCATAGAGATCCTTCTGGCCTCATGGTGCCAGGTACCAAGTGCCAACCAAGCAGCAGGCAGAAGTAGAAGCAGTGTGGCACCTGATTATTTAAAAAAAAAATGCTGCATGGCATGGTAAAAGAAACCCCCATCCCTCATTATTGGCCCTATGGACAGGACAGGACTGGGCAAACCATGCCATGCCAGGCACCCGTCCCCCCACAGCTGATTGCTTACAGAACCAGCACTGTAGCACACAGCCAAATTCATCAAAAATAATGGAAAAATTGGCTACAACTACTTTTATTTTACCCTGCCATCCAATTAAAAGCTTGCCATCTGGCTTGGCCATCAAATCAAAACTTGCCATCTGGCTTACCGTCACTCAAGTATCCACTCCCATACCCCCCTCCTACCAAATATGACAGTTTCATTTTCATAAAAAGATCAACTGTCCACCAGCCCCCCACACATGCAGCGGCATCCATAGTTTTCTGAAGAACTTCCTACGTCCTCAGAACTTCAGACTTTGGCCTTTCGGAACCAAATACCATAATCCAAAATTCTGAAGTTTTCCAAAGGCCGAGGTACAGCCCTATTGAATTCTCGAAAGTTGTTGCACATTATGAGAAGAACTGCAGGTCTAAAATTTCCACAAAGTTGTCTGACTCAATTTGAGGGTGAATGGAGAGGATCTGGACAAAAATTCTATTTTATTTATCAATTAACGTACATTTACAGGTTTATTGCTGTCTTGGTATTGTAAGAACATTCATTATGATATTGTACTCTGTAGTAACAAACAAACAGCAAAGAAACATCCCACAGAACACATGATAGAGGTCTCCCTGAAGTGTCTTAAATGATAAGAAAGAAAAAAGCTAGTTAACTGAGGCACCACAGGCGAAGTAGGAAATATGCAGAGATGAAATTACTCTACTAGCACTTTGTAAAAGATAGCTACCAATTTTGCATTATATTTTTTATTACTTTATTGTGTTTTCCTTACTTGTCTTGTTTCAGACATTCATGATCAGAACAGCAAGAAGCCGGTTATGGTCTACATACATGGGGGATCATACATGGAAGGTACTGGCAACATGATTGATGGGAGTATACTAGCAAGCTATGGAAATGTCATCGTTATAACCATCAACTACAGACTAGGGGTTTTAGGTAAGTTATTACGTTATTTCATTAACAAATTTAATGAACTTTCCATTAAACTAGCTAATTTGATGGAACTGTTTTATTGCGATGTGCACCAACTGATTTTATTCTAATTCTTAATAAGAGTACTTGGATTCATTGTCATTTGTAAAATAGAATATACTTCCTGGTACACAACTTCTGTTTTCACTACTATTTACATTGCTTTAATCTTGTACGCCCTTTGAGCTTTTATGGAGATTTTGGCAAGTGAACTGTTGAGTGTGTTATTCTTACCAATGTTTGCCTCACTGTATACAAAATGACTGAATTATTTATAACGATGTGGTCAACATTCAAATTGGTCATTATCACACTACTTATTGGTTCAGTGATAACCTATTTGGTTGCAGAGGGAACAGCTGTAGCTCTGGAGGGCCAAATGGTAGGACAGGGGAACCTTTTCATTTGTTCTGAGTGATATTGGTTCTCATTCAAGATCCCTGGAAGTTGGCATGATATACCACTTAAGTCCCTGACCTGTGCTATGGATGTAAAGAGGAGAGAACTGTTGTTGGTATGAAAAATTAAAGTCTAGTTAATGTAAACTTCTGGAACACACCACACAAAATCGAGGCTTTTATATTACTAACTCACAAAATAACCAGAACCAAGCTTTTTTGTCATTATTTTTGAACACTCAATGAACAGTTGTGTATGACTTGTGAAGCAATTCTGAAATATGTTTCTTTTAGTCTTGTCCAGTGGTGCCTTTAGTGATTAATCTTCCCTACCCCCAATATTCTCCTTTTTGTGTTCATTTAAAAAAAAAAAGGAAAAGTGAAAACAGACATGCATGTTACTCCACTTAAACACCACTCTAATATTTCTTATGCATGTTGCATGGCTGTATTGGTGCCCTTTTTATAGAATAGCCAATAAGGTTTATAGGTGCAGATACAATAGTATTAGGACAGACAATAACTGAAACCTTAATATCCTATATACAAATAAACAGTTTAATGAATTCCAAAATAGAGACCAATAATGAAAACTCTATAAAAGAATAAGATTGAGAACAGACTGCATAAAGTACTATTAAGGTCTAATCTTCAATGAAACCAGATGATTCCAAAAGTTGGAAAACATCTGTAAGTTCAAAGTGGGGATGAATGATCCAGGCTTGCTTTGGTGTATTAAACTTGTCTCCTCTTTGGCTCAACATTTTGCTACCCAAGTAGCTTCTTCAGGAGCATGTTGTGCAGAAACACAGGCCATTTTCAGACCTTCCCCCCTCCCCCTCCCAAATGCATATTCTGGCTGTGGGAAGAATGCACAAGCCAGGAAATGCATGGGAATCAGCCGGTCTGAAAGCCCCCGCGTGCGGCTTTGCCGGCAAACACCCACAGGGATGCAGAGCTGGATTTCCTGATTTGCATCCTTGCAGGTGTTTCCCGGCAAAGCCGCACGTGGGGGGGGGGCTTTCAGACCAGTCGATCCCCATGCATATCCTGGCTTGCACAGTCCCCCCTCAGTCAAAATATTCACGGGGGGGGTGAGAGGCCTGAAAGTTGCCTAAGTCTTTCTCATAAATCTTCCAAGTGCAGAAAATGCAGATTTTTCAAAAGAAGATACCAGCAAAGCAGTAGAGAACAAAAAGCCACGAGATTCAACCCAATTAAATAAAGGGGAAGAATACCCTAATAAACATTTAAATCAGACCTCTCAGGCTTAGAAAACCAACCCTCAGCTTCACAAGGAAGCACAGTGGTCACCAAAAATGTTTGAAAGGGGAAGTTAAGGCCTCAGTTAGTAAATTGCAAGGCTGATGCCAAACATTTTACAAGGAAAATCCTAGTTTCATGACAACTATGGATATTTTCAGACGTTACGAGATCACAGTGAACCACGGTGAATACCCACCTGTGGTCACTGTGGCTCGAACGTCTGTTTGGCGGCACCAGATGTTTGCCACGGTCAATACCCGCATGGGGTCAATTTGAACCACGCTTCCTGGGCTAGCCGGGGGAATGTCCCGGGAAGTGTGGTCAAAGAGATCCCCAGCGGGGACAAAAAAAAAGTAACGTCTGGCTGGGCGCCATGGCCCGGGATCACCAGCGGGATCCCAGGCCGTGGCGAATCCGGCCCGACGCGGTGGCCGCATTGGCCCCGTCGCCCGCCCGTCTCCCCAGAGGGCGGGCGGCGGGACCGTGGAGGGGGTGGGCCCATGTGGCCGCACGTTGCGCTGTGCGGCCCCTCCCACTCCCAGATTCCCCGCCGGGATCCCCCGGCACATCTGTTGCGGCGTGACGGGGTGACCCCGGCGGGGAATGAATGGGTTGATTTCGGTACGGGGCCAACGGGCCCCGTAACGTCTGAAATCACCCTATATTGATGGGAGGCCAACAGTTAAAGGAGTTTTGTGTCAGAAAAACAAGTCCAAGGAAATAAATTTCAGGATGTCTTATTTCAGTCGGATTACTTTAAGCAGAAGTGGTTTGATGACTGCACCACACGTGGAGACATAAATTTACATTACTTTTGTTCATGGATAAACAGAGAAATAGAAAATGTACAGATCTGTACAGTACAGATACAATTTATATATGTTTGTGAACATATGGATATATGAATGCCTAAAACATTCCTAGTGAGGATTGCCTGTGAATTTCTTTGCAATTAACATTCTGTTCTTTTGTCTCATATAAGTCTAATTTTTTGGAAGCCTTGTTAGTACCTCCTTGTCCATGTGCTGTTGTGGAACAGCTTTTCACCTCGTTTTGAGTTCCTACTGTTGCTGTGCTGTTTGTTTTTGCACAACAGTTTGAAATTGCTGCACAGCAGAAATATTCACAGGTAATGGTATCTGCAGCAGGGGTGCTACTGGGTGTTAGCCAGAAGGGGAGAAACATGGTGTTACCAAGCACAAATGGTTCTTTGACCAGGCAAAGTGCATGTTGCAAGGGATAGAAATAACAGTGAAAAATTGTTTCATTCTTTATATCTCAGCCAAAGACATTAAGATCACTAAACTACCGCATTAAATTTGTATATTATTTAAATTTTTGCTGGAGTGATAGCAGCCAAAAATGGGCTTCCACTGTTCTAAGCATTGTGCAAAACATAGTGTCTCATAAGAGTTTACTGTCTAAATACACAGGCAACCATAGGGACGGAGAGAGATGACCATACACAGAGAGTGAGTGATGTGAACACTGCAGCAGACATGTTCTGTGATTTTTTTAAAAAATAAGAGAAATATGTGCCAGTGATAATTTAAGTTATATGAGGCCAGAAACAATACATCTTGGACAAATTGACCCTTCCCACCCCCATCATAGGGAAGCTAATTTGTTGATGCTCCCCTAATGGAAGCGTAGTTCCCATATTAGTATGGAACTGGGTAAAAAATTTCCCCACCTGCTGGGATTGGCTCATGGTGGCAAGGTTTTGTTTTCCCACCTTCGTAGTGCTTTCACCCTGTAGTTGTTGCTCAGAGCAGGCAAGGGTGCATTTAAGCTCTGGTTTGGTGTGAATAATAAGTTTGTCTTTTTCTCACAATTCTTGGTGGGGTCCAGTATTACCAGAAAAGAGGAAAAAGTAACAGAACAGGGGGAAGTGACTCAAGGCATCTCCTTATGAGATGTGGGAATGGGGCAAGCCACTCAGGGTATGTGTGACCCATGGCTTCACTCCCGCTCCACTGCCTACATGTGATATGAGTGGTCCATGTGTGGTGTCAGAAGCTTCCCACTTCCTCCTGAGCCAATAGGGTCAGGTGAACCAGCAACCAGGGGGTATGATGGTGAACCAGCAACTTGGAATGGTTCTAGGTCAGGTGGCAGACTGTGGCCTGGGAAGGGATCTCACCTGATGGGCTGGGTCACTTGGCAAATCACTGCAATGCTATGGTTGTATGGTTAGCACTGGATTGGTAGGCATAAGAAGAAGTTGCTTCCCAGATGGGTTCTTTCCATTTATAAAGAGTTGTGGACATTTAAACCAATAATTGTGTTCTCTTCTTTTGTTGATGCATCAACAATTGTGTTTTATTTTGCATGCATGTCAACTTGCTAGCAGATTGGGGAGACCAAATGCAGATTCCACTCCCTCTCCACCTATTTGGTTGCAGAGGGAACAGCTGTAGCTCTGGAGCGCCAAATGGTAGGACAGGGGAATCTTTTTTCTCCCACAGGTCCTTGTGAAGATTAGTACAAGCTGCATGGACTGCATCTGAGTTGGAAGTGGGCATACCAAAGGTTCTGCTCAAGACAAGGGGAAGAAAGAGGCATGTACAGATGATGGCTGTATGCCATGGATGCATTCCTTATCCTTGAGTGCAGGCCTCCATCTCCGTTCCCTTCCCCTGAGCTATGTCTTTAAGTGCTTGAGGTTAGGGACTGGATTAGCAAACTGCAGGTTCCCTATCCCTTCTGTAGAAAATAGAGCCACAATGGTATAAGTTATGACAACATTGTAGGGGGCTAAGGGGTGTGACTCCTCTTTAGAGATACTGAGATGGTACTTTTAAAATCTAGCCTAAAGAAAAAATAAGACAGAAAATAGCTTGGCTTTTGTTTCTATACGAAAGCCAGTAGTCCTACTGCTTTCAGAGGCAATAGGATGCCAATTTTATGAACTGTTTACTTGGCACCAGTTTGGTGAGATAATCAGGAATTGTGTGGTTTAGGACAGGAGACTTTAGACGAGGTCTGCACAAAGTATGGCCTGAGGGCCGCAGGTAGCCAGCAAGGATCTTTCCTGCAGCCTGACTCCCCCTGGCCACAAAGTCCTTTCCTGTGACCTGCCATGCCTCCTCCTGCTCTGACAATCACCTTTCCTCCAGCACCCGGACTGGCACAAAGCCCTCCTTCCTCTGGGGCAGCAAGCCTATTAAAGGTGCTGGCCAGATCCCTCCTTCCTCCCTGGCCCCAGCTTCCTGCTGCCGCCAGTGTCTCCACCTGAGCCCCTCACTGCTGCTTCTGCCACATGGATCTCCAGCCCCAGCTTCTTGCTGCCAGGGGGTGGAGCTATGCAAATTGCAGTGGGTTTATGCAAATTGGGGTGGGGCATGCAAATTGGGAGTGGGGCCACATGTGGCCCAGGGTTGGGTCCAAACCAAATTTTCCATTCCTTGGCACGACTCAAGTTGAACATGCCTGCTTTAGGCAAAATGAAGTTCTGTAGCAGCTTAACTGCAATCATGTGAATTTAAGTGACATGCTGATAGCTTGGTAAAAGGATGGTTACTTTCTAATGGTCCATCAAAATGGATTCTGCTGTATTAACTTTGCTGATATCTCTTGTTCTTATGAATACTTTGCTGTAACAGGAAACAGAATCTTCCCTGACTTCAGACTCTGTCTTAGCGTTTTAAGTATTACAAGGGGGTCAAATGGACAGGTCAGAGATTTACTATTTTTCTTTTTGTCTGGCATGATCTCACTTGGCCCGTGGTGAGTTATGTACATGGTAAGTACAGGCTACCTTGGAAATGAATTCTGGTGAATGTTAGTTCCAATGAGGCTTCACATTCACAAAAGGAAGAGCTATTTTAACTATTTTTGTGCAGTTTAATTTAGAAATTGTATATGCTGTAGCTGGTTTGGAAAAAAAAAAACCACTCAGCAGTCTCCACAACAGACAATATCTGATAATGGGTGCTTCGTGTTTCTGTGAAAAGTGACCTGTTAAGGGCAAATGCTATGCTCAAATCTAGGAATACAAAATAGGCTTTTAGAAGCTGGCACTTAATGTAATGACTAATGCAAGGAATGAGACATGTTCTGAATTTGAAATGTACTCTACATAACATTTCCAAAGCAATTCAAACATGCTTAATTTTCCTAAGACACTCAAACGTTCATGTAAGAATATTTTGCTTTTTCTCCATCTGATTTTCATCATAAACTTCAGTTACGTTATCACATGTCAGGGAAAAAAAGACTCTCTAAAACTATGGTATTGTGCACAGCATGTCACAGAGATGCTGAGTACCCCCAGCTCTAACTGTCATCAGTGAGTATTTATTCAGTGTGTCCCCATCTCACAAGGTGCTAATGGGAACAAATAGGATAAAATTTAACTTTACTTCAAGTTAGGCTTTTCGCTTCAGAAATATAGGAGTTTGGTTTTTTTAGTCCAAGTATAGAGAGTGAAACAACTGCATATTTTAAATAAATCAGATTATCTGACCAAAGTTACTTTAAAATGGGATTAAGTATGAATTTGAATTAAGGTTGATTGCAGAGGAGGCTTTGATTATCCCCAAAGGAAATGTCAGAAACCCAGGAAAGAATTACACTTAGGGTTAAATATATATTGATGTATGGAGTTACCTAGTTAAGCCACTAAAACAACCTTAACTCTCCTCATCTGCCTCATATAGGGACAGTTATTGAACAGGCTGTGGCATGGCAGCTCCAGGAACATCTGGACAGCACTGGTTTCCTTGATCCCTCCCAGTCTGGGTTTCGTCCTGTGTATGGTACGGAGACGGCATTGGTGGTCTTGGTTGACGATCTCTGTTTGGCATTGGACCAGGGTCGTCAGACCTTACTGGTTCTGCTAGACCTTTCAGCTGCATTCGACACAGTTGATCATGAGGTGTTGGTAACTCGCGTGCGGGACCGTGCCGGAATTGGCAGGACAGTCTTGGACTGGTTTCATTCATTACTGGCCAGGAGAACTCACCGGGTGGTGTTGGGGGAGTGTACATCTTCCCCCCGGGACCACACGTGTGGAGTCCCACAGGGTGCCATTCTGTTCCCCCTCTTGTTTAACATCTATATGCAGCCGTTAGGGGAGATCGTGAGGGGGTTTCAGGGCATGTAGTGTCATCAGTATGCTGGTGATGACACTCAGCTCTATCTCTCCTTTTCCATCAACCCAGGCCATGCAGTCTCCTTATTCTCCCAGTGCCTGTCAGCTGTGGGGGCCTGGATGAGGTCGAGTCATCTGCAATTGAATCCTGACGAGACGGAGGTGATGTTGGTGGGTGAGGGCTTGGGGGACCTGGGGGTGGTTGAATCTCCTCTTGTTGGGGGGGTTGGCCCCCCCATGGTCTCTCAAGTGCGGAGTCTGGGCGTGCTCCTCGATTTGCAGCTCAACCTGGAATCTCAGGTTGTGGCTGTGGCGGGAAGTGCATTTTGGCAGCTACAACTTGTCTGGCGGCTTCAACGGTATCTCTCAAACTCCAACCTCACCACTGTCATCCATGCCTTCATTACCTTGAGGCTGGATTACTGCAACACACTCTACGTGGGACTGCCCGGGAAGCTGGTCCGGAGGCTGCAGCTGGTGCAGAATGCCGCAGTCCGTCTCCTTACGGGGGCGGGTTGCAGGGAGCACATGACACCAGTGCTCCGGACTCTGCACTGGCTGCCTATAAAGCACCGGGCCAAGTTCAAGGTGCTGGTTTTAACCTTTAAAGTCCTACACGGCCTGGGCCCTGCTTATCTGCAGGACCGCCTCACTCCCCATGTGCCCGTGCAACCCTTGAGATCGTCCATGGGAGCTTTTTCGGAGGTTCCCCGGGTGAGGCGGGTGGCCACCAATGTTAGATCTTTTTCTGTGGCTGACCCTGTGCTGTGGAATTCGCCCCCGGAGGAGGCTCAGTTGGCTCCCACTCTCCTGCTTTTTCGGCGTGTATGTAAGACCTGGCTGTTCCGTCAGGATTTTGGCGAGGGGTAGGGGTAGGGGTGGGGGTGGGGTTTTCCCCACATATTGTATTTTTGAATTGTTTTTTTAAAAAATTATTGTTTTATTGATTGTTGTTCGCCGCCCCAGGCTGCCCTACAAGCAGGAGGGGTGGGATATACATTTAAAATAAATAAATATATAAATAAATATAAATGATCAGAGGTGGGGTATAGAGAAGTGAGTAGTTGAAGGATATATAATGAGGCTTAGGGCTGTGCACAATGTAATGCGATGCTCCGATTCCAATGTGATGCTTCCTGCATCAGGTGATATCGGCCCACATTGGATCCAGTTTGCATCGGATCTGATGTGGGTCCGATACGATACGGCCCCTTCCAATACATTGGAGGAAAATTGGAGCATTGGAAGGCCTTGTTTGTGTTTGAAAGAGATACATTTCTCTCCCAATCAAGCTAGTCTCTAACGAAATGCCAGGCAGAGGAGGGAGGAGACAGAGGAGCAGGGGGAAAAATATTTTGAGTGAAAGCTCTAGATGCCAATTGGGGGGTTCTTCATCTGCTTCACTTCCGACCAAATTGATCACAGTGCTTTTGGGAGGGACATAGAAATCAGGGCTCTGCAGACTAAACCTCTGCTCTCTGTTAGTGACTTTTGACTTGTTCACAGCACCTGCGTTTTAGAGAGTTTATTGTTGGAGAGGAGAGTTGGCTGTGTGTGTGTGCTTATTGTGATTTGTTCCTTCCAGTTCCTTCTTATTTTCCTTGTTCCTTATTCCTTGTTCCATTCCTTTTTCGAAATCATTTTTTAAAATTTAATCTTGTTGCTTTTTGTCTCTTTGATTGTCTCCAGTGTTATAGGTCTCTGTCTGTGCGCGTGTCTAGCTTTCTGTTCTTTGTAGTGTGTGTGAGCGTGTGTGTTTTGTCTCACTCGCACACAAATAAATATATTATAAATCAACACTACTGTGTGCACCAGCAACAGCACACTACACATAAGTGCAGCAAAGCAATACACTAGTACAGTTAAATAAATAAATATGAAGAAGAGTGGCAAAGCAGCAGTTGTTGCCAGAAAGGCAGGTTCTGGGAAGGGGTGTAGTAGAGGAGGCAGAGTTCTCAGCACTTGTCTAGGCAGCAGAAAAGGTACCAAGATTAGTTCCACCACCACCAAAATCAAACACACCTTCTTCCCTGCAGGTACTGGCAGTACTGCACCCCCCAAACCCACTACTGCAGCTACTGGTGTGTGTCAGTAGCTGTGCTGCAGTGTGGCAGCAGGAGAGGAGGGCATGTTGTTGGATGTGGAGATCCCAGAACAGCTCCCAGATGTGGTGGATCTCCTTGGGGATGAGGGGGATCTGCTCAGCAGCTCTCCAACCTCCCTTACAAGAGACATCATCAGCTCTCTGTTTGAGAGTGATGAGGAGGAGGAGCAGGCAGCAGTGCCAAGGAGGGCTTCCCCCTCTGTTCCTGTTGAAATTCAGGAGGAGGAGTAGGCACGCCAGGGAGGAAGGAGGGATCTGGCCAGCTGCCAAGGGCAGCTTCCCCCTCTGAACCTGTGCTGGTGCCCCCCTCCCTGACTACAGAACCACTCTCTGGTTCACCAGGGAAGTGGGGAAGAAGCATAGTTTGGGATCATTTTGAGGTGGCAGTGGATCCCAACTATGCTACATGTAAGCACTTCAGAAGGCAGATCACCCATGGGTAGCAGGAGGGGCATTACAACACCAAAAACATGCTCCAGCATGTGCGCAGGCAGCACAATTCTGTCCTGCTGGGGCAGAAGTCAGCAGCAGGGCAAAGAGAGAGTGAGAAGTCCCCCTCTCAGTCTCAAACTTCCCCACCCAAAAAGAGGCAGCAGAAACGTAGACAGGCACCATAAAGGACTTGGGGTGGGGGAAGTTTGGAGGCACAAGGTGGGAAAAGAGCCGGTGCGAATGGGGATCTGCCGCGGCTTCTCTCGTGCATGTCAGGGTGCAAAATCCTGCCCTGACATGCGTGAGAGAAGCCATGGCAGATCACCGTTTGCACCGGTTCTTTTCCCGTCGGCTGGCTCCTCCGCGCTGCTGCGTCTTCCTTCGCCCCTCCGGCTGCCACCACTGCCACCGCAGGTGGGAACACAGCCTTAGTGGTGGTTTTCAATCCCTTCCTTGAAGCCACCAAGACCCTGAGTGGGAACACTGCCTTTCTGAGTCTGGTCAAGCTCTTGGGGAAACAGATGGGTGAATTTCTCAGGACTGGGGATTCTGATCCAGGCAAGCCGCTTGTGCCAGAGGTGCAGGCACTGGTCAAGCAGCTGAAGGACGGCATAATCATGTGGCTGGAGTCATTGAGCCAGGACAGGACATACATGCTGGCCACCATGTACGATCCAAGGGTGAATGGCAGTATTTGTGAGAGCAGCAACATCCTCAGCCACTGGAAAGATGTTCTGTCCTGGTGAGGAGAGTGTGGGAGGCCGAGGAGACAAGGCAGGGGCCAAGAGTGAAGGTGGCAGAGGGGGACACGCCTCCTTCCCGCATCAGCACTCCCAGGAGCAGCAGCAAGTATGTCCAAGCCAGGGCTGGGGATGTGGGCCAGAACTGTCAGGGCAGTGGTTGGGCCCAGAGGCACCCAAGCCACTCGTCAAGATAGCGCAGAGAGCTTGGTGGCGCACTATCTGGTGGAACAAGTGGAAGATGTTGTGGCGCACTATCTGGTGGAACAGGTGGGAGATGTTTCCTGGGACCCCTATGCCTACTGGGTAGCCCGTGGTCATATGTGCCAGAACCTGGCCAAGTTTGCCCATGAACACCTATCTTGTCCACCAACCAGCGTTCCAAGCGAATGGGTGTTCTCCACGGCAGGCAACATTGTAACACCCCACCGTACCTGCTTGGATCCTGCATTGGTGGAGCAGTTGGTGTTCCTGAAGATGAACCTTCAGCTCCTGGGGTTCCCTCCCCTGAACATCCCCAATGAGTGAGTGCCACCCTCACCTTACACTGCTGCTGCATCCAGCCAGCTAGACATCCCCTCCATCTCCCTCCAGTTGTTTTGTCATGTTTCTATTCTCACTTTTATTTTGAAACCTGCGTTTCCCCAGCTCAGTCTCTCAACTCTGAACTTGACACTTTGCTCCAAGTGGAACGCTGCATTTCTGTCAATGCAGTCCCTCAACTCTGACCTTAGAGCAAGTGCTTTGCTCCAATGCACACACAGTGCCTCTGCCTCCACTCTGATGCTGCTCCTATCTCTGCCTCGCTCTGCTGCCTCTGGTGCCAGGACGGTATAGTGGGGCCCGCCGATTGGCACATGCCAAGTCAGGGACCTATGGCATAGATGCGTCTGGCACTCCCGCCCGCCCATATTGCCTGCCTACAGTCTGTGCCACATGCTGACTAGCAGTGCCTGCCTAAGCCTGTCTTCAGCACAGTATTTCAATACTGAACTAGACTGAACGCCTTCCTCCAGCCAGCACATTGCCACCTCAACTCTGCTCGGGCAAGTGTGCCTGCCTGGCATCATTGCTGCTCCTCTCACTGCCTGTGGTGCCAAGAAGCAGGGCTTGCTGATTGTGGAATGCCAGTAGTGAACAGGATGTGCAAAGCCCTGCCTTGTGTGTGCCCATCGCCACCTCCTAATCTGCTTTGCACAGAGGCCCCTGCACCTATATCTCTGAAATTTGACAGGCAGGCATCATCCCCTCAGAAGGGGCTACTATCCCTGCAATTTTCATCCATTTTGACCAAGAAACAAAAAAATTATAGGCGTTTTGTCATTTTCCCATTATAGTCACTAGGACGGCATCTGATGCATCAGGAAACGGTACAATGCAAGCCTCCGCATCGAATTCAATGCGAATCAAGCTGGCCATCTGATGGAATGATGTGATGCAACCCCTTCTCCGATGCAAGTTCCAATGCAATACTTTGTTCCTGTGCACAGCCCTAATGAGGCTTATTCCAGAGACACCACTATGTTGAACTGATGGGGTTTATTATAACTGTTCCACAACACACACACAGAGGAGAATTCCTGTAGGCTCCTACTTATTACCTTCAGTGCAGTAAATCTAAAGAACACTTAACTGTGCTTCAAGAAAAGAAATCCTGGTGTGGCCTGGTCCATGAGATTTCAAGTTCAGAAAGAGAGAGAGCTTGTTCATCATGTTCAGTCTGAGGCCATTTTTACATGAGCAGCCGGATGCAGCGTGTTGAGGAACGTGCTTCCTTAAAAGCCCCATGGAGTGTGTGTATTATTTTCTGGCTCTTGTATGAGACTGACAACAAGGGGGTTAGCATCTTTCATAGTGGGGTTTTTTGTGATGTGGACACATAGGGGGCAATTCGGCGGTCCGTGTGCTCAATGCATGGGCAGAATGCATGTACCGCAGGCATGCGTGCATGCAACACAGCCACGCCCGGTAAAGGCCCAACCCAACCCTCCCAAGCCCATACAGGCTGCGGCCTAGGGGATAGAACAGTCCGGTGTGCACCCTCATGTCAACTTCTTTCCTCCTAGTCAACTCTTCTACTTCCTTCCCCTGGCCTGAATGTGTACCTTCAGCTTTTCCCCTCTCTTTCCCTTCCCTCAGCGTATGCACACTTAGCCACCATAGCAAGAGCCCCTCTCTCTCTGGCTTTTTCTAAAAAGAGTGACTCATTAAAGGAAAAAAAATTGTTCCCTACCCCTCTGTCATATAAACAGACTATGGGTGAAAACAGACATGACGCTAACCACCCTTTAACCACCCTTGGTGGTCATTTATGCATGTTTCAGGGCTGCATAGGGCATCAATATAGCCCTGCAACATGCATAAATAAGCACCAAGGGTGGTTAGCATCATGTCTGTTTTCACTAGGGCTGATGCGGCAGCAGCTTTTACCGCGCCGCGATTCCGTTCCGCCATTTCGGAACTGCCCGCACCACACCGTGACTTTTCTGCGGATATTCCGCCGGAATTCTGCAAATCGCAGAATTGCGTAAAAATTGCGTAAAAATTGCGGAAATCGCGGAAAACCTCTATTCCGCTATTTTTTTGGCACTGGCGGAATTGCGGAAATAGCGAAAATGTCATGTTTCCACGATTCCACTAAGTTGCGGAATGAAATAAGCGGAAATAAAACCGCGGAATGAAAGCCTCTGCCATGCCGTTCCACTAATTGCGGAAACACTGTTTCCGCCGGAAATAGCTACCACTGCGATATTCCGCTACAGCCCTAGTTTTCACCCAATTATGCATTTTGAGAGTATACCCTTGTTTTTGTTCTTTGACATTTTGAGGATGTTATTTTGGTTACAATATAGAATTGTAGGAGATACTAAGGAAGCACAACATTTCATAAAATCATCTCATTCCTTTCTTTGTGTATGTATGGACTTCTATTTTGTCCAGAAGTCTGGACATTAAACTGCTTGCTTGCTGGTATTTCTTTTACCAAAAAGGTTTGGCATTAAGGAATTTTGAAGCACTATCACCATGAATACTGTAGCAGCAGGTATTGAGGACAGATGTATTACATTTCAAATAGCACGTGTATATTTCTTGCCCTATAACGAGTGTGTGATAGCAGTGTGCTGTGTATCTAGAATACACTACTGTGTTCTATTCTCTCTTGGTTTGCCTTCTAGGCCACAAAACAATTTTGAGCTCTGATTCTCCAGAAAAGTTTTGAGAAACTTCACACAATCTGTTAGTTGGGAACATGTATAGAAGCTCTGAATATCTAATTATCAAACTGGGCAACAGTTACAAGTTTTTTTGGCAGAAAGTCCCTTACCTGAATGCCGCCAAAACTACTTCCTCAAGGCACAAGAACCTCAGTGGACGAATCCAGCTAATCATGCCAGCTAGAGCTAAAACATACTCCCTGGAAGAGATTTTTTCACATAGTATTCTGTTAAATGAAGTAGAAAGTCTGGCATTAGAATTAGAATTAACAATAGGAAAGAAATCTGGACTGCAGTAATTTAGTGCTGAATGGTACACTGCTACCTCTTTTGAATGGCTCATTGAACACACTCATTCTTCTCTATGGCTCCACACATGTCTTTTTTCCCTTTATGGTATATAAGGAAGAATGGTGAGGGAGGGCATTCCTAAGTAACAACAAAGACGTTAAAAAGAAGGGTGGGTTTGTTTGTTTTCATTTAATCTTTTCTACATTTGGGCCAACATTTTAAAGCTAGGCACCAAATTTCGTATTTCACACCTACATAGAAGTGGTGTTATATGAGAATCTAATATGACAGTGCTAAGGTGCAGCTGTTCTGTCAACAGATTCTTTAAAAGCAGAAAACTATTACAAGTCTTTTGAAGATTTGAACATTCTTCATAACATAGCTACATTCCAAAATGGTGTGTCATAGTCTCTCTGAAATATTGTCCTAATGTAAAGCTTGAGAAGTTGACCTGTAACAGGCTTTGAAACTGGGAGGCCATTTTGGGGATTAGAGTATTCAAAAATATCTTGTCTTTATTTTCAGATGCCGGTAAGGCTGATTGTTCCAACAACACTACTCAGAACGGAGGGGGGTGGGGTGGGGGGTGGGCTTAAACACGTAGGTCTGCAATGGGACTGAAATGAGATTTTGCCAAAATGGGAAATCTTGTTGAAATCCCTGTTCCCAATAGAATCGAGGACCTCTTGGTACTCAGTAATGATTTGGCCAATATTTCATTTCTTGATTTACTGACTTTCTGCTTAACAGGATCACGTTTATCACTTTGCCGTCCACTTCAAATCCCAAGAGGTAATACCAATGCAATAGCATTTCATGCCCAACTTGTATGTTCTTGTCACTCATTGGCTAGTACACAGATATTCCTTTATTAATCTGCAATCCAGTTGCCAATTGGTCAAAGCAAAGGGAACAACAACAATTCTGATTGGAGGCACTGGAGTGGAGGTTAAGGGACACTGGAGGAGGTTGAGTGGGCTTATTTGCACAGTGATTTGCCCATAATTGCAGAAAGAACAAACCTGGAAGTAAAATGGTACCCTAGACAATGCAGTAAATAAATGGTACTCAGTAAACTGTGTGTGTAGAGCTAATATAACAGCAGCCCCCTGCCCTCACTTCATGTGCTGGTGGTATCTGCCACTGGTGGTGCCACTCAGACCACTTTTAGATGAGTGGTTGAAATCAGCACGTTGAAGAATGTGCTGGCTAAAAAGCCTCAGGAGGTGCATTTACACGCACCAGAAGTAGCCACCCCGCTATAGGAATCGCTGCTCACGTGGTCTTTTAAAAGGCACATTTTGGAAGTCCTGATATCGAGGCTTCCAAAAGGGGAAAGGGGAAGAAGCCTTCTCTGGCTGTGACCACCCTTTCTATCAGAAGCAGCGCTCCTGTGCTCGGGCGGCTGCAGGAGGAGACGGTCCTTCCTGAAACCCCCATTTTCTCCACTTGCAGCTGCTGCTTGCTGATAGTGTGCTCGAGTATCTGCAAGAGAGTGATCAGCTGTGAACTGGCTGCAAGAGGAGAGAGCGAGGGCAAGAGGATAAAGTCCTTCCTTTTTGGCAGAGCATTTGGCAGACAGGGGTAGAGGCTGGGTGGGTGGGTTTTGGGGGTAAGGGTAAGAATTTTTTATTGTTTTGTATTTTTACTATTTTTCTGCCCTGAACCTTTGGGGAAGGGCGGGGTATAAATTTTTATAAACAAACAAATATTAGACAGGCAGAAGATGCTAATGTGGGCTAGCGTCTTGTTTTTTCACCCTTTGAAGCACAGTGCCATTTTTAGTTCATTTTTAAGGCTGAACCACACTTTAAGTCTTAACTTCAGTCACTGCTATGCTAGTGCTACTTAATGAGGCTTCTTGCATTCTTGCGGTTTGCTAAAAAGTTTGTAGAAAATGTCAGCTATGGAGTCCTAATTCCATTGTTACGCTCACGTTGCTCCAGTTGAGAGCAATCCTAATAGTGTAGGGATAACTGAGAGAAAAATCCTGTATTTATTTTCTATGACAATGGGCATTTTTACACACACCTTAAAGTGCTGGTCTTTCAATCTTCTGGGTTTACAAGTCCACAAGTAATTTCCTGGATGCACTCTTCACACACACACGGCCCTGAGGCAGTTCCTGGATGCATTCTTCACACAAACACTGCACTGAGGCAGCCTAAAGTAGCCGCAGCTGTAGACATGGGGGCTGCCATGGAAACCAAGTGGCCACAGCTGCTTGGACCAAAGCAGTTTACCAAGATAACTTTTTTCACACAAAGGTTCTGGGAGAAGTTATATGCAGAAGTTCAAAGAGCCAGATGCTTAAGATCTGGGTGAGTGATTTAAACACACAGAAAGTTCAGGATGTAACAGTAAATATGCAGGAGAAATGTGTGTGTAAAAACACCCAATATTGAACCTACTATAAGGTTCAGTGTTCATATTAAATCCAGGAATTACCTTTATAGTGGTGAAAACCTACCATAAACCAGGAGGTACCACTGCATAATCATCATGCTAAACAGTAACAAAACATGAAAAAATGACACAATCTATTGGAATAAACCGAGCTAAACTTGCTATCACTGTAAAATGAGATAACATGTTATTGGGAAAAGTGCTTTAAAGGTTCAAGTGAGCAAGACTAAACTGCTTATCATGGCTAATACAGGATATGTAACACTGAAGCAGGAAAATTATTCTGCTTTAAACCCACTGTTTCAGCTTTGTTAATAGGAGATGCATTTACACCTGGAGTCATATTTTTCCTTTTGGATTTCAACATCAGTTTGGGGGCGGGAGGGGGTGCAAAGAGATGAGACCCAAGTTGCTTAGTTACTCATGCTTCCAAAGATGTTGGCCTACTCTACAGTGTCTCTCAAAAATGTAATCTTGCAGAAAATAAAGACTTTATAAATTATCCAGTTGTCAATTTTCCTTACACGCTTATCTAAGCTTGTGATGTCCAAGAGGCAGTTATGCGGGAAATTTTATGGCAGGCTCTTAGAACTTATTGACCACAGAGTTATTGCTGGGTGTTTTTTGGGTGCTATTATGATCTCTTTCTCCTGCCGAGGACAAATAATCTGATTAAAGTTTGCAGTTTGTGCAGTTCTTGACAAGGTTGGAGGCCATGCCAGAGTGCAAAATCTGGTGCAGGCCACAAGGCATGTAAAGCAGAACTCTTGTTGAAAGTGACAAGTCGCTCACAGTGAATTTTGTGTAAGCACATTTCCAGCTACATTTTCTAAAGACATACTGGCAGCTGTCAGTTTCTTATGAAGGTTTTCATTGCAGTCAGAAGCTGCTGGAGGGATGGTTGGCAATTTTCACTTAGTTAGCTGTGGCTTGTAATAAGAATAAAAGACCAACAAAGGCATTGTGTGCATTCTTTGACAATTAAAGAGTTGTAATCTCCTCAGCAGGGCTTCTCAAAGAGATGATAACAAATAGAGGCCGTGTACTAAATGGAGAAACTTTGCATCCTTTGATGGGAGAAAAAAACGATTATGTGTTTTTTCACGCTCATGAAAAAAAGTGGGTTTTAGATGTTCAGCACATCTTTATGTGCATTTATAGAGTTATGCCAATCGCTGTCTTGGTCCTCTAGGACTACTTCTGATGAGCATCCTCAAAATCAATGAAGCTAAACTGGTCTACACAAGGCTGAGGGTCTGCCCTTCTGCATCCAATTCATAACTTCATTTATTTATTTATTTATTTATTTCCTTTGAGACATTTTCTTTTATACATAAACTTCTCTTGTCAGCTTGGATCATGAGGAGATTGAACTGAACTTTCAGTTTACACTTGATTTCACAACTGTCAAAGTGGGTGAAACACTCCCACATTACACACCAGCACATAAAAGACAAAACAATCAGCTAGTATTTCAGTGCAGTAGTGCTAGATGCATTTAAGTTTAATACTTTTGCTATATTCCCTAGGGTTTGTTTGTTTTTTTCCAGATTTTTTATTGAAAATTTATGGACGCACTGCATTGACTCATATGCATGGACAAGTTTGCCATATCTGTCTAATTACATAGCTTGCAGTAGCTTTGTTTAACTCAGAAGAAATATTACATGATTTATGCCTTATTGTAAGATACTGTAACAATGCCAGACATCCAGGAGCTGTGTTTTTACAGAATCTGGTTCCAAAGACCTCAACATCAAGACCCAAGCAGGAATCTTTGCTTTAAATGTGTTTATTTATAGGAGACGCTCCACTTCCAACACCATACTTATACATAAGTTCATACCAGTCTCCTCTCTGGTCCCTCCGGATCTTTCCAGCCAGGCACCATTTCCCTCTGGAAACAAACAGTCCTCATCACAGTCCTTTGAGACAGGGCTCTCCCAAGACCCTGTTTTATGCCTATCTGGAACCCCTTGTTCGAGCTCCCTCCTGAAACCTCTTTCTTTTTTTGATTGGGCTTCCTGCTCAGCCTTGAACATCTATGCTCTGCCACACCCTTACTCAAGTGCCCTTCATCCCCTAATCAGCCTAGTGGCTTCTCCCAGCTGTAACCACTGTGCTGTCTCCGTAGCAACCCTCTACTAGCTAGTTGTTAATTTCCCTTCAGGTGGCCCCTAAGACCAGCACTCTGCAGCAACTTACTCCCCTTCACATGGTTTAGTCCTGCAGGTACTTACATGTGCCCTCTACATTTATTAACTTCCTAAATGGATCCCCATCCACTTTCTTCATAGGTTTAACTCTACACACCAATTGAATATCCTACTATCATTAAAATATGGAGGACAGGAATGAGCTAAGTATGTGCAATATACAGAAATACTACTTTGGCATTTCACTAGGACTTGCATAAAAGTTTAATGACACAATTTATTAGTAGTATTAGGTTTGCAAGTAGAACCTTAAAGCCTAAGTTACATAATGCTAGAAACACTGTACAAACACACAATGTATTGTCCTAGTCCTGAAGAACTTGTTTTAGCTTCATACTTACTTTCAGAATTGTGGTTACACAAACAGTGTCAAAATGCTGCTACTGTTATTGCTGCAGTAGGGCCTATGAGTTTCAGCCATCACTCAGTATACCGTTGTGCTAGCCAGTGTGCATACATGTAATAAAAAAGATTGTGTCTCTAAAACAAGAGACAACAAATGGATCACAAAGATAAAGGGATCACAAGGACTAGCCCAGTTATCTGTATGACAATATGAAACTACAGTAGGGGATAAATACATATTTGTTCTGTGATCCTATAAACTCTTCTGTGCGCCTGCTAATTCATTGAAATTAATGGGACTGTGTATGTGCAAGTGTGGATTGCAGCCTCAAGACATGCCAGCTTCCTGACAATTTGCATTGCTTCTGTTTCACTAGCAGTGATATTTTTTTCTTTTAATAATAACACAATTGTATCTGGAAATATTGTGTGAATGATGCTATTCCCATTGATGCAAGTACTTGGGTTTATTCAGCAGATTAATCAAACTAAAATTGTTATGCCAACTGGTTGAAAGGGGAGAGTGCCAGTAACCAAATTTCAAGAGATGCTTTAGAAGAGTATACATCAGAGCAGTTCTGGAATGGATCTCTAAAGGACAAAATCCATCCTGCATGAGGATAGAACAGAAACTGACAAAAACCAATATCATTATATAATTGGATGTGAAGCTCATATGTTAGAAATTCCAACATCCATGAAGCAACATTCAGTGCTTAAAAGTGCCCTTACAGACTGGACATAAATTAACCAAACAAAAGAATCTATTTTATATAATATATAATACAGAGGGCTAGGAACTGATGTTTAAACAAAGGTCATCCAAGTTTATATAAATCTATGGTGCAACCACATAGATTAACCTAGAGTATTATGTGCAGTTCTGGTTGCCTCATCTCAAAAAAAGATGTAACGGAACTGGAAAACACTCAGAGAAGAGCAACAAAAATAACCAATGGTATAGTCCAGCTTTCATATAAAGAGAGACTTAACGACCTTCAGCTTACAGAAGTGGCAACCAAGGAAATATGATAGACATTTACAAAATCATGAGTGGTATGGAAAAAGTAAATAAGGAATGGTTACTTACCCTATTAAATAATACTAGAACTATAGGACAATATTAAACTAACTGGTGGTAGTTTTAAAACAAACAGAACGAAACAGAGAGAAAGAAGTACTTTTTTCACTTGACATACAATTAGCTTGTGGAACTTTTTGCCAGAGGATATCTTTAAGTCCAATATCATAACTAGGCTTAAACAAGGATTGAATAAATTAATTCATAAATGATGATTAATCAAGTTGGTAGGGATGTGCGAATGGGGTTCGGAAGTTCGGAGCTCAGAACGAACTCAGTCTGTTCGGACGACCAAACCTGAACTGACCAAACCGAACCCAATGCCGAACTCTGAAAGACTGAACAGTTTGGTCGGTTCAGATCGAGTTCGGATGAGTTCGGGCTGCTAAAACATGACTGGAAGGCAAAACGTAACAGGGAGGGGAGTCAGCTGAGGAGCAGACTTCTAGGCACCAGGAGTGGAGAGGCTTGGAGTAGCAGCCAGACTGCCCAATCACCATCCCTTTTCTCCTCAGACCACTGGCTTTGCAGTCTGAGATTGGACATGACTGCATGGAGCCAATGGGGCTTGCGGTGAGGCGGGCGCAGCAACTAACAAAAGTCATTGCCCTACCCGCTTCCAACACCTTCTGAGCTAGTCACTTTTCCTGACAGCAGGCATTTTCAGAAGGCTCCCTCTCCCAGCAGTTTGTTTACCTCCCAATCCATTGCCATCCTCCTCCTATTTCACCCATCCAACCCATTTACCTCCATATTATTAGGGATGGGCGAACGCGGTTCGGAAGTTCGGAGTTTGGACAGAACTCAACTAGTTCGGTTGACCGAACCGAATGTGCGAACCGAACTCGAATTCGAATGTTCAGTGTAAATTAAACTTGGCAGAACTATATATTACACTTTCCTGATCATCTCTGTCAAATATCAGAAATATTTTATATAGGGTCCCAATTTTATATGGCTGTACAACATATGTAGAGAAGGGGCCTATGCCTGGGATTCTCTTATGTCGCTGTGGAATAAGATTGGTTTGTGATGCGAATTGCCCAACAGAAATGTCAATGAAATATCCTCATTCTGTGCTGGGACCATCCCAATGTATCTCCCCCACTTGTTTCTGGGAAGTCAGAAGCATCTGTTTAGGAAGGAGTCAATAGAAATTCTCTCATGTCCTCTGTCTCAGTGCTGCAGGATGTGATTGTGATGATAATTGACCAGCCTGGATGTGTTTAAACTATGTCTCCTGACTGCTGGGATGCTATCTCAGAAGCCAGTTATGTTGCTTATACCCGCCTCAGGGCCTCCCCTTATGCCCACCTCGAAGCCACTACCAATTGGTCCTGTAAAGCTAGAAGCTTGAAGTAAAGTGTTTGGACATTGAATGTGTCTGTCAATCTTTGGGGTTGCTCCACATCCTTCCTCCTACAGTCTCTCTCCCCCTGCCATGCAGGGTGCCTGCCTCTGACTGGCACTGAATATACTGATATTCATCTGATATTCATCTGAATAATGATCTTCACGTGGACAATATCAATTGCTTATATAATTGAGTCCCTTTATCAAAATCTCCTGTGCATTTGCTGAAATGACAGGAAAGGTATTTGATACATTCTTGCAAAATATCCTGTAAACAGAATGGAATATCAAAATGCTACAGTTGAAAATGTATTTTCAGGTTAATGTCTTATAAACTTAAGAACCTTTATCCATTCTTTCTAAAAATTGGCAGACATATTAAGCATATGGAGAGACATAATATGCACAACTTGCATGAGGATTGGATAAAAGATAAAGAAGTTGTAGCCATGAATGTGTATGGAGCTTTTCTTAAAATCACAACATTCAATTGCTTCTGAAATTGGTTCCCTGTTCCCTGTTGTTCCAGTCCCGTGACTTACCTTGTATACGTCAAATCCGTTATGCTTCTCATACCACCACCAGACATCGGACCTTGTGCTCCCGCTGTCTGGTAGTGGCACTGGTGACCTCCGCCTCAGTGTCCTGCGAGTGGCACCAGTGCTGGCATCCGATTCCCCCTCACCCTCTTTGAAACAGGAACACATAAACAACACCTAAGTAATATCATACATTTATGATGATGTCTCTAGTCCTCCCTCCTTGGGGTGCTAGGGATGGCAACAGGAGACGATGACCCTGGCTGGCACATGCGAATCCAAAAGACCCTGGATGGCATGTGCAAATCCTGCCCTTATTTGGGTGCTAGGGATGGCAACTGGAAAGCCCCTGCCTGGCATGTGCAAATCCTGCCCTCCTTGGGGTGCTAGTAGCGATGGCAACTGGAAAGTCCCTTGCTGGCACATGCAAATACTGCCCTCCTTGGGGTGCTGGGGATGCTAGGGATGGCAATGGAAAGACCCTGGCTGGCACGTGCAAATCCTGCCCTTCTTTGGGTGCTAGGGAGGGATGGCAATGAAGAGACCCTGGCTGGCATGTGCAAATTCTGCTGTTCTTGGGGTGCTAGTGATGGCAACAGGAGACCCTTGCTAGATGCCTGGCACGTTTTTGGGTGGGTGCTTCCTTTGGCTCGTGCCTGACTGCTGGAAGAGCCCCCCACAGTACCCTCTCTCTCTGTGGCAGACATCTGCTGCCACCCGCTGATGCCCACTGTTTGTGCCTGACTGCCCACCCACAACCCACCCACCTGCACGCCAGTGAGCTCACTCTAAAGGATAGTATTCTATTCTTCTTGTCCTCAAAGTAAAAATAAAGTTTGCAAGCCTAGCAGCACCTCCTGTGACCTCCACCACCGAAGGTCCAGCGGCAACCTCTTCCTCCTCCACCACCTTGGCTCAGGTTCCTCTATTAAGCCGGACCTTCTTCATTTTTTTTTCTTCAAAGTCCCACACAAAAAACAACCCAGCCAAACAAAACACACTCACCAACCAGCCAAAACAACACAGGCCAACCAGCCAAAACAACACAGCCAAACCAACACACAGTCCAACTCATCCAAAACACACCAAACAAAACCAAACAGTGAGCCAGCCAGCCACAACACACACGCTCTCTCTCCACACAAGCTCCGCACGCAGTCGAATTTCCAGTTTCCGACGTAATCATGCGTTCACGCAATACCTAAACCGATTTCCAAACGATCGAACTCTACCGAACCGAACGACTGAACTCAAACTCGGTGCCCAGACCAAATGACCGAACCCGAACTCGGCTCCCGAACTGAACGACCAAACCGCAGTCTGTTCGCACATCCCTACAAGTTGGTTATGGGACATAGCCTCTATTGGAAAATTGAAGTAAATAGCAGGAAATTAATCATTACATTATGACCTGTTGAGTACTTCGGTGAATCAACCAAAGACAGACACTGTCAGAGACATAATGCAGAGCGCTATGGACCATTCATTTTTTATTATTATCAGGGACCTGAGTTGACTGTGTTGCTGCAATTTGCAGTGATTTTAGCAGAATCAGCCAATCCTCGCAGAATCAGCCAATCCTGGCCATGACCCGAGGGTAAATAGGCCCCTGGGAGATGAATTGTGGGTGGGTGGGTTCTGAAGGCCCTATGTTTGCATGAGAGAGGTGCTGAAATTCCAGAGGATTTGAGTTGTGTTTGATTAGAAAAGTTGTGATTCTATGTCAAACCTATTGCAAATGTGCTTCCCGGAATGCGTAGTTATGCAAATCAAGTTAATTATGCAAATATTAATGCTCGCGGTGAATTTTCAGAATTTGGCTTCACTGGTTGCAAAATTTAAGATTTTTTGGTGCAGTCAACTCGGGTCCCTGATTATTATTATTAGCAAGCATTTATATAGTGCAAGCAATGTACCTGACACTTTACAAAGTAATGGAATAGATACAGTCCAGGCCCTAGGGCTTACAATCTGAGAGAGGGGCAGGGGGGAGGGGGAGACGAAGGAAGGGGAACAGAGGGAGAGACAAGGAGTGTAACATTCATGAAGATGAAAGGTCCCAGGTGCACACACTTGGCTTGGTTACATTGAGAGTTTTTATGCTCTTTGGTTTGTAAAACCATTTGGTGGTGTAAAATGCCAAAATGCTAAATGCATCTGTTCTAGTAGAAATCCCAATGACAACAAAAACCTGGTTTTACCCACAGTTTGTAATAAATTTGGGGTGTCAAAAAAAGGAACATTACAGGTTCTCCCCTGCCCCAAAAACCTTAAATTTCAGGGTTTGCAATTGGCTACATGTATTCTTTTCTTAAAGCTATTGTTAATTTACTTACCATTTAAAGGCCTCCTATTCAGCAAGTCAACTGAGATAAGACACTCTTTTCCCCCCTCATCACTCATCTGTTGGTCCATGGCAGAAGTCTCCTGTATCCATCCAATGAGAAAATAATTCCCATGTCAGAGTGTACAGATTGAATATCAGCGCATTTCATTTGCTTCTCTTAATTTTCATTCAGTAGGTTATGTCTAGATAATGTTTCTATCACAAATGGAAGAGAACTTTAAAAAGCTGACGATGAATAGACACTAATAATGAAAACACACAAAGCATGAGTATTCTCCCTAGTTTATGGCATTTACTTGATTATTTTTTAGATGACCTTGACCGTTGACCATTTTCCTATTTTGGTAAAATAAGACAACTTCAATGGTGTTCTTACCTAAGCAAACCAATAGGACATAAGGAGAGAGAAACTTCTGAAAGAGCCCTTGATTAGTTCTATCGATTAGTGGCATGTGTCATTGATAAAACAATGCAATTTAACCAGGCTGGCTAAGCAGAAAGTTACTATACGCAGGGGTACAATTATTGAATTTAACATCTAATCAACATGCTGATAGAAAAAATGAAATTTTCTCAGTTTAAAAAAATAAAAATAAAAATCTAAGGAATAGTACAAGATCAGCTTCTGCTATAACAGTATTGAGACAACAGTGTACTGTATGACATACCATGCTTTGCTGCTTACATTTTTTCCACTGTACTTTTTATCAATAGCTTTAATAGATCAGTCAATAATACTTGTACAAATAATATGAGCAGGCAAAGCAAAGGTAATCTTTTGTGCCTGGTCTTGCCTGCAAATCTGAATTTGTCTTGAATGACCTTGCTTTCTAACATCTGTAAATTAACTTCATGCTAACCATGTCCTACTAACCATGTCCTTTTAGCCTTGGCAATACACAAATGCTAAATTATTTGGTGTCTAATGTCAGAAAAGATTTCTTTTAAAAGAGAATAGTAAGCGCTTTGAAAGTTCACAAAATAATCTGAGACTGTATTTCATTCTAGATGCCAAATGGTATGTTTCATGCTTGTCACTAGTAGCATTTATACTAGATATCGGTAAGACAAAGGCCCATCTTACACAGACACTCTAACAGCAATATAATGGGTGTTACATTTTATTATACATGTTACAGGGCAACACTACAGCCCTGCAACATGGGCCCTTTTGCCTCCACCCAGTTCCGCTGGGTGGAGGCCTCGTCTGTGTGAACACTGCGGGTGGTGGGTGGGGTGCATTTCACTGGATGGAGATGGGTGGAGGTTTCTGTGAATACTGCGGGTGGTGGGTATAGGTGCATGTGCGCTCCCGTGCAACACCCAACTCCACCCATCCACAGAGCACTCACTCTATGAGTGGGTGGTAGGTGGAGATGGGTGTTGTGCGGGAGTGCATACATATCTACACCCACCGCCCATGGTGTTCACACAGACACCTCCACCCAGCGAAATGCACCCCACCCACCACCTGTGGTGTTCAGACAGACGCCACCACCCAGCGAAACGGGGTGAAGGTATCTCGTGTGAAAAGGGCCCATGTTACAGGGCTGCAGTGTTGCCGTGTGGATGCCCTGTAACATGTATAATAAAACGTAGCATCCATTTTGTTGGTGTTAGTATCTGTGTAAAAAGGGCCTTATTTCATAGTGTTTTATAAATATTCCATGGATTTCATTGTTTTGAGTGTGATGTGATGCAGTGATAAGGTTGCTTGATGTCTCTTGTCCCTTTTGTATCTTGCTCCTCAAAGCAAATATCAGGAAAAAAAATCTCATGTTTCATCAGATGGCCCTCTTATTGAGCCTCAGAAGCTTTCCAAATGTGTAGATTTATACATCTGTAAATCATTATGGTATTATAAGATGATGGTAAGTGAATCATTACTAAATATTATTAAAGTTGGTTTTTTTAATGGCTTCATATGAAACTTATGAAGTATTTAAAATCTCTGCATATATTGACAAAGGGAGGGGTGAAATCAAATGAGACAGGTTGGCAGGGAGAGCAGTTGGTTCACATGATCAGTCCCTTCCCAGTAATCTTGGTGTGGGGGCTGCCGTCATAAGTCCCTCCATGGCATTGGTTGACTGAAGTGCCATGCAGATAGGACAGGACAGATGGGCTCCTGCTACGCTGCAGGATAGAGCCCCTGGGAAGAGCTGATGCCAAAAAGCCGATATGGGGTACACCACTGGCTCCACCCCCATCAGCTGTTTGGGGATGAGGGTGTTCCTCTGGGCCTGATCGTCTGACCTCACCTCGTGGCAGGGCTGAACAGGACCTGAATAGATGGGAGGGAAAGTGTTAACCCAGGTGGCCAGGCCTTCACTCAGGCTGCAGCGCCAACTACCACCAGCTCACACATCCTGTAGCAGCCAGGCACAGCAGCCAGGCACACTCCCCAAAGCCATTGCAGACAAACATCTGGCAGCAACCTAGAGCAGTTGACTCCTGGGCTAATGCGGGCTACCATGGGCTAACACAGGCTACTATCTTGTTTGTTTTCACCCACAGTGGTATTAAGTTTAGTTTGAAGCAAGAGCATGTACTCCCATTCCATCAGAAAATTCCAACCTTTTGGGAGCAAGAAGGAAATCTACTGTCATTTTTATCATTTTCTGTGATTTTCCTCTATTTTCCACCAGTTTGGTAATTTCCAGTAGTTTCCAGTAATTTCCAGTAGTCTCTGGTAACTTTTGGTAATTTCTGGTAGTACCAATAGTACCAGAAATTACCAAAAAATACCGATTTCAGAAATTACAGGAAATTACCAGAAATGCACATTTAACTCCAAATAAGCAAACTCAAGGTCAAAACCAATCCTTTCCCCCCTACTTTAGGCAAACCTTGAATAAAGACCTCAGGATAAAAAAATACCTGTGTAAAATCAGAATCTGAAATCGCGGTGAAATTTCTGACAGGTCTGCTTGAGGGAATACTACCCATTCTGATTTGTGGGATTGCTCCCAAGTATAATTTTGTGTAAAATTTGCCCTTCCATTTTCTTATGGAAGGGTACAGGATTGGATTTAAATCAGGTGTTTGGACGTGTGTGTGTGTGTGTGTGTGTGTCATAGAAGGTAAAGATAAAATTATGGAAATATGGGACTGCCAACTCTTTTTTAAAAAAAAACACCAAACTATTAAATTAACAAAATTGTTTCCTTTATCATGTAGCTTTGAGAAAATAACCAAAAATAGAATATGGGTTGTTATTACAGCCCAAGGTAAGGACAATTTGTTTTTCCACATTCAGTTGCCATGATTCTTCCAGATTGTTAAAGGAACTACAGAAATCAAGCTATGGAAACCTTTTAATATAAAGGAATATTTATATGAATATAAAAATAAGTCACTACCAATGAAAATACGAATCGCTACCATCACACTACCAATGAAAATATTGAGTAAAATATAATAGGATTATATGTTCATGCATGGGAAATCATCAAATATGAGGGTATCCTGAGCCTTCGAGCCACACTTAGCCTTCAAGAAAGGGTAAATAAATATGAATTAATTAACTAAAATAAATATTTAACCAGAAAGTCAAAATTTAATTACAATTATGAAGAAATTATAAGGTAATTCTTAACAAAATAGCAAAAAACATCAACTTAATGTGCTGTAAACCAATGAGTAGGAAAGATCATCAAAGGCTAAATAAAACACAACACAACATATGATTGCAGGAGGAACTTGAAAAAAATATTACAGTCTAAATGCTAAGGGCTGTAAGGTTTGTTTACAATATAAATGTTCTAAGGGTAAAATCACAGACCAATAGTCAATTGACTGGCGAGTCTAATGCCTATTATGCAGAGTAGAAACAACTTAGCAATTTTGTAGCTACGGAGAGAGACAATCCTTGACTTTTGAATCAAAACAATTCAGTCTATAGTTCAATTATATTTTGTAGTTCTAATTTCCTCTATCCTCTCTCAGCTCTCCAGCTAGGACAGTGGGATCAGGGAAAGAGAGTTGCAGCTTGTGCTTTGGTAAGAACACAGTTTCTCTCTGCCTAGGAAAAGGGAGATGTGACGCAGAGTTCTATTGGTTATCAAGGCTTGAGGTCCATGATTTTACTGGAACTCAAATTAGTCCATATATAAAAAACCAAGATTAGAAACACAGACCAAGGTTTAGGGAGAAAGCTTTTCTTTCACTGTGTCCTGACTGGAAATCAGAATATTATATTTCTTCTTGGTGCACATGCATTAGATTTCTGTTCATGCATTAGATTAGGCTCTGTTCTTGGCCCTCTCTTCTTCTTGATCTATACCTCATCTTAGGCAAACTCATTGCCTCCCATGGCTTCCAATACCACCTTTCTGCTTATGACACTCAACTCTATCTCTCTACTACTTCTCTCTTTCCTTCTGTTCAAGCTCGTCTCATCAACTGTCTCTGACATCTCTACCTGGATGTCTCAACGTCAACTGAAACTCAACATGGCTAAAACTGAACTCCTTATCTTTCCCTCTCATCCTTCCTCTCCTTCCTGTCAATAATTATTGATGGAGTCACCATCCTGCCTGTCCCCCAAGCCCGTAGCCTAGGCTTCATCTTTGACTCACCCCTTTCTTTTAAACCCTGCATTGACTCTGTTGCTAAATCCTGTCGATTCTCCCTCCATAACATTGCTAAGATTCACCCTTTTCTCTCTGTCTCGTCTGCCAAAACTCTTGTTCATGCTCTGGACATTTCTCACCTTGATTACTGTAACCTCCTTCTTTCTGGCCTTTCCCGGTCTCCCCTTTCTCCCATCATGCCCATCCAAAACTCTGCTGCCAGGGTCATCCACCTCGCCAGTCGCTTCGACCATGTGCAGCCCCTCCTCTCTTCGCTTCACTGGCTTCCTCTTCCTGAACGAATCCTGCACAAGCTCCTAGTCTTCACCTATAAAGCTCTTCACAACCTCACTCCCCCCTACCTCTCTGCACTTATCGCCCTCCATACTCCAGCCCATGCACTTCGCTCCTCCTCTCTCCCTTCTCTCACCCTTCCACGCCTTCCCTGCTCCCCTAAGCATCTTCGTCCCTTCTCATTTGCTGCCCCCCATGCCTGGAACTCTCTCCCTGTCCACATCCGCCTTGCCCCCTCCCTTCATACCTTCAAATCTCTCCTTAAAACTCACCTCTTTCGCTCTGCTCTGTCTGACTCTTTATCCTGCTGAGCCACTATTTCCTATACCTACGGTCTGTTTACCCTTATCCTTGCCACATGGACCTGCCTGCTGTCATTCTCATCGTAACTAAGCCATGTATGTGCACCTGAGACCTCGCATCTTCATGAATGTTAGACCCCTTGTCTCTCCCTCTGTTCCCCTTCCTAAGTCTCTCCCCCAGCTCCTGTCTCTCAGATTGTAAGCCCTAGGGGCAGGGACCGTGTCTATTTTATTACTTTGTAAAGTGCCAGGTACACTGCTGGTGCTATATAAATGTTTGTTAATAATAATAATAATAATAATAATAATAAAAAATTATTATTATTATTATTATTATTATTATTTGTTTCTGGCTTGTTGTGGAAGTGGATCTTATACCAGATTCCAGTTGAAATAGAAATCTATTTCTTCAGAGAAGTGAGAAGTTTATTCTTTCCCTTTTTTGGTCCCTAGATTCTTCTGCAGGTTTAGCATAACAAGGCTGGATTTCTTGGTGGTAGTTTCAAGACAATGTCCGGGGAAAAAAACCCAAAACTTAGTTTCTAGATTTACATGCAACATGTAATAAGGTTACTTAAAATTCTGGACACAAGCTTTGTTAAGGTTCTTGGACCCACGGATCTGTGTGATCTTAATTTGTGGACATACAAGAAGGTGTGTGACAAATTTATGACTGGTAGCCATTTGATAAGATTTCATGTCCACTGAAAAAAATAACTCTCTTGAAATTTTTCAGAGATGCATCCAGGAATGACTGGATGAAGAGAATATAAAATCTCAGGTGCCAAGGGCAATCAACATAAAAATTTCCATAAAAATGGGTCTTTTGTTGTACCATTCAAAATCATCCATTAGATGGCATCCTCAGTTTGTCAAGAAAGACAAAGACACCAGAGCTGAAATGGATAGTTAATTCTGTGACCAAGGATAAGAATCCAAATTCCAGATAGATGGTTGAGCAACCATATACGGCAACAGCTAACTAATTAATCAGATATCTATTAATATGGCTTTACTGTTATCATATAACAGATTTACTGCATAAACAACTTGCCATGTTTCTGTGTTCTGTCATTTTCAGTTTACTTCTGGACCAATAGTAAAGCTGCATCCAACAGGTTTGAACTAGGCTTCCTTTGATCCAAAGTCTGGGGGGAGTTGAGGAAGGAATTATGGGCAAAGAAATTAGCTGGTAATCTCGTCAATGTGGTTAATGGCTCAAATTGATAAAAAAGTTAAATTGATCAAATAATTAACTGTTATAGGCAGCTCGGCAACCAATCATTATTTGTGTGAGTCAGTTACTGCAAAGCTGATGGTTACCGGTTACCTCCTAGTTAACACACTCACCTCTAAAAGACACTTTACAGCCTTTAAAGGTATCTGGAATTTTTGGTTTCTGCTTTTTTCCCCAAAACTCACGAGTTTTGACAATTAAGTATCAAGTTAATTTCTAACGAAGTCATTGTGTCTGAAGTGTTGTTACTTTTTATTAATTTCCTCATTTAGGAAGCTTGCTTATTCTTTTGAAGGTTATTTTGAAGGCCGAGTTCTTTCTTGTTTTGGGATCATCTAATTTCCCCTGCTGAGATTTTATATTTTTATTAATTTGTTTTAATTGTTTTTATTTGTGTTAAAAAATTTGAGCCACCCGAGCTGTTTGTTTCAGGCAGGTCAGGATGATGATGATGATGATGATGATGATTAATGATAATGATGATGCAATTTAACTCAACATCTTTACATTCTGAACTTATCAAATATGTTTCTAGACAGGGAAAGCAACAGAAGTGTAGAAAATACACCTTCTTTCTTAATGTAGGACATATAGACTTGTTAATCTTTTTGGAATCTTAATTTTACACTATTTTATGATCTAGTTAGTATTGAGCAGTACAAGAAGAAAAATAGCATTAGAGTGTGGGAGCGCTCTCTGTATTAAGGTGTGTTACACCCTCCATTATAAAGCCCCAGCATTCTGTGTGCTATAACATTGTCATGATTAAAGTTAGGATCAGAAAATTTGTGGTGAAGGATCACTGGGGAAAGCGGTTCAACCTGTAAAAATTTCATCCACATTGGTTGGATAACAACTGAGATATCACCGTTTGAAAACTTCACTTTGAAAACCTGTTTTTTCAAAAGTTAGACTGTCTCGATTTTGGCAGGGTAAAGGGGGTTTTGTGTTGGTTTGGAGGAAGTGTAAGCCTTTTAGAAAATTCAAGGACGCTGCCAGGTGGTGCCTTCTAGTTTACTTTTTGTAAATCTGGTTAATATTTTTTAATTTATGACATCTTGAAAATTTAATGTTATCCTATGGAGACCATTCTGAGTGTGAAGTGCTTAAGAACATTCTATGTGTAATACAGAGACTGATTAAAATTAAACAGTCTTGAATACTGGGGACTACAACTCCAAGTAGGCACTGCTTAGAGCCTATCTGTGCTACAGTTAGAAAGGGAACTGCACCTCCCAGGGGGCAGTGTGAGTGACTGGTTAGCCATGTTTAGAACTGATCTGGTGGGGAGAGGAGAAGAGCAAGGCTTGTGGGAGGGAAAAAGTTGAAGGTCATTCTGATCTGATCCCTCCACAGCAGGCACCTCAACTTGTGGGCCAGCTACATCGAGATGGCTAAACAACAGAGCTAGCTAAACCTTCAGTGATGTTTGGGGTGGCTGATCCTGCCCCCTAAACACACTAAGAACCACAGAGCACATGGTTTTCAGTGACAGTTCTTTCTCCTCCAAAAACGTGAGGTTTCTGGGCTGCAGCACCAATGGGCTGCCCCATTGGAGGAGCATGGCTGGGGTCAGAGTTCTGGAGTTTGCCTGGCATGAGGAAGAGGGCAGAGGTTTATCCTGGAGACAGGGACAGGAGGCTACAGGTGGGATGGAATCGATCGTCTTTCAGCACTTCTCCCTCTGACTTTCCCAAACCCCTTAATGAATGAGGGTTAAGCAGTTGCTCTGGACTGATACAGTGGGTGTTCTGCAGGAGGGGGGCAGGGAGATTGTGGGGTCCTGTGCAGAGCAGCCCTGTTGGGCAGAGTGGTAAGAGTAGTCCTTTTGAGAGGACTCTAAGAGTGAGCCTCAGCCCAGGGAGCATGCACAAAGGGGGTGGGGGAGCATTAAGTGGAGAGAGTAGGGGCAGAGCCTCTGTAAATAGCTTCCACAGTGGAACTCATACACAGGGGGAGCAATTTACAGGGAGCAGCTTTATTGGGGATACAGACTATAGAACTCAGTACAGGAGGAGATCTGCAGACTCTAGGGATGTACATTTTGTTTTTGTTATTATGATAACAAAAATGAAAATTGTGATTTTTGTTTTTGTTATTGTAATAACAAAAACAAAAACAAAATATTGTTTTTGAAATAATGGCAAAACATTGAAAAACGTATTTCAGGCTAAAATCTTTTATGTTTCTTAATCAATTCTTATGAAACTTGTAGTAATTATACCTCCAATGGAGGGCACTATGTATTCCAAATTTCAAAGTGATTGAATAAAGGAGAAGAATTCTAGAAGCAATTGAATGTTGTGATTTTAAGAAAAGCTCCATACAGATTCCTGGCTACACCTTTTTTATATTCCATCCAAATTGCAAGAAATCTGGGAATACAGTGTCCCTCCATTAGTGTAATAATCCTGCCAAATTTCAGAAAAATAGGATAAAGAGTCCTGATTAGGGATGGGCGAACTCAGTTCGGATGTTCGGATGTCCGAACCGAACATCCGAACCAAACTCTTGAATGACCGAGCAGTTCAGTTGTGTTCAGATGAGTTCGGATGAGTTCAGGGGCAGGAAAAATGTCTTTTCAGGGGGAAAAAAAATAAGTTTTGGTTTCGACTAAGTCTCAGTTTCGGTAGTGCTGTTTTTAACTGTTCGGCCAACCCGAACTCGGTTGAACCGAACCATCGAACACGAACTCGGGTTTTCAACCGAATGACCAAACATCTGAATATCCGAACTACATTCTGTTTGCCCATCCCTAGTTCTGATGTCCTAAACTATTAACTTGAAAATACATTTCTGGCTGTAATATTTTTATTTTCCATCTTATTTACAAGATATTTGGCAGAAATTTATTACACACCTTACCTGCCATATCTAACAAATTACAGGACAAGTTGATAAAGGGAACCAATTGTATAAGCAATTGAACTTGTCCCTTGAAGACCATTATTCAGATAAATAGCAGCAGCACGTGCAGTGCCAGTCAGAAGCAGGCACCTGGCATGGCAGGTGGAGGGAGGCTGTCGCAGGGAGGATGGGGAGCAACCCAACAGACTGATAGACCCATTCACTAAGCAATTACTGTATGCTTCCAGCTTTACAGGACCAATCAGGCGTGGCTTCGAGACAGACATAGGGGGCGGCCCTCAGGCAGACATAGAAGGGACATAACTGGGACTTTGGGGATAATATCCCAACAATCAGGAGATATGGTTTACACATCCAGTCTGGCCAATTATCATCAAAATCACATCCTGCAGCACTGTGACAGAGGACATAAGAGAATATCTATTGGTTCTTTCCTAAACAGATGCTTCCCACTTCCCAGTAAAAAGTGGGGAAGAAAATTTGGGACAGTCACAGCACAGAATTAGGATTTTGGTTGCCATTTCTGCTGTCCAGTTGGCATCACAAACTGATCTTATACCACAGTGACATGTAAGAGAATCCCTGGCATAGGCTCCTTCTCTGCATACGTTTTGCAGGCATATACAGTTGGAACCCTTTATGACATCTTTCTGATATTTGGCAGATATGATCCTGAATGTGTGAGATACATCCCTGAAAAATTCATGTACACTGGTTGGACTAAAAGATGTTATGTTCAGAGATACATTTATAGGTTAATTGCATATACCACCAGGACCCATTATCCAATCTTTCTGGAAGTTGGGAGGGGTGTAGTTTTGCCAAGTTTCATCCACAGTACATGAGAGACAAAGAAGTTAGAGCCAGGAATGTATATGTAGATTTTTGCAAAATAGCACAATTCAACTGCTTATAAAATCGAATTCCTTTATCCAATATTTCTGGAATTTGGTACACGTAATGCCTTCCATTTGAGGTACAAGCCCCCCAGGTTTCATAAAATATATTGAAAAACAAATAGGTTAAAGCCAAAAATGTGTTTTCCATTGAAAGCAATGGAAATCGAAAACGAAAGCAAAAACGAAAACACATTTTTTTTATATTTTTGAAAACAAAAATGACAGATTTAAATAAAGAAAATGAAAAATGAAAAACAAAAACAAAAAACGACATGGGTCCCTGGTGCACACCTCTAGTCTGGACAGTGTTGTGCAAGGAAGGGAGCCCTGTCCAAGTGAAAGTAAAGTGGGGGTGTCTTGTAAAGACAGAGGACTGTAGAATAATGGCAATAATTGTGCCAGGGGAGAGCCCTGGACAGAGGAGAACTGAGTGAGGGAGCTTTGTACAGGGGGTGAGCTGCAGGATGGGTAGTATTATGCCAGGTGGAGAGTCCTGTATATTGGCAGAGTAGTCAGGGAGCCCTGTACAAGAAATAAACTAACCAGGGGGTCCTCTACAGGGGGAGGTCCTAGAAAGTAGAATGGCCAGTCTTGCACAAGGAAAAGAGCTCTTACAGTGGGGAGTAGAGTGGAAGACTCCTGTACAAGCCATGAGCTAGAGAGATCACAGAGAGCAGTTTTTGGAAGTTTGCAATGTTTAAACCGAACCAAAGTTGTTGTGTTCTTAGTAAAGCAGGAAGCTACCAGTAAAAATCCAGGTTCATCTTGCTTGCTATTTGAAGGAAGTAACAACTTTCTAAACTGATGGGAGCAGCTCTTCCACCTTGGCCTCCCCTAAGCCCTACTCTCATAGTGGTTATGGTGCTGAGCATTCTCCTGCACCAGCAGAACAAATTTTCTCCATTGCATTGTATTTAACAAAAAACTTAGATATTCCATAATCAATGGAATATTGCACCCACACCTGCAAAGAAGAAGAGGATTGGGGCTGAAAGACGAATGCAAAGTGTGGGTGCATGGAGCCTAAGTTGTAAGGCAGCACAATATGTGAGACTGTACAATGTCTTTACTGCTAACATGGCACGGATATTAAGGTGGGAAGTTTAACTTGCAATTTCCATGCTTTTTAGTGCATGATTACACTAAAGATCCCTAACTATGTTTTTACAAGTCAAAAAGTCTTTTACTCTGGCATGCATGAATGCTTACCCAATCTATAGCTCCCACTCCATAACCAGAAACTTCTATGAAGGAAGAAAAGCAAAAAAGAGATAATCTTATTTTCTTCTGGTACAATTAAGTTAGCTGAGGTTTTGTTCCTTTAAGTCGTGTAGAGAAAATAAGGTACCCATGATGGTATCAGATATAGGCAATAGAGACAAGAAATACAGTGATATCTTTTATTGGAGCAACTACAGTTGGTGGAGGTATGCAAACTTTCAGACCTCTCAGGGTCATTTATCAGGGAAGTCAGGAGTTAGAAACCATGTAGTTTTTAAGAGAGTAATACCATTTTAGTGAGAAGGATAGAGAGTTGCTTAGTAGATGTTCCATTGTTGACCTAATGAAAAAGTGAAACGTGTCTAGGACAGAAAGAGTGAAGATTCTGTGGTTTTTTAAAAATATATATTTGTAAATCCTTCTGGGTTTATTTATTTATATTAAAAAATTTCATCCCGCCCCTCCTGCCCAGAGGGCAGCCCAGGGCAGTGAACAACAATATAAACAATAAAAGAATAAAACAATTTAAAACAATTAAAAATTCACAAATGCAGGGAATAGAAACCCACCTTACCCTCACCCCACCTACCCGCCCCCTTCCCAAATGCCTGGAGGAACAGCCAGGTCTTACATAAATGCTGAAATAGCAGGAGAGTGGGGGACAACTGAGTCTCCTCCGGGAGAGAATTCCACAGCCGGGCGGCCACTGAAAAAGATCCAACATCGGTGACCACCCACCTCGCCCAGGGAACCTCCAAAAAGGCTCCCACGGACGATCTCAAGGGTCATACAGGCACATGAGAAGTGAGGCGGTCCCACAGATAAGTAGGGCCCAGGCCATGAATATTTATTTATTTATTTATTCACATTTATACCCCATCCCTCCTGAAACAGCTCAGGGCGGTTTACAATCTCCACAAAATATAAAAATACAACTATAAAATATTTTAACACACTCATAAAATTACAACAATTAAAAACTCCAAGGCAGTTCCAAAGGTGCGGCATGGCCACCAAGAATGTGCTCTCCATTGTGGCCCCCCGATTAACACAGGGGACCTCCAAGAAGGCACCCCTGGCAGACAGAAGGAGCCACTCTGGGGCACAGAGGGTGAGGTGGTCGCAGCGGTATGAGGGGCCCAGACCGTGAAGGGCCTTATAGATCAGTACCCAAACCTTGAACCTGGCTCGGCTTGCTATTGGCAACCAGTGCAGAGTCCGGAGCACAGGTATTATGTGCTCCTGATGATCCGTCCCCAAAAGGAGCTGGGCCTCCGTATTCTGCACTAGCTACAGCCTCTGCACCAGGAACAAGGGCATCCCCACATAGAGCGCATCGCAGTAGTCCAGCCTCGAGGTGATGAAGGCATGGATGAGGGAGGCCAGGTCCGGACCAGAGATGTACAGATGCAGCCTCCGCACCAGATACAACTGGCAGAAAGCAGCCTTCGCCACTACCTCCACCTGTCGCTCTAGGTGGATATCTGCATCCAATATCACCCTCAGACTCCGAACCTGCTGAGTTGTAGGAGGGCGAACCCCCCCAATCAGGGGGGCCAACACCTCCCTCGCTCTCCCCAATATCACCTCCGTCTTATCGGGGTTGAGCTTCAGTCTGCTCTGCCACATCCATTCCGCCACGGCCTCCAGACACTGGGATAGCACCTAGATAGCAGGGTCTGGGTCAGTTGAAAAAGAGAGGTACAGCTCAGTATCATCAGCATATTGGTGACATCGCACACCGAACCCTCTCACAACCTCCCCCAAAGGCTGCATATATACATTAAATAACAATGGAGACAGAATGGAACCCTGTGGAACGCTGCAGGATAAAGTGCGGGGGCAAGATGTTTCAACCCCCAACACCACCCCCTGGCTTCTCCCCAAGAGGAATGAGCAGAACCATTCAAGAACAGTCCCATCCAGGCCCCCAGGTCACACAGCTGTCTCAACAGCAGCCCATGGTGTCAAAAGTGGCCGAGAGATCTAGCAGGATGAGAAATGTTGAACATCCTGCATCCATCTCCTGGCGGAGATCGTCGACCAAGGCCACCAACGCCGTCTCGCTGCCATAGCTGGGGCAGAACCCATATTGAAAAGGGTCTACATGCGCCTAGAGCTGGATCGCCACCGCCCGCTCAATAACTTTCCCTAAAAAGGGAAGGTTAGAGACAGGTCAGTAGCTGGTGAGTGCGTCCACATCCAAAGATGGTTTCTTCAGCAGGGGGCGCACCACAACCTCGTTGAGGCTGGACGACAACCTCCCCTGCTGCAGGGATGTGTTAACCACCCTCATTAGCACCGTCCCCAACATCTCCCTGGAGGCTTTCACCAACCAGGACGGGCATGGATCCAGTTCACAACAGGTGGCTCTCACAGACCCCAAGACGTCCACTGCATCGGCTGGCATCATTTCCTGAAACTCCCCCCACAAGGTGGGACCAGATGGAGCCTCCCTCACCTCTCACTCTCCACCTACTGCTCCTAATCCAGTGCCAAAGTCACTCTGAATCCGAACGATCTTGTCTGCGAAGTAGGTGACAAACTCCTCACAGCAGGCCTGGGACAAGTCCCCGTCCAGGCGGACGGAGGCCGGACTGACCAGCCCCCGCACCACCTAAAACAGCTCTGCTGGGTGTGACTTCGCAGGCGCTATGAGAACAGCACGGAACTCCTTCCTTGCTGTCCTCACAGCCTCAGCATAGGACTGCAAATGGGCCCTATGGAGAAGTCAGTCGGAGTCAGATCGAGTCCGATGCCAGCATCGCTCCAACCTCCTGCCTACTCGTTTCATACATCGCAGCTCCTCAGTAAACCAAGGGGCCCTGCAGGGTGATGAGAACGAGGCAGAGGGCGTCTCGGAGCCACCCGGTCCATGGCCTCCTCCAGCAAGCTGTTCCAATGCTGCACCAGCTCATCGACAGAGTGACCATCCAGGTCCAAGGTTAACTCCCTCAGGACCTCTTGGAACCGCTGAGGTTCCATCAGCCTCCGAGGGCGGACCATCCTAACTGGCCCATTCCTCTTCTGGAGGGGGTGCACTGAGAGACTCACCTGACGGGCTTTAAAGGTTAGAAACAGCACCTTGAACCTGGCCTGGTACTTGATAGGCAGCCAGTGCAGAGCCCAAAGCACTGGTGTCATGTGCTCCCTGCGGCCAGCCCCTGTAAGGAGAAGAGCCATGGCATTTTGCACCAGATGCAGCCTCTGGACCAGCTTCTTGGGCAGCCCCACGTAGAGTGCAATGCAGTAATCCAGCCTCAAGGTGATGAAGGTATGGATGACAGTGGCGAGGTCGGAGTCTGAGAGATACGGCTGAAGCTGCAAGACAAGTTGAAACTGCCGTAACGCACTCCCCGCCACAGCTACAACCTGAGATTCCAGACTGAGCCGAGAATCGAGGAGCCACCCAGACTCCACACTTGAGACAACATGGGAGGGCAAACCCCCCTGTCCCAACAAGAGGAGCTTCAACCACCCCCTGGTCCCCCAAGCCCTCGCCCACCAACATCACCTCCGTCTTGTCAGGATTCAGTTGCAGATGGTTCAAACTCATCCAAGCCCCCACAGCTGACAGGCACTGGGAAAATAGGGAGACTGTGTGACCTGGGTCGATGGAAAAAGAGAGGTAGAGCTGATTGTCATCAGTATACTGATAACACTGCATGCCCTGAAACCCTCTCACGATCTCCCCTAATGGCTGCATATAGATGTTAAACAAGAGCGGGGACAGAATGGCACCCTGCGGGACTCCACATGTGAGACCCCGGGGGGAAGACGTACACTCCCCCAAGACCACCTGGTGAGTTCTCCCACCCAGGAATGAATGAAACCAGTCCAAGACCGTCCCACCAATCCCAGCACGGTCCTGCAGGTGAGTCACCAGCACCCCCATGATCAACTGTGTCAAATGCAGCCGAAAGGTCTAGTAGGACGAGTAAGGTCTGAGGACCCTGGTCCAACGCCAGACAAAGATCGTCAATCAAGGCTACCAATGCAGTCTTGGTACCATACCCAGGCCAAAAACCAGACTGAAAGGGATCAAGGAAACCGGTGTGGTCCAGATGTTCCTAGAGCTGCCGTGCCACAGCCCGTTCAATAACCTTCCCTAAAAAGGGAAGGTTAGAGACCGGCCGATAACTGGCAGTAACATTATGACTAAAGCCCATTCAGACTGAATGAATGTATGTATACATAATAGCTAATGTGTTCTCCACAGTGTGTTTGCTGCTGTTACTTTTTAAAGCTGTCCAACATCTGCTATCGCTGCCTGATGTTTTAAAGTGATTTTTCTTAATTGACTGACAAGTAAATGTCACACCACACAGGAGAATGCTAAAATGATTCTTTTAGCCTAATACACACACCAATTGATGTTACTACACATCTCCATGTTCTCTGAAATGAAGTGCCTACCTTGTAACAGTAGCTGCTCATTCAGAATTAACTCCAACAGAGAATTAGAACGTGATGTGCATAAGATTTACAGTTTGTGTTAATTAATTTTTTTCAGCACAGTTGAAAGAAATGCAATATGTGTTTCCTTTCAAATGGTGTTTCAGCATCTATGGAAGTTCAGGAATCATTACTAATGAGCTGGTATTCTGCTTCTAATTATAGAATTCTTATAAATTGGCATACTGCAAAGTACTGCTCGCATGATATTTGGAAACTGGTAAAGAAATGGAATAGGAAATGGCTTATAATGATTTCATTTCTAGACACCAAGAGCCATCCATTATAAACATATCAGACACTCACAACATGTCATAGCTAACATCTTGCATTGCAAAACTACATTTGGCAAATGCACTTTACTACTGAATGCATAATTTCATCATAAGCAACATTCTAGTTCTAGTTGCTGTTAAATAATCTGTTCGCAACAGTTGGCTTTTAGACAAATGGCAATGAATCTGAATCTGGACCTTAGAGAATAACTCTTTTAACTATTTAATGTACAAGACATTCCCGATAAATTCATACAGGTTGCACTGGAGGTATATACTAGATATAAATGAGTATTAGCATTTAATTCTTTTTAATTTACTGGAATGTAAACTGTTGCTCACAACAGGGCAGATGTTGTAACTGTCCTACTGTAACGTGGTCCAGTAGCTGACACATACCAAGAAAGAGATCAGGCAGAGTTATAGTGAAGGTGGAGCATAGATCAAGCCAGTGGACGGTTAACACAGTCATCAGCAAAGTGATCAAGCGAATGAGGTCATAAGAACATAAGTAGTGCCATACTGAGTCAAACCAATGGTCCATCAGGCCCAGATCCTGTCCTCCAACAGTGGCCAATCTCAGTCGCATGGGAGAAGAATCAACAGTCACCAAGGCAATCCATTCCCCATTGTTCACTCCCGACAGTAAGAAGTTCATCCCGTAAGCTACTTGGTTAATAGCCATTAACTGACCTACTCTCTAAGAACATATACAGTCCTTTTTTAAACCCAGCTATACTACTGGCCTTGACAACGTCCTCTGGCAACAAATTCCATAAGTTAAGTCTCTCTTTGTATGGAAACCGTTCCATACCCTTTATCATTCTCGTTGCCCTTGTCTGTATCTTTTCCAGTTCAGTTATGCCTTTTTTGAGATGGAGCAACCAAAACTGCACACAATATTCCAGGTGCGGTCGCACCATTGATCTGTATCGAGACATTATGACATCCTCAGTTTTATTCTCTATTCCTTTGCGAATAACTCCTAATATTCTGTTTGTTTTTTTGACCGCTGCTGCACATTGGGCTGAGGATTTCAGTTTATTGCCCACAATCACTCCCAGATCCTTTTCCTGAGTGGTAAATCCTAGCTTAGTACCCAGCATTGTGTGGGCATAGTTTGGGTTATTTTTCCCTATGTGCATCACTTTGCACTTGTCCACATTAAATCTCATCTGCCGTTTAGATGACCAGACACCTAGTCTCGTAATATCCTGTTTCAGTTCTTCACAGTCTGCTCGTGTTTTAACTACCTTGAATAACTTAGTGTCATCTGCAAATTTGATCACCTTACTCTTAATGCCCTTTTCCAGATCATTAATGAACACATTAAACATCACCGGTCCCAATAGAGATCCCTGGGGCACACCACTTTCTACATCTCTCCATTGTGAAAACTGACCATTCAGTCCTACTCTTTCTTCCTATACTTTAACCAGTTTCTGATCCATAGTAAGACACTACCTCCTATCCCATGACTTTTTAATTTTCTCAAGAGTCTTTTATGTGGGACCTTATCAAATGCTTTCTGGAAATCCAGGTACACTATATCTACTGGGTCTCCCTTGTCCACATGCTTATTTACACCGTCAAAGAATTTGAACGTATTAGTGAGGCATGACTTACCTTTGCTAATTCATGTTGACTCTTTCCCATTAAGCCATATTTATCAATATTCCCAGTTATTCTGTTCTTAATGATAGTTTCCACCATTTTGCCCAGCACAGACGTCAAGCTTACTGGTCTGTAGTTTCCAGGATCACCTCTGGATCCCTTTTTAAATATCGGGGTTACATTTGCCATCCTCCAGTCCTCTGGTAGAGTGGCAGATTTTAGCAATAGGTTACAAATAACTAACAGTAGGTCTGCAATTTCATATTTGTGTTCCTTCAGAACTCTGGGGTGAATACCATCTGTTCCTGTTGATTTGTTACTATTTAGTTTGTCAATTTGCTCTAGGACCTCCTCCAGAGTCACAATGATTTGTGACAGCTCTTTCCATTCATCACTTGGAAAGTAAGGCTCTGGCATGAGCATCTCCCCAACATCCTCTGTACTGAAGACCAAAGCAAAGAACTCATTCAGATTCTCTGAAATGTCCTTTTCCTTTCAGCCCTTGCTCATCTAACAGCTCAACTAACTCTCTAGCAGGCTTCCTGCTTCTGATGTACTGGAAAAAATATTTATTATTATTTTTAACATCTGTAGCAAATTGCTCCTCAAATTCCTTTTTTGGCCTACTTTATTAACTTTTTACATCTACTTTGGCAATGCTTATGCGCTTCACTATTTGCCTCATTGGGACACTCAATTTTTTAAAGGATGACATTTTGGCTCCAATAGCCTCCTTCACCTCACTATGTAGCCACACAGACAGACATTTGGTCCTCTTCCTACCTTTTTTAATATTCTAAAGTTATATTGTGGAATACATTTAATCTGAACTTTCAAAAGGGTGTTTTTAAATAGTCGCCACTCTGCCTGTAGACATTTAATTCTTGCAACTGCTCCTTTAAGTTTCCCTCTAACTAGTTTCCACATTTTTACATAGTTCCCCTTTCTAAAGTTATATGTTACCGCAGTGGTTTTATTTGGCATTTTCCCTCCTGTGAGTATGTCAAATTTGATTATATTATGATTAATATTGCCCAGTGGCTCCAGCACCGTTACCCCTCACACTAAATCCTACACTTCATTTAGGACTAGATCCGGAGTGGCTCCTTCTTTTGTTTGTCGACGCACCCCCTCCCCCCAAAGAAGACGAGGACACAGTATATGGGTTTGAACGGCCGCACTCTTTATTATTTAGCCAAAAGGGGGAAGAGGTAACCCTCCCACTTCCCCCTTTGAACTGGGGTCCTATCAATCTCTTATCCCTAACTGTTTAACCTTCCCAACAGGAGGTTCCCCTATTGTGCCAGGCGTTGTCCTGTTTGCCTGGTGCCATCCTCTACCGTCTTCGGGTTAAGCCCGAGGGGAATCCTCCTGTGCC
>QEPC01012497.1:327376-362179 GCA_003113815.1 Sphenodon punctatus | reverse complement strand
ATTTTTTTTTTAAAATCCAGGCTGGGCAGGGTGGGTGGGGGTGTCCCCCCTTCCACCCACACAGCCTGGGATGGGGAGGAGGGAGGAATTTTTTTATTCCATTGATTTCAATGGAAAGGATTTCCCCGGAAGGCCTACTAGCATCTGAAGCTGGCAGCCACAGCCGGCGCTGAGGCCTCTGGACCGCCACTGCCACCCGGAGCTCAACTGGAAGGTAGGATCCCGGTGGTAACTTGTTGGAAGTAGGGTGATCCCTGGGGTGGGGGGGTGTTAAACCCCCACCCCACCCCAGGGATCATACAGTACAGGTACTAATACTTACCGGCTGCTGCTGGGACGGCCGCTGGTGCTGGGATGGCTCTGGGTTGCACCAGCGGAGACACTTAGGGGATTTTTTTTTTAAAATCCAGGCTGGGCAGGGTGGGTGGTGGGTGTCCTCCCTTCCACCCGTGCAGCCTGGACTCGGGGAGGGAAATGCGGGTTTTTGGTGGGGTTTTTACATTGCGGCCATTCATTTGAATGGCCGCAATGTAAAAAAAAAATCCGGTACCCGGAATCCGGTAACCGGGCTGGATTACTGGGTTGAATCTGATAATGCCGGTACGCTCAGTACCGGCATTATTGGATACCGGAAATTCCGGTAGTCCCTTACCTACTCTCTAGGACGTGTCTAAACAGCAGACATGTCCCAGAGAGTATCGTGGGGGTGGAGAGGCGGCAGCGGCAATGATGCCACTTGCCTCCCTCTCAAAAAGTGCCCCAAGTGGACTTTGGGCAGGGGTCCATGTTTACTGTGTTTTCCCCATTGGCAGCAATGGGGGAAAAAGTGCATAGTGAATACATGTTGCTTACTGTGGGGAATCAGGATGTGCTGGCCAATCAGATTATTGTTGGGGGAGATGACTTCCTAGCATATAAATACCACAAATTTATTGCTGTGGGCAGTTTCCCTGGGGGTGCAAAGAGTATCATTTTTTACTCTCCACAGTCCTGGGTTCAAGACCAGCAGTGCCTTCCAGTACGAAGTTTAATAATCCCTACTGATATTTCAAATAGGGAAGCATATTTCACAAAGCAGATATGCCAGATGTTTCTAGGAGGCCTTTAGGACAATGTGAAATTGTTTCTGTAGACTTGTATGCTTTTGCTCTGTATTTCACATATGCTAATAGATTAATTGCAAAGTCCTTTATTTAAAGGGTATTAACATGGATAAAATAGAAAACAACCTTGCCCAATTTTATTGTAAGGAAAGCTATCTCCGTATAAAACAGCAAAAAGACTTAGTAATATGTTCTAGTGACTGTTTAACCTTTATGAATCTTTACATCTGGTTATTTAAATGCCATATTTCTGTATAGCTGACTACTTTTCTCTTGGTAATACTATACACTGTGCCGTTGTTTTTTTCTGGCAGGTTAGGAATCCAGTTCAAATCCTGTTTGTCACAGGCAGCTTCCTCTTTCTTTCTTGTTTTATTTTGTATGCATGAGCATCAGTCATTTCTTGAATAGTGCCTCAGGATGTGAGGACTGAATGTTACCTTTGACATGGCTTCAAGGGCTGGATGCACATTGTTCCCTGAATCGTTTCCTGAAGCGTAATGTGTATTTTGCACATGAACTGCCAAGACAGTTATGTTCAAGTGGCTGATTGGCTGAAGGAAAGCAAAATCAAAAGGGTGCAATAGTATTCAAGAAATACCCAAAAGAGAGGTGGAAAAGACAGACATGCACTCTAACGGTCTCTTGATAGGTCTTTACTAGGTCTTGAACCGAATAGTACTTCTGGGTATTTGGACCAGTTTCCAAAGTTCTGATTAGTTGGTCCAAGTACTCGGAAGCAATTCGGTGTTCTTGCTGAAGCTTTGGATTTCAGAGACTGAAGCACAGAACAATGGAAAACTCGAGAAACTTCAGAAACTTTGGAAAGTTATTGCAAAGTTCTTAAGCCCACAGCCAAACACTACCCAGAAAAGCAGGCTAGCAAGAGTGTGACAATTACTCCAGAAGACAACCCCCCAAGAGTGCAACTGCGTGCAGAAATAAAAATAAAATATAATCCAACAGTAGTGAACCCACACAGCATGGCCCACCATCAGCAGTGAGTGCATCACTTTATCATTATGCCAACCAAGCAGTGCAAAAAATGCAGGCTAGCAAGGGACATTCGCTCAAGAGGAATACAACAACCCCTGCAAAATAGTCTGCAACTGCATGGAAAAATAAATCCCACCAAAAAAAAGCCAGCAAGCACAGGCCCCAGCATCAGTCACAAAATTAAGAAACCAGTTATTTACACTCCTGCCCTCCAGGGGTGCCGTCTTCCTTGGCATGGCATTGTGGCAATGGTAACTTGAACAGACCAAGCAAACTTGGGAACTTGAGCCAGACAGCAAGTGCCAACCAAGCAGCAGGCAGCAATGTGACACATGATTTATTATTATTATTATTATTATTATTATTATTATTATTATATTTTTAAAACTGCATGGGATAGTAAAGGGTAACATAACTCAGCATTGGCCTTATGGACAGGACAGGCATCCCTCTCCCCCCAAACTGATTACGTACAGATCCAGCACTGCAGCACTGTGGCATGCAGCACAGCCAAATTCACAAAAATAATGGACAAAATGGCTGTAGTGCAGACACTTTTATTTTGCCCTGCCAGCCAATTCAAAAGCTGACCATCTGACTTGGCCAGCCAATCAAAACTTGCCATCTTGGTTACCATCACTCAGTTGTCCCCTCCCATACCCCCTTCCTACCAAATATGGCACTAAGTTTTATTTCCAGAAGGGAAGCTCAATTGTCCACCAGCCCCCCACACACGCAGAGGTTTCTGAAGTTTCCAAAGTTTTCTGAAGTTTTCCAATTAACATCCTTGGACCTCGGAACTTTGGAATTTGGCCAAATACCTTAGTATTTGTCAAATTCCAAAGTTTCCCAAAGACTTCATTTCAGCCCTAGTCTTTACTTGGCTCCACTACTGCATTTGTTTGGTGGTGGTGTGTTTTTGTCACATTGGCCCTTTTTAAATAAGATGGCCCACCCATGGCCACACGGATCTGCTGCGTGGGCATGAATGGGTGCTGCCTATGTGAATGCCACGGTGGGAGGGTGTGCATGCATGTGCACTCCCGCAAAACATGCATTCACACCCACTTCCACCCATCGTCCACTCACGGAGCAATTGGCCCAAACAGTGATTGTTTTGTGCGTGGGGATGCGAGGGGGGGGTTTGTGTGTGCCTGTGTACAATGCCCTCCGCACCGCCCGTGCTGATGCATGCACACCAATCCCCCCTCCCCGCACCCGTGGCCCATTAAAAAAGGGTCATTATTTTAATTTTCTTGACATGTTACATGTAACGATACTTCATTTTTATTTAGAAATATGTCAGATACATTATTTTCCAGAGAAGATCATAAGTTAGTGAAGATACCCTGAACTTTATGTAGCATTGTCCAAGAAAATAAGTAGCAAATAATTTGAAACTGCGATAAAGCTTCCTGCTCTGTATGAGGCAGATATCTGGGTGTGACAGTGGATGAAAACAAACTAGGCATTAGCCCAGGATTCACCTGTTTGATTGGTAGGTTGCCACCAGTCTGCTACAGGACACGTGGAACAGCAGCAGTCTGCAACACAGCCCGAGTGAAGGCATGGCCACCTGGGCTAAACCAGGATATGGTATCCATCCTGTCTATACAAGCCCTGCCAATCCCTGCCTCAAAACGAGGTTGGAGGAATAGTCCTGGAGGAGCGTCCTCACATGGACTACCAAACAGCTGATGGGGGGGGCTGGTGGAGCACCCTCGATCAGCTGTTTGGCATATACACCCAGGCCAGTATAGGACATGCTTCCCCATGCCCACCCCATCAGCTTTTTTGTGGCAGTTCTTTGGTGGGACCTGATCCTGCTGAGTGGCTATGGCTAGGGTCTGGCAATCCAGTCCCATGTGGGTGGCTCTGTGACTGACCCATGCTGTGGCAGCAGATCCCATGCTTGGATTACGGGGTGGGTGGGGGGTTGGCTGCTCATGTGAAACACTCTCCCCGCTGACCTGAGGAGTGGTGGCTGTAATTGCCCTTCACAGGGCAACCCAGGAAACTGACTCATTGCCGTCCCATTTCTTTTCACCCAGTGAGCTAAGGCACACCAATCTCCCTACTTACCTTGCCGGAGGCCTGTGTAAATTATGTGCAATACGTGTGTGAGCGAGTGAGTGAATGTGATACAAATGGAGAATGAGAGGTGGTTCTGTGTTTGTACTGCAGCACCTCTGATACACACCCACACACACTCTTCCTCCTCCCTGCCACCGATAACTCTGAGCACTGGCGCCTGAAGAAAGACAGTCAAAACGAACACCTGCCAGGTGATTCCTATTGGAATTGACTCATTAGAGGGAAGGAGGCAGGTTAAAAGTTACCTTTTTAAACAAATCAGTAGAGGGTTGAGAGTAGCATGAAAAAAGAGAAGAGTTGCAATAAACTCTGAACAACAAAGTAAAAAGACCGTCTGGGAATACCAGGAACTGGGCTGTTTTCCCCCTATATTTTGGTGGTGGTTGTTGGTGTTATTTGTGTTTCTTCTGCATGTTTGTTGACTATGCTTTGCAGCTATTGCTTGATATAATGGGGGAGCCTGCTCCCCAGTCTGGGGAGAAACATATCATTTGTTGTTTTTGTTTTCTAAAACATTTCCTTGCTCAAATAACCCTGTTTTGTTTTGTCAGCTTGACCCAACACCACTTTTGCTGTCACAATGACACTGGGTTCCTAAGAAGGTTGACAGAATGACTTCCGGCCTTCGAAGTGAAATTCTATAGAGTTGCTTGCAGTAAGCTGGGAGAACCTATATGGAAAATGGGGGGGAAAAAGGGATTAGTGCAAAAGAGACAGTAGTTGGTGTGATAAGGTGGAAACTTCAACTACTTTGCTGTATCTACTGGGAGAAGGAACAGCATTTGCGTAGATCTGTACTCTTTGGTCTTTGAATAGGGTAGTAGACCAAGATGAAGACTATGCAGGAGGTGGATGGATTTTATAGTAGAGTGGGGAGGAAGAGGCCTAAAGATGTATGCTGAAGTGCAGTATACACCAAAACATACTCCTTTCAACAAAGTCTTAAAGAGAGAGAGAGAGATGCACAAAAAGAATGGTGTTCAAGCCTCAGGCACCTCCTTCTTGCTTTTCTCCAACCTCAGAGGAAATTGGAAAGAGGATGAAATAATAAGAAACTAAGGGTGTAAACACATGAGATATTGTCCTACTTTTGCTCCCATTAGTCCCTGATTCACCTGCTTGTGTGTTGTGGGGTCACCAGATGTTCGTCCCAGGGCTTCTCCATACAGTGTCATTGGTGGAAATGCAGAACATGCTGCATAGGCAACTCTGGACAATTCCAGGGAAATGCACTGCCCCAAGACAGCCTCGCATGTATTGGGGGGGGGGGGGAGAGGAGACAGGGTGACCACGCAGACAGCCCATCCCCCATCTGTTAGAGTACACGTTCAACACCATGCAGTTGTGGAAAGCAGACTAGGGCACTCAGGGACTAGGAGTGAGTGGAACTCTATGATGGGGGGGGGGTGTGGCAGGGAAAAACACCTGCCCATTAAATGTGGTCCTGTGTGGAGCCTGCGGGTGGTAGCTGCAGGGGGGGAAGGGAGTGACAGTAGGCTCCGGGAGCCTCCCCTCGTGTGTGAAAACAAAAATACCCTAAGTGGAATGAGAAGCAGAAGATTTCTGCCCTTTCAAGTTAATGTAATACAAAGTTTATCCCTCCATCCCCCCCTCCCCCAAAAACTATACTTGTTTGGAAAAACTCTAATTGACCATTCTTGGGCCATTTAGTTGCAGCACCAATCCTGTTGAAGTGAATGGGACTTGCATTGGTACTAATTGCTAGCAGGGAGACACAGCAGCAGGACAGGACCTAATCATAGCACTGGTAGCAGCTGGAAGCAGTAGGAAGCTTCATACCTAAACTCTCAGCATTCAGCAGCACAGGCAGCCAGAAAGAATGACAGTATTCCCAGACTACACCAGGGCTTGTGATACAGTTACCCCAGGGCTTGTGGGTCTTCTAGTCCACCCCAGGCCTCTCTCAATACCCAGCTAAGACTCTCCTGGGAACCTCCAGTGGCTCCTAATCCACTTGTTGAGAATCTCTGCTGTAAGACATATTGCACAGTTGAGTTAAAATAGCAGCTCATTTGGGAAGGGTTTCAAACAGTAACTTCTTGTTGGGAAAAAGGACTATCCCCAGCCATCCCCCCTTTTGTAGTTTCATAGGAAATTAATGAGATACTAACAGACACTGCAGGCTAACCAGAGTGTCCAGCAGGGGAGAGTAGGATATTAGGATAGTCCACCAAAAAGTATCCGTGTTTGGGAGATAGTGTTGCCAGATGTCCCATATGTTAAGCTAGAGAGTGAAGGTGGTTGCCATGCTCATCCCAAATGACAGAGATGGAGAAAAAGTAACGCAAATTATATCTTTTTATTGGAATTGCTATGCTACATTCTTGAGGAAGGGTCCTGCGTGACCTGAAAGTTTGCATACTTTCATCAACAGAAGTTGATCCAATACAAGATACCATTCAAAGTATTTGTGTCATGTTAAGGTTTTATATTATGTTGATATGGCTATCCTAAAAGACAGGGTGATGTCTGAAATAAATCACTGCAGAACTTAAGTAGTAGCCCAGTCTAGGGTTACTTATTTGGGCATTTTCATATAGGAAAAGAAGACTTGCTATTTTTGTCACAAGATTAGTTTGCCCTGTCTGGGCTTCACGGTATTTATATTCTGGTTTCTCTCATGGGTTGGGATTTAGTCAAGCAAATGATGAGCACACCACTGCTCTCTACACTGGACATATAGTTCCACATTTCCCATGTGGAAGTACTAAGAGATGGCGCTGTGTAACAAAGTTTTTTGGAAAGAAAAAGTCTGGCCTGCCCTTGGCAGACTTCGAGTAAACACTGTTTGAATGGGCATTCCACAGTCAGATAGCCATTCTGATATGTCATGTGCTTCTATCCAGTATTTACACTGTGCCATTTCAAATGTATATCCTTCCAGGAATGACTTGGAATGGATCAATAATGTCATATGAAATAGACATTTTGGATAAGAGAGTGGAATTTGTGTGAAGCACTAAATAGATGCTGCAGAATGGCACACATTGGTACATGTCTGTTACAATGCAAGACACATAGAATAAGAGGAATGTTGACACCAGCCCCAGAGGGGACAATCCACACAACCTATGATGGAAATGTTGCTCAAAAACATGGAGGAGACCTGACAGCATTAACAGCCTTGACAGAAGAGCACACAGTCCCAGTGTCTGGCTTCTGACCTTTAAGAAAAATCTTTCTCCCTAACTATTAAATGCAGTGAGTAAAAAAGATCCTTCAGGCTGACCAACTCCTGAATGTAATTGTGTGTGAGATCTTGGTTTGCCTTTCCTCCCACAACCACTACCACTCAAAAGCTGGTAGTTTGCAACGTTAGTCACAAACAATTAGTGTAATATTAGGATTAGAGATGAAAGAGGGTACCTGCAAAATCAGGTAACCTGTTGAATTTCTGGTACCCGATTCAACTCGTTAATGATTGGGTACCATGCGGTACCTGATTACAATCTAATGAGGTATCTGATATCCTGAAATGTCAACCTCTGGTCCTGGAATGTGGACTTCCAGTACTGATTTTTTAAACATTTTTGTTGATACACTGACCTCTGGCATCTATGTATTGGGATTCCATCAAGTTCCAACAATTTTCAAGCAACTTCTGGTCCCAGAAAACTACTTCCAGCTTCATGTTTTTTCTCGGTTTCCCCCTCCCAGTTTTTCTTCTTAAAACATTTATGGGGTTTCCATCCCAGAAAATGAACTTTCTTGCCCTGGAAAGTCAAATTCTGGTCCCAGGACACTACATCCAGTCACTTAAAAAAAAAAAAAAAAAAGTCTTGCCATTTTTTTTGGTTTTCAAACTTGACATACCAATTGGTATACCAATATATCAACTGGGAATCAGTAAATTGAAAAATTGGTACTAGAAGCACCTGATTTGGGGGGTATTTGGATACCCAATTTGTACCGAGGTAAGCTGTCGGGTACCCAATGCAGTACCCCCAAAAGAGGGGATTACCCAAGGGTACTAAATTTAGTATTCATTTCAGTTCTAAATAGAATTAGATCATTCGGAAGGATATTTAGAAATACATACAAAACCAATGGTCCTGATCCTGAAAACACTTGTTTGTATAGTCCAGCTAAAGGGTGATTAAGGATCAGAGGACCCCTAGCCTCAACTTGATGCTGATAAATACAAGGTCGGTAGCTAATAAGTCAACTGTAGTCTGGGAGTCGATCCTGGACCAGGCAGCCAACCTGGCATGTATCACGGAGACCTGGCTGGACAATGAATTGGGGCCTATACTGGCTGCTCTTGTTTCAGTTGGGTACTCTGTGCAGCATCAGCTGCGGCTGGAGGGAATTGGGGGGGGCAGTGTAGCCATTATTTTTAAGGATGCCTGGTCCATGAAGAGATTTCCTGTGCAATCTATCATGGGTATAGAGGGCCTCCATCTGAGTTTGGATTTAGATGGAGACAGGGTAGGAATACTGCTGATATGCCTTGCCCCCACCTGTATGGCAGCCTCCCTACATGCGCTGACCGAGCTGGTGTCGGGGGTGATCTTGAGGTCCACCAGGACGATAGTTATGGGGGACTTCAATATCCATGCTGATGCCAGTCTTGGAGGGGCGGAGCGTGAGTTCATCACCGCCATGGCAACAATGGGCCTGTCTCAGAGAGTATTGGGCCCCACACATGTTGGAGCACATACTCTAGACATTATATTTTGCACAGGCCTTGAGGTGGGGGATCTGTTAGTGGAGGAGGTATCAACGATGCCCTTGTCATGGACGGATCATTATCTCCTCTGGGCGGATATCCTGGCACATGTTGGCCCTCGGGAGGATGTGGAACCAGTTAGGTTGGTTCACCCCCGAAGGCTTATGGAACCTGAAAGGTTCCAGATAGCCCTAGGGAATGTTTCCTCTGACCTTGATGGCCGCACACTCGATGACCTCGTGTCTAGGTGGAATATCAGGCTGACGGACGCCATCAACTGTGTGGCTCCCAGACGTCACTCCCGAAATACCAACAATGCAGCTTCCCATGGTATACGGGTGAGCTGCAGTGGATGATGCAGGAAGGGCGGCGGTAGAGCGATGGTTGCATCAGTCATGTACTGAAGTGGACCGGTTGCGACATAGAGTCTAGTTACGTACCTATGCGGTAGCGGTGTGGACAGCAAATAAGGTTTTCTTTGCTGCCCACATTGTGTCCGCTAAGCCCCGCCCGGCTGAGCTGTTCCGGGTGGTGAGGGGACTAGTCACTCTTGCCTCCCTCCACCTGGACGTGAAACCATCAAATGCTCACTGTGATTTGTTTGTGGACTTTTTTGCAGATAAAATTGCTCAAATTCACCACAGTTTTGATGCAACTTTTTTAGCAGAGAACGGATCTGAGGCAGTGGAAGCCCCGTCTGGTCCTGTTTTGTGGAATGAGTTTCGGACGGTGTCGCCCTCAGATGCAGGGGATGCTCTTTGGACTGTTCGAGCCACCAATTCTGAATTAGATCCATTCCCATCCTGGTTGGTTAAGGCTAGCCAGGAGACATTGGGGCCACTGTTGGTGGGGATAGTCAATGCCTCCCTTGGGGAGGGCAGGGTGCCGGGCTGTCTCAAGGAGGCAGTGGTGCAGCCCCTGCTCAAGAAGCCATCTTTGGACATTGATGTCTTTTCCACTTATTGGCCAGTCTCTAACCTTCCCTATAAAGGAAAGGTTATTGAACGGGTAGTGTCTCAACAGCTTCAGGGGCATTTGGACCAGATTAATTTTCTCAATCCCTCGCAGTCGGGCTTTCGTCCAGGTTATGGCACGGAGACTGCACTTGTGGCCTTGGCCAACAACCTCTCCCGTGAGTTAGACCAGGGTCATTCAACCCTGTTGATCTTGTTAGATCTCTCGGCTGCATTTGGTACCGTTGATCATGAGTTGTTTGTGACTTGGTTGTGGGACTGGGCAGGGATTGGCGGGACTGTTCTTGAATGATTCCACTCATTCCTGGCTGGGAGAACCCAGCATGTGGTGCTGGGGGAGTTTTCATCTTCCCCCCAGGGCCTCATGTGTGGAGTACCGCAGGGTTCCATCCTATCCCCTCTCCTGTTACAACGTGTACATGCAGCCTTTGGGAGAGGTTTTAGGCAGTATGGAGTGAGTTGTCATCAATATGCTGATGACACCCAGCTATATCTTTCATTGACATTTTTCCTTGACTCAGGCCCTGCAATCTCAGTACTTACCCGGTGTTTGTCTGCTGTAGGGGATTGGATGATGGCGAGCCACCTGAGACTAAATCCTGACAAGATGTAGGTGATGGTTGTGGGGAAGGCCAGGGTGGTGGTGGCCTCCATCATTGATGGGGTCTGCCCCAACTGGTTTCTCAGGTCCAGAGTCTGGGGGTGCTCCTGGACCCACAGCTCTGCCTGGATGCTCAGATGATGGTTGTGGTGAAAGGAGCATTTCACCAGTTACATCTGGTGCGTCGGCTTAGGCCGTATGTCTCAGACTCAGATCTCACTGCGGTCATCCATACTTTTATTACCTTGAGACTGGATTACTGCAATGCGCTCTACATGGGGATACCCTTGGTATTGGTGCAGCTGGTGCAGAATGCAGTGGCCCGTCTCTTAACGTGGACGGGCCGACGCGAGCATATTACACCGATGCTTCGCTCTCTGCACTGGCTGCCAGTAGGTTTCCAGGCTCAATTCAAGGTATTGTTGCTCTACTTGGGGTTTCCCAGGTGTCTACTATGAGGAGGGCATTCTCCGCGGCTGCACCGCCTCTGTGGAACTCCTTCCCATTGGAGATCTGCTTGGCTGCCAACCTCCCCTCTTTCTGCAGACAATGTAAGACCTGGCTGTTCCACCAGGCCTTTCCCGGCGTAGATGGAGTGGTTGGATTGGGTTAGGTTGGGGGGGGGATGGGGTTTTATAGTGTGTTAACTGAAATTAATATGGTTTATTTTAATGTTTTAAATGTTTTAATATATTGTGAGCCACCCCGAGATTCCTGAGGTAGGAGTGGGCGGCATATGAATTGTAAAAATTAATTAATTAATTAATTAATTAATTAATTAATTAAAGTCAATGGGATTACTTTTGGTTTTTAGGCTCAGGCCCTGGACAGTAAAGTTAATTGAAATATATCAAATTTAGCAGCAGTATAGCATTTACATCCTCAGGGAAATATTTAGCCTCCCAAAAATATAAGGAAAAGGAGGAGTTAATGGTGAAATGAACCAAATAATTATTTGTATTGCTTTTCAGTCTCCATAGATGATTATAGATGCAAAATGAAGTCAAGCAAATACTGCATAATCATTATCAGTATCATTATTGATTAAGGATTTCCTAGTGAACACGTAGGGTATTATCAGATGTAATTCTACCTGCTTGTTTTTGTTTTTAGACACATATTTTCTGTAATGTCTGTTTGTGCAAATGCAGATCCTATTATGGAAAAGATGTTTCAACTTCCTCGAAAATGTGGGCCACCAACACATCTTTCCTGAAGTGAAGCTGCTCTTGTCTAGTTGTGCACACCAGTCTGTTTCCAGGTCACAGGGAAGGAACATTACAGAACAATTTTAGTTCTTTTGAGTCTCAATGGTGACTTTGGAATAACACCAGAAATTCCACCTATATTTAAAAGGCAGACATTAAGTTTGAAACATTATTTGAAACATGCTTTGTCTTGTTTGTGTTATCCAGCCATCAGCATTTGATCTGGAAAGAACAAAATGAAATTTAACGAAGTATTACACACGTGAACAACAACAACAAAAAATCAGAACTAGAAACATAAAATGGGGGACACTTTAGTAGGCAGTAGCACTGCTGAGAAGAATGTGGGAGTTCTGGTGGATCATAAACTGAACATGAGTCAGCAATGTGATACCGTTGTAAAATGCAAATGTCATTTTGGGCAGCATTAATAAGTTCACCAGGGGTAAAAACAACCGAGAGAGTGGGAAAGGGGTCACCAGGGGGGATAAGAGAGGCCATCAAGGGGGGCAGGGAAGAGGGGCCAACGAACTCACCTAAAATCTGTGGGAGCAGGGCGCACTGGTGTCTGGACTCTGCCTGAAGCCGTGGAAGTCAGTTGCCCTGCTCTGGATGGTGCCTCCTTTGAGTGAGATAAAGCTCTCTGGAAGCATGCTGGGAAATGTAGTCCAGCTAGCTCCCAAACAGCATCAAAAATTGTTTTGTTACTTGCCCCTGGTGCCCATCTGCCCCCAGCTTCCTTCCCTCAATCGAGGAGTTACTGAGGAACTGAATACCAGGGCCATTACTCGGTTCCTTGGTACTTGATGAAATCAAGCTGAGTACGGCGATCCTCAGTAAATTCCAAGTAAAACTAATGCTGTCTGGGAGCAAGCTGAACTACATTTCCCAGCATGCTCCCATAGACTTTTACCTCATTGAGAGGAGGCAGCGTCCAGAGAAGCATAACCAGTTTCTATGGCTTGAGGCAGAGTACAGACACCTGTGCACCATGCTCCCGCGGTGTTTAGGTGAGTGTGTTGGCCCCTTTTCCCTGCCCCCTGCTGGCCCCCTTTCTCTTCCCCCTTCTGGCCCCTTCCCCACCCCCTTCTCTGACTCCAGCTTTCTCTGTTACTTGATCCTGGTGCCCATCTGCCCTCCTTCCTGCCCTTGATTGAGGAGTTTCTGAAGAACCAAGTACCATGGGCATTACTTGGTTCCTCAGTAGTTGGTGAAATCAAGTCAAGCATGATGATCCTCGGTAAATTCCTATGTTCTAATGCTGTCTAGGAGCAAGCTGGACTGCATTTCCCAGCATGCTGCCAGACAGCTGTACTGCTTTCAAAGGAGGCAGCGCGACTGGCTCCCACAAATTGAAACAGAGTCCAGACAGCAGTGCTCTTCACTCCTGCATAGCTTTTAGGTGAGTCAATGTCACCTAGGGATGTGCAAACACCAGGGGGTTTGGTGTTTGGCCCGTTCGAGGTTTGACCGAACCCGAAACCATTTGGTTCAGCCCGTTCAGCCCAAACAGGTTTGAGCAGAGGGGGACCACGGTTTTTCCTCCCCCCTCCTGACTGCACGGGTGGAAGGGGCACTGGAGAACACACACACCCCTGCCCAACCATGTACATTTTTTTTTAATCCCACCACCTCAAGGATTGCCCTACCTGTTGGTGCTGGGTCTCCGGCCCCAGGACCAGTGGCAGGTCTGGAGGAGGCAGTGCTCTGGAGTGCTTCAGGTCACTGCTAAGCCTTGCGGGTCAAACTGGAAGGCCTAGTAATGGCCTGAAGCGCTTCAGAGTACTGCCGCCGCTAGACCTGCCACCGCCACTGGACCCAGGGCCAGAGCCCCAGCACCATGAGGCAGGTCAGATTTCGGGTCCGGCAGTGGCGCGAGCAACAGCAGTGGGTCTGGCAGCAGAAGTGCTCTGGAGCACTTCAGGCTGCTACTAGGCCTTCTGGTTTGACCCAGAAGGCCTAGTAGTGGCCTGAAGCACTCCAGAGCACCACTGCCTCTGGACCCACCGCCACCAGACCCGGGGCTAGAGCCCTGCACCACCAGGTAGGGTGATCCCTGGGGTGGGGAGGTTAAAATAAAATAAAATATGAGGCTGGGCGGGGGTCGGGCCGAACCCCAAACTTCCAAACTGCATTCGCGCATCCCTAGTGTCACCCCCTTCCCTCCCCTGCACTGCCCTCCCTGCACCTGCTTTCCTGACCTCCAGTGCCCTATTCCCTGCCCCCCTTCCCTGGTCTGTGCTGCTGGCTGCTCTGCACTGTGCCCCTGCCTCCTGCACTCAGCCCCTCTGAATACTGAATATTCTCTGAGGTTTCAAGGAACCTCAGAAATACTTGTGGAATATTTTTTTCAATATTCAGAACAGTCCAAGTGTTCAAATATCCAAAAAGTTGCCTCAAAAAAGATGGTGAACAAGAGAGGATGCATTTAAATTGCAAAAAAGTAGATTTAATTTAAATGTTAGGAGAAACTTCCTAACTGTTGGCAACGGAATAACTGCCAAAGGAAGTTGTAGAATCTCCTTCCTTGGATGTTTTGAAAATATGGCTAGAGAAGCATCTGTCTTTGATGTTGTTCTAGTATATTTTTACTACTGAGCCTTAGGAGGATAGAATATAAATTTAAATAAATATATACATAGGTATCCTGCTGTGGAGCAGGAATTGGAACATCTGACCCCTGAGGTTCCTTTCTATCCATCATTCCTATTGATTGTATGATCTCATTGTATAACTAATCATTGCCAAATGGGGACAGAGGGGTTCAATGGCCCAAAAGGTGCAGCCAGCCACCCACCCAGAGCAGCACTGAGAAACATGGGAGAGAGCCAATGTCACACAGACCCCAAAACTGCTGCTGCTGTTGGTGTCTATTGCACACAATGAGAAGATGGTGAAAGCCAATGCCAGGGCAGGACAAGAAGAATAGTTTTTAAAACATGGGGTGACAGTGCACCTCATAAAGTAGTACCCTACACAGACCCCAAAACTGGGCAGACACCAGCAGACACCAACGGCAGCAGAAATGAGAAGAAGGGCAGGGCAGGAAAAAAAAAATCTGTTTTAAAAACATGGGGTGACAGTGAGAAGTACCCTACACAGACCCCAAAACTGGGCACATCTGGAAGAAGCAGGATTGTGACAAAGGGGCAAGCCCATGCCAGCCAGGGGAAGAACAAAAAACACAAGAAGATCACCAGAGAAAGGGATAAACTGGAGGAAGCAACAGGCCGATACAGCAACCACCAACTATCCAACAAGCAACACCACAAACCTCCCTCCTAGGCACATACCCAATTCAAGCCCTCCCCAAGTTTACCTACCTTTGATGAGCCTCTCATGTGCTCAACACCTAGGTAGGCTAGGCCTGCACAGAATCCTCAAAGTCCACTCCACTGGGCAGAGCCAGAGATGAGAGCAGCAGCAACAAAATGGCAGAGAGCAGAGCTGAGCAATGTGGCACACAAAGAGCAACAAACACTCCCTCTTCAAGCTGCTAGTTCAACTGAAAGGGACAAAAATATCTTATTTGCCCCAGACTTTTACCCTGTCAGTGTGCCCTTCTGGCTGATTGTCAGCCAGATCGTGCTTGCAATTGACCAGCAGAGCGATCATCTTCCCGCCTCCCAACCTCCCTTCTCCCATGTTCCCCTTCCTTTCCTGTTAATCAGTTTCATTGGCTGGCTTCTTTAAATTTGAAAAAGGGCACCAAAAATCCTGTCCCAGACTGTGCAACTGAGAGAACTGATCCACCAATTTATGGCACATTGGTTCTTCCCCTGAATCAGATTAATCGGGTTAATCCAACTTGGATAAAAATCGGGGAAATCAGGTTAATTTGATTCTTATTTTCCCATTCCTAATTATTATGGGGGAAATGAGGGGAGGACAGTGGAGGAGAGGGAGTGGCCAAAAATTGCAGTGTGCAGCGGGGCGGTGAGTGGGGGTGCAGGGGGCTTAGCTGCACATGGTGACAAGCCCAAATGAAAGAAGCACTATGAGCTCCCTTATCCCAGAATTTATTGTGGGCAGATGACCAGGATGCATTGTGTGTCGCACAAGCAGATCATAATCCAGTTCCCATCAACTTGACATCTTGCAGCAAGGGATATCATCCAGAAAATAACTTACAGAAGGAGTTCCGTGGGTACATGCTCAAGCACGTGAACATGTTAATGTGTATATATATATCCAGCTATGGGAATTTTTCAATTTAGTGATGAGATTATGGGTCATACTCAATGCCTAAATGTGTATGTAATGTTGTGCATGGTAACACCCTTCACAACTGTAATAAGTTATAAATGAGGCATCCACATCACATTGTACCTCAGTAGCCTAAGATGCCTGCCTAATAACTTAGCGTTTTAGTAAAAGTTAATGTGAAAAATCAAGCTGAAGAAAATACTTTTTTTGGATACTGAAATATTGAATTTTTGTTGGAGGATTTACCGTGTTCTGACATCAAGGAATTGCAGGATTAGTACTGTTAAATTTAATACAAATTTAAATTGTAAATTTGTGTTTTTATATTTTTCCTTTTCTGAGGAGTCTTGGGTAACAAATAGCTTAATTATTGATCGGTCAAGCACTGGGATATTTTGCAGCTTGAAAGTATGCTAGGAGTTACATGAAATGTCATCTTTGTTATATAAATATTCTTTTTCTTCTTAAAGTGGAATGACCATGAAACTATATTAGCATTAAACATATTGGCTGGAGGTGACGCCATTGAGATAATTAGGTGTTAATAAGGGAGACGGTGGATTACCTGACTACACAACCCAGGTCGAGAACATGCTGGCAACACGATCCCAACCGGGTCCACCAGCATAACAAAAGTGCCAGTGACCAGGCCACCAGGGAGGGTTGGACGCTGCATGTGGCCGACCGGCCCCATCCCAATGCTGCATCTAGTGTCCTTCCCCCTGCCATGCCGGGCTACCATGGTAGCCATGGCCGTAACAAACATTATAGGCTGCTTTAGCCCAATCCTGCAGATGGCAGCCCAGGCTATTATCCTGGGCAAACATCTGGTGGTGTAATTACAATTGTGCCAGTGACTCAAGGGCTAAAGTGGGTCTCCATGGGCAAAGCAGGTCACCATCATACTTGTTAACACCCATTGTATATATAGCCCTAAACGGTCTTGGTCCGACTTATCTGTGGGACTGCCTCACCCCCTCGAGTCATAGATCAGCCCTTGCGTTCATCAGGAAGTGCCCTCGAGATCCCCCAAGTCTTCTGGGAGGTCCCAGTGGGGAGGACGTTCTCGGTGGCCACCCCGTGGCTGTGGAACTCCCTGCCGATAGAGGCCCAATTGGGTCCGGATCTCCCCTGGCCTTTTGTGAGGAAGATGGATAGGGTGAGATGGGTGGGTATAAAAAGTTGTTATATTGATGTTTTTATGGGTTTTTAAAAAAGTTTTATTGCTGTAAGCCACTCTGAGACGCTGTGCAGGAGGGGCGGGATATTAAATTTATTTATTTAATAAATAAAAATATGTTAGTTAAATACATACAGAATACAAAACATACAGGAATTTAACACATATCTCAGACCTAAGCATTCAAATATGGTCAGTATGATCTGCATGGATAGCATTGATTCCACGTAGTGCAGGCTTAAGTCCCTTTCATCTCTCTGGGACTTATGCCCATGATAAATCCTAGTACCAGCAATATCTGCTTTGAGGCTTATATCCCGTTGAGTCAGCATCCTGAAAACCATAAGATTAGATTTTAAAATCTTTTAAAAACAAAACCAGACAAGAACTGGGCATGCGCGCTACGTAGCAGCAGCGGGAAAGCCGGACTCCTTCCCCATGACCCAAGAAATCCACTTATAAAACCTGCAGACACACCGCAGAGCGAAGTATCCAGGAGTTAAATGCCAGGAGGGGCTACCAAGAGAAGAAAATCAGCAAAACAGGCAGGGACAGAGACCTTCTGCCAGCCAAAAAACAGAGCGGGCCGGAGAGTAGGGGCAGCGATCGCGCAGCACAAAATGGCGGACGTGACGAGCCAAATGGAGGGAGGCATGTCAGAGAGTGCTAGCACCAAACTAACTGCCATCCTAAGGGACTTAAGAAAAGATCTGGGAGCAGCAGCTCAGGCTCGCGAAAAATTGGCAGAGGAAGTCAACAAGTTGCAGAAGGTTACGGATCTGAATATAAAAAAGCTGGAAGGACTTGCAAAGCACCTGGATACTGTAGAAGCAAGAATAACTAGTATGGAAGATCATTCTTTAGACCACAAAGACCAAATCAAGAAAATGAAAGAATCCTTGGAGTACCTGCTGGACAAGACAGAGAATTTGGAAAACTGATCTAGAAGGTACAATTTAAGATTTACTGGTCTGCAAGAAGGGCTGGAGGGGGGAAACCCCAGAAACTTAATAGGGGAGCTATTGAAATAATTGTTTCCTGATGCAGTAGATATACATGAAGCCAGAATTGAGAGAGCACACAGAACTGAAACAGAGACCAAAGGAGGGTGAGAACACCCGTACAATTATAGTGACGTTTCAGAACTATCAAGATAAAGAGAGAAGGGAGACTGTGCATGCGCCGGACGGGGTAGGCAGGAGAAGCCCGAGCTCCGCACCCACCTGCAGCAAAAAAGTCAAATAAGAAGGAAAGAAATAATAAAAGAACCCTCCAAAGCCTAACAAAGTTAAAAACAGGCAACAAATCTCTCAGGCAAACGCGCTTGAGAGATTTTGCCAGCGGAGGGACGCCGCGGGGCCTGAGGAGCTAAGCAAAACCTCAGGCAGTTTTAAAATGGCGCCAAAGGATCCCGAGGCAGGGGAAGACTCGGCAGTGTCCGAGACTACTGAACAGGCCGGGGAGGTTGAGGCGGAAGAACAGGGACTCCCCCAATCAAGCCCCAATGAAAGAGCCAACAGGAGAAGAAAGGGGGAAGAGGCTGGAATGGGGGAAAGGGCCACAAGCAGCAAAACAAATTCCCCTGCCTTTGGGGAGCGGGGACAAGCCTCAGCTAACAAGAAAAGGGAGCCAGAACTGCAAGTGAATGAGGCAGACTCTGAGGGCTCTGATACAGATGCAGAGGTACAAGGGACCCCAATAAGAAACTTAATTTTACAAATGAGAAAGGAGCTGCTAGGAGAGATGAAGAAAATAAAGGGGGCAATTGAAGATGGCAACAAAAAGCTGGAGAATTGAACTAAAAGAATAGAAGTAGCAGAGGGGAGAATAGCAACTCTAGAAGACCAGGCCCTGGAGAAGGATGAAGTAGTAAACAAGCTTAAAAGAGAGACAGCTACACTAGTCCAGAAGTGTGAGGATCTAGAAAACCGTGCAAGAAGAGTCAATTTGAGAATACATGGGGTAAAAGAAAAGGAAGGTGCAGAATGCATTAATGAAATCATATGGACTATAATAAGAGAAAACTTCCCAGACATGGGAAATCTGCAGAATCCAGGCATTGATAGGGCTCACAGAGTGGGACACCCGAGACAACAAGAAGCGGAGCCCCCCCACCCCATCATTGTGAAATTTACTTCATATAATATTAAGGAACAGCTCTTGCAAGCGGCTAGAAATAAAAGGAAGCTGGTATTAGGCATGGGCGAACAGATCGCGGTTCGTGTTCGGCCGTTCGGTTCGGCCGCGTTCGGTTCGTGTGTTCGTGTTCGGTCGTTCGGTCATATCGCGCGTTCGTGTTTGCCCGTTCGGTTCGGTAGCGTTCGTGTTTGGACGTTCATATTCGGTTGTTCGGGCAGGTCGTGTGTTCGTGGTCGGACGTTCGGTTCGTTTGCGATCGGGTTTTGAGTTCGTGTTCGGACGTTCGGTTCGTTCGCCATCGGGTTGTGCGTTCGTGTTCGGTCGTTCGGTGTTCGGGTGGTTCACACGTTCAAATATTTATATCTCTATATCTACACTAATAACTAACTAACTACCTAACTAATAAATGTATTCTAAATGCTATGAATAACTCCAACAAACCCTAAAGCTGAATCACAGAAAACAGTTCACTCTATCAGTAAACCTTAAACTAAACTACTCAAACAAAAATGTATCGACCTAATCCTATCTATCTACCTATGAATATATGGGATGGGGGTTGGGGGGCAATCACAAACAAGACAAGGAGGGGTACAAAACTGAAATGAAACCTAAATCAATCTATAAATTAATAATATACTACTACTCTAATGAATCAAAAAAACAGGGGAAGGGAATGGGGAGGGAATATTCAATGGAGGGGGGAGGGAAGGAGGAAGATTGAAGATTGAACACAGGGAGGGATAAAAACAAAAAATAACAACTAAATCTATCAAAGCTAATGTAAATAAATGAGAATATGGGGGTAGATGGGTTGGATGGGTGAAATAGGAGGAGGATGGCAATGGATTGGGGAGCTGGAAAATGCTGGGTGAGGGAGCCTTCTGAAACGCCTGCTGCTCAGAAACAGTGACTAGCTCAGAAGGTATTGGGAAGGGGGGAGGCAGACAGTTTTGTTTCTTGCTGCGCCCGCCTCAAATCAGCCCCATTGGCTCCGTGCAGCCTAGCCCGTGGCCAATCATAGACTGCCAAGCCAGTGGTCTGAGGCGAAAAGAGATGGTGATTCATCAGGCTGGCTGCTACTCCAAGCCACTCTCCACCCTCCACCCCTGGTGCCTGGAAGTCTGCTCCTAGCTGAGTCAAATGACTTCCCCCTCCCTGCTACATTTGGCCTTCCAGTGACCTGACAGAAGACCATGTTTTAGCCACCCGAACACAACCGAACGTGATTCGAATTGAATGAACTGTTCGGCCATTTCGTCGTTCGGTGTTCGGTTCCGTTCGGTGTGTTCGCCATTTTCGTCGTTTGGTGTTTGGTGTTCGGTTCCGTTCGGTGTGTTCGCCATTTCATTGTTCGGTGTTCGGTTCCGTTTGGTGTGTTCGTGTTCGTGTTCGTGTTCGTGTTCGTGTTCGGTTGTCCAAACAGGCCGAGTTCGGGCTGAACACCGAACTACCGAACCCCGTTCGCCCATCCCTAGCTGGTATATCAACAGAATCCAATCAGATTGCTACCGGACTATGCTGCACAAACAGTCAAGAGAAGAATGAGATGGAACAAGTTCTTTGGAACAATGTTAGAAAAGAATCTCAGCCCCAGGATTATCTTCCCTGCACAGCTAATGATCACGTTTAAAGGAAAAAAGAAAATCTTCGATGCCACAGAAGACCTGGAAGCTTTTTTGCTCGCACTACCAGCAGTGGCAAGGATTGACAACGAAAGGGCAGCAGAATGATCTGAATTGACCCACATACAGGGAAACCTGGCACAATAGAGCACTCTCAAGTCTCAAAGCAAATCAAACCAAACTATCTGCATGCTGAAGACAGGAGATCTAAAAGACCTGTAAAGATCCCCCTGGGGCAAGATAGCAGGGCAAGCAGAGGGGGCATTCTCCACTCTAAGTGGGGGAAGGGGGATAGGAAGAAATGTTCACTTAAAGTTAGGTAGAGCAGAGAGGAATAGGGGGGTTTTGAATGGGGCAGTAGGTCTCCAAGGCCATATATGTTCACGTTAAGATTAAAGGCGGGGTGGAGGAGGGGGGTCTTGATCTCCAACCAGAGGAGAGGGAGTGGCGAAGGGAACGTGGCTAATTGAGAGGAATACCTAAGGGGAACCACCAGAAGGGAGTAAGTGCCCTCGAGATCCCCCAAGTCTTCTGGGAGGTCCCAGTGGGGAGGACGTTCTCGGTGGCCACCCCGTGGCTGTGGAACTCCCTGCCGATAGAGGCCCAATTGGGTCCGGATCTCCCCTGGCCTTTGGTGGGGAAGATGGATAGGGTGTGGTAAAGGGAATTAAATCTAAACTGATATAAGTTTAAGTGAGAGTCTGAAGGTGGAGTGGAATAGGGGTGTCTTGAGCTCCATCTAAAGGGGTAGGATAGAGAGTGTAGGGAACCAGGGATCTTAGTGGTATAAGAGGCAGAAGAGAGGAAAGAGGTTTGGGCAAAGGGGGAAAAAAAGAAAAAAAAAGAAGAAAAAAAAAGGGACGGTTTCATTAAAGGTTTAAATAAAAAGTTGGCTTGTAGACAAAATTATGAATTACAAATGGTGGTGGGAGGGAGGTCTTGTTAAGAAGTAAGGGGAAGAAGAACATCAAGAACTCAGCTTCGTGCGATGCAATATGGAGAGGAGTAAGACTTTAAGAAGGGGGGTAGGGGAGGCATGTTGAGGGAGGGTGGTTAATTGGTGGGGAAATGTTTAAAATGTTGTTAAGAGATGAAATGTGTAATAAGGTGTGTGAAGAAAAAGAGAGGGTACGCAGTCATGAAATTCAGATAAGGGAAAGCAAAAAAGGAGAGGTAACAAATTTAAACGAACCAAAAAAAAGGAGAAAAGGGATAGAATGGGGCAGAATAAAGGAAAAAAGAAAAAGGCCCGATGAGTGGATTTAAAACAATTTCTCTTAACGTTAGAGGTCTAAATACACCCCAAAAAAGAAAAAGAGTCAAAAATTTAATAGTAGAACAGAAGGTAAATATCTTCTTCCTGCAGGAGACTCATCTGCTGATGAAGGATGTAACAAGAATGGCAACCCCCAAAGTAGGAAAGCTATATGCCTCCTGTGCACAAAAAAAAAGACAGGAGTTATGATTGGATTAGATAAAAATATAGAGTTTAAGGAAGAAAAAAGAATAACAGACAAGGAGGGGAGATTTCTATGTGTTATTGATAGAGTGGGGAGACTGCACCTCTCATTAGTAAACATGTATGGGCCAAATGAAAGCAAATTGGAATTCTACAAAAAATATATTACTATATTGGGGGAAGAAGCTAAAGGCTTGGACCATCCTGCAGGGAGATTTAAATATTACGTTGTCAAGTTTGGATCACTCTAAGGGAGAGGGGCACAGGGCAGAACAAAAAAAGATAGCTGGGCTGTTCAATGTGGTGGGTCTGGCAGATATATGGAGGCACATAAATGGGAAGGCAAGAGAATACTCATATTACTTAGCAGTGCACAATATGTATTCCCATATAGATCATGTACTGGGCTCAAAAATGGAGCTGGGAAGATGCTATAAATGTTTTATTCTACCTGTGGTACTGTCAGACCATAATGCGATTGTATCCATCTTTAAAGACCCAAAAGAATCAAAAAGAGCTGAAGGGAACTGGAGGCTAAGGAGATATATTTTAAATGCAAAGGAAAACAGAGATCAAATTCTAGAAGGCATAAGGGAGTTTTTTTAATTAAATGAGTTCTCAGTTTCATCACCAGGAGTATTGTGGGAAGCGGCCAAGGCAGTAATGAGGGGGAAGATAATCTCGCTACAGGCACAGATAGATAGAAGGAAAAGACAGACTGTGAAAGAACTCTATAAGGAATTGCTAAGGCTGGAAGCCTTAAACAAAATAAACCCCTCAGATAAACTGAAAAATGAAATCTGCAAAGCTAGGGAATTAATCAATATAACAGAATTGGGGAAAGTAAAATCACAATTGCAAAGAATCAGATTCCACTACTACGAATTTGGCAACAGGACTAGTAAAGCGTTGGCTAATTTAGTTAAGGCCAAGCAAAGGAAGACTTTCATCCCCAACATACAAAACGCACAGGGGGAATGTTTAGGAAAACCCAAGCAAATCCAAAAGGTCTTTTTAGACTTCTTTAAAAAATCTATACATCCAGTAGCCCCCCAACTGGAAAAATAAAAAGTTTCCTAAACTGGACAAAGATGCCTCAGATTAATGAAGACCAAAATGTCTTTCTAAATACAGTTATGACCACGAAGGAGGTCATGGAGGCAATCAGCACTTTAAAGAAAAATAAGGCGTGCGGTCCGGATGGCTTCCCAACAAATTTTATCAATCCTTTAAGGAGATACTGGCCCCACATCTAGCCAATGCATTCAATAATATCCTGAAAGAAGGGGTTATGCCCCAAAACTTCTATCAAGCAATGGTCACGCTAATCCCCAAGCAAGGTAGGCCAGTGGAATTGTGCGGGAGTTACCAACCAATCTCCTTATTGAATTCAGAGTATAAATTATTTGCGAAAATACTTGCAAACAGGTTGAAATCTATAATTGGGGAAATAATTCATTTTAATCAAGCAGGGTTCATACCCGGGAGACAGGGGAAAGACAATATAAGGAATGCAATAAACATAATACACAATTTAGAACTGAGTAAGACCCCAGCCGCCATAATCTCAGTAGATGCTGAGAAGGCCTTTGATTTAGTTGAAGTAGAGTGTCTCCTTCTCACACTGGAAAAAAATGGGATTTGAGGGGAACTTCCTAAATTGGATCAAAACGATATACAAAAAGCCTCATTCCAAAATTTTAATCAATGGGGAACTCTCAGAGAGCTTTCAGCTACAGAGAGGGACTAGACGGGGATGCCCCCTGTCCCCGCTTCTGTTTAACGTTGTCTTGGAGGTACTGGCAATCGTGATCCACCAAAATGATAAAATTAAAGGGGTGGAAATTGGAGGGAAGGAACACAAACTTTCCCTGTTTGTGGATGACTTATTACTCTATGTGACTGAACCAGAGGCCTCGTGCAAAGAACTGTTAAAAGTATTTGCAGAGTTTGGTGGAATCTCTGGATATAGAATTAACAGAGAAAAGTCATATGGATTGGTATTTGGCAAGGATAAGCAACAGGAACAACACTTGGCAAAGGTTTTGCCCTTCCCAATAAGCAATGCAGGCTTAAAATACTTGGGGATTATTCTACCCAGAAACACTAAAGATTTATACGGGAAAAACTATGCCCCCCTTCTAAATAAATTGGAAGAAGAAGTAAGGCCATCGAGGCATCTGATGGTAACATGGTTGGGGAAAATAAACTTATATAAAATGATAACACTCCCTAAAATTTTATATAGATTCACCACACTACCAATTCATCTACCAGAGACCTTCTTTAAGAAATGTGACCATATGTTAAATAATTTAATCTGGTATGGCAGGAAACCAAGAATGAAAAAAAAAAACCTTATGAAAACAAGGGACAAAGGAGGGATAAATCTACCAGATCTGGAAACATATTATAAAGCGGCAGTGTTGGGAGCACTCTCAGACTGGTATACACAATTGGATGCTCAGGACTGGGTGGAGATAGAAAGGACGGTCATGCAAGTGGAGTCATTAAGAAATTTAATACTGCATCGGAATGACTGTCAATTTCCCTCAGCAAAGCAACACCCCTTTTTGGAACACATATTAAAAAATTGGAGGAAATTACAAAAAAAAGGCAAAAATCACACCAGGGAGGTCCCCGTACACCCCCCATTGATACGAAAGAGGTCAAATTGCATCAACTAGCCCCGGATTTGAGAAATAATCTAAAAAAGAGAGGAGTCACCAAAATGCACCAACTATTCAACAAAGGGAAGTTTATTCCCATACAAAAAATGGAGACTCTAACACAACAAAAAGTGGAGGCTCTCCAATACTTACAACTAAAAAGATTGTGTACAACACAGCACGCAGGAGAGAATTATGGGAGAACCCATATAAAATTGAAAAATTATTATTTGAAAAAAGCAAAACAGCAGGTAGAATGGGGAGAATATATAAAGAGCTCAAATCTATATTTTACAGTAACAAGAACTCCTATCTTGAAAGGTGGAGCAAAGATATAAAAAAAGAGTTGGGAGAACAAGAAGCTAAAATCATTTGGGACCATATGCATAAGTGTGCTTCCTCCTTAGAAATTCCAAGATCCAGACGAGCTGGAAATATTTTTGAAGGACAACACCCTTAAAGGGTGAAAGCTGAAAAGGACAGAGCAGAGCAACATTGAAACCAAGATATTGTAAAATCAAGAGGACTAGGAGAGTGGAGTCCTCCAAAAACATTCAGAGCGGTTTTGTCCAATGTAACTTTATTTTATTTTATTTTTGCTGGGTTATAAGTGGTATCGAAATGTGGCAACATGTGTACAAGAAGCCCCTGGGACACCCCCATTAGGTGCTTAGGGGCACTAACTGAGCATAGGGGTCTGGGAGAGGGAGGAATGGGCGAAGAAAAACACCACTGTGCCTGCAGTCTCTTAAGAGGGATAGAATTGGATCAGGGTGGGGGGAGGGAGATGGTTAAAGTTTGATGGTCACTCAAAAGGTGGTAGATGGAGAAGGCTGTGATTTATAGGCAGTCAAAAAACAAACGCAGTAAAAAGAATTCAGGTTACAACAAAAGAAAGATTAATGATGTCTAACACTGTAAAGACATTTACCTTAAATGTCAGAGGGCTTAATTCACCAGTGAAGCATAGGAGAGTCAAGGAGCTCATATGGGAAACAAGGTGTGATGGGTTTTTTCTCCAGGAAACATATCTATTAGATAAAGATGTGTATAGGTTCAAAAACAAGAAAATCGAGCAGCTATTTGTATCCTGTGCCCCTAGGAAAAAATCGGGAGTCTTAATTGAGATGCTAGGAACAAGTGGATTCACTATGCGAAGATTTCTTAAGGACACTGAGGGCAGATTTCTTATGATTATTGGAAGTATGAAGGGAGAAGCAATTTCATTGGTTAATTTATATGCGCCTAATGAAAACACCCTCGCTTTTAAACAGGGAAAAATCCAAAAAAACTTAGAGCATGCGGAGGGGAGAATAATTATACAGGGAGACCTGAATACACCACTTACCTGGAGAGATCACTAGTGATACTTAGTGACAATGGCTTGGTAGATATTTGGAGGCAATTAAACCTGAAGCAGAGAGAATATACTTATTACTCAAATTGCCACCAGGTATTTACAAAAATTGATCATATTCTGATCCCATCCAAGGATGTTGAGGCTTGCAAGAGTGCATTTATCAAACCTATAGTTCTGTCAGATCATCACGGCATTCTCGCAACCTTCAACTGGAAACCCCAAAGGGAGCTAGAGAGCAACAACCACTGGCAAATGGATAGAACACTTTGCCATAATAAATTCTTCCAGGTTCAAATTAAGCAGTGCATTGAGGAGTATTTTGAATTAAACAAGGGATCAGTGAGCTCTCTGAATATATTACGGGAGGCGGCGAAAGTGGTAGCTAGGGGAAACATAATATCATTAGAGGTAGCAATAATTTTTTTAAAAAGGGAAGTACTAAAAGGTCTATATGAACAGTTAAGAATAGCGGAATATAAACTGAAACAAAGCCCCTCACAAAAATTACATAAAGAATTGCTGAAACTAAGGGAAGCTATTAACACGGAAAAAATAAAACAAACAACAAGAAAATTAAAAATAGTTAGAGCCAGGTATTTCGAGCAAAATAACAAATCAGGAAGGGTCCTTGCTAGGCTAGCTAAGAGGACAATTCAAAAGCATGCGATAACAGAAATTTGCAAGGCCAATGATACAGCGACCAGGAAATTAAGGAAGAATTTAGAAAGTTCTAAAGAAAAGTTATATTCCACAATGAACCCACAACCAGAAGCAATAAACGAGTATTTAAGCAAGTATAAGCTCCCAAGTCTCAATGATATCCAACATAAATATTTAAATTCACCAATTGACATAGAGGAGGTCAAAGCAGTGATAAAAAATATGCCAAAAAATAAGGCAGCAGGCCCTGACGGGTTACCCAGCGAATTTTACCAGAATCTGGTGAATGAGCTAGCCCTACCACTGACAGAGGCCTTTAATCACGTTTTGATTACTGGCCATGCCAGTATCCTTTTATGAGGCCAGAATGACTGTTATACCAAAGCCAGGCCATGATCTGCATCTATGTGGGAGCTATAGACCCATCTCACTATTGAATAGTGATTATAAAATATTTGCTAAGTGCTTAGCTAATCGTCTGGCAGCTATATTAGGTGAATTGATACATTGTGATCAGGTGGGATTTATCCCAGGCCACTTAGAGACAGATAATGTCAAAAGGCGGTAAATATAATGCATCACCTCAGCATCACAGGCCGACCGGCACTGATAGTGTCAACTGATGCTGACAAGACTTTTTACAGGGTGGAGCCACAATTTCTCTTTCAAATTATGACCGCTATGGGTTTCGGGGGTAATTTTCTTAACTGGGTAAGAGCTATATACAAAGCCCCACAATCTAGCGTTCAGGTTAACAATAGCATTTCAACCCCTTTCCGTTTATCGAGGGGAACCAGACAAGGCTGCCCGTTGTTGTCAATGCTGTTCAATTTAGCACTGGAGGGTTTGGCATGCGCAATCAGGCAGGAGGACAGAATTAAAGGAGTGAATATAGGAAACGAACAATATAAACTAGCGCTGTTTGCTGATGATATTATTTTGTTCATTAGTGACCCGCTGCAATCGATAGCTGTGCTAAAAGAGCTAATAGATAACTTTGGCTCAGTGTCAGGTACAAAATAAATTTTGAGAAATCACACGTGTTAATATATGGAGAGGACCAGGAGCAGAGACAAGTAATAAGGAACAAGATATAATTTACTAAGCAAGAAGAGAAAATAAAATACCTAGGAGTGAATTTAACAAAAAACCTGAACAATCTATACAAATACAACTTCCCAGAGCTACTGCAGAGGATAGCAGAGGAAGCTAGATCCTGGAAAGAATTAGTGTGTAGCTGTCTGGGAAAGGTCAATTTATTTAAAATGATAGTTTTGCCAAAGCTCCTGTACCCAATGATGGCCCTACCGGTGTACTTACCTGAATCCTTTTTTATCCAAATTGACCAGTTAATTTCCGAAGTAGTATGGTCTCATAAGAAGCCTAGAATAGGGAGAGTATTACTAATGAGACCTAAGGAGGGGGGAGGGCTAAACCTGCCAGACTTTAGACTCTACCACAAAGCAGCGGTTCTGAGTGCACTTAAGGCTTGGTACCATAATCCAACGCACCAGAAATGGGTTCAGATGGAGGCACACAATGGGTATTTTCAGATGTTATGAGATCACAGTGAACCACGGTGAATACGCACCTGTGGTCAATGTGTCTTGAACGTCTGTTTGGTGGCCGTCAGATGTTCGCCACGGTCAATACCCGCATGGGGTCAATTTGAATCACACTTCCCAGGCTAGCGGGGGGAATGTCCCGGGAAGTGTGGTCAAAGAGATCCCCAGCGGGGACCAAAAAAAAGTAACGTCTGGCGAATCCGGCCCGACGCGGCAGCCGCATTGGCCCCACTGCCCGCCTGTCTCCCCGGAGGGCGGGCGGCGGGAGCGTGGAGGGGGCGGGGCCGTGCGGCCACACGTTGCGCCGTGCGGCCCCGCCCCCTCCCAGATTCCCCGACGGGATCCCGCCGGCACGTCTGTTACGGCGTGACGGGGTGACCCCGGCGGGGAATGAATGGGGTGATTTCAGTACGGGGCCAACGGGCCCCGTAACGTCTGAAATCACCCAATGTTGGAGTAGTAGACTTCAAAAATTATCTAACAGATGTGGGCCTGATTAAGAACAAAATTTGGAAAGACCACCCATTTGCGTGGGATGTATGGAAAGCCTGGAAAGGGACCCTTAAAAAAATTAAGAAAACATTGTGGGCCTCGCCATACTCCCCAATTAATCTAAAAGTGTTAATAGATCAAGACATGGCAACAGAGCTGCGGGGTAAACTACATCAGACAAAAAATATATAAGGCAGAACAGTTATTTGTAGAAGGGGTCTTTGCCACACAAGAGGCATTAGAGGTTAATCTGCAGACCTGAGTAGACCCCTGCCAGTTTATTCAGCTTAAAAGTGCCATTACTCAAGCAGGGGTTGTCAAGGGATACAGTAGGGAACCGCATAGGATAGAAAAAACCCTATTCAAAACAGCAAGTAACAGGGGTACACTAGGCAGGATTTACAGGGAATTGAAGTTGACAATGGGTGATTTCAGACGTGACGTTAACACGGTGAACCACGGTGAATACCCACCTGTGGTCACCGTGTCCCGTACGTCTGTTCACGGCGCGCCAGATGTTGGCCACGGTCAATCGGCACATGGGGTTCGTTTGAACCACGCTTCCCGGGCTAGCCGGGGGAAGGTCCCGGGAAGCGTGGTCAAACGGACCCCGGGCCGTGGCCAAGTAAAAGTAACGTCTGGCTGCGTGCCACGGCCCGGGATCCCCAGCAGGATCCCGGGCCGTGGCATGATCGGCCGGACGCGGCGGCCGCATTGGCCCCGCCGCCCGCCCGTCTCCTCGGAGGGCGGGAGGCGGGGTGCGTGGAGGGGGCGGGGCTGTGTGGCCGCACGTTGCGCCGCACGGCCCCGGCCCCTCCCACTTTCCCCACCGGGATCCCCCCGTTGTTGTGCCGTTACGGGGTGACCCCGGCGGGGAACGAAGCCGGTGGTGCCGGTACGGGGCCAAAGGGCCCCGTATCGTCTGAAAGTACCCATGGTATAAGAAAGAGCTAGGATTTATCGGGTCATGGGGAAAGGATTTAGGATTGAAGTTCTCAGAAACACAAGAGGAAGGGATTATAGCCCACTTCAATCAGTGTGCATCATCTCTGGAAGCTAGAGAGACACAAGTGAAGCTCACGTTAAGGTACTATTTGACGTCAATACAATTTAAGCATAAAGACAGAACAGGGTCAGGGAGGTGCTAGAAAGGGTGTGGAGAGGAGGGAACGCTCCTTCACTGTTGGTGGAAATGCCATAAAGTTCAGAGTCTTTGGAGGGTGGTCTGGAAATACATGGAAGAAACGGTGGGACTTCAGATACCCTTTTGCCCAGAATTGGCCTTACAAGGACTGTATCCGGACCAAGCCATAATGAAGAAAGTTAAGGAACAATGCTCCATACTCTGTTTAGCAGCAATTAACATAATTGCAAGGAACTGGAAGTCAGAGAGCCCACTGAGGGAAGGAGAATAGCTAAACCGGACATGGTTCGTTTTCTCAATGGAAAAACTGATAGCGAAATATCTAGGCCAAATGGAGAAGCTACAGATTCGGTGGAGTCCATGCCTCCGGGTCATACAGGGCAAACCATTGTCCCCTGATGAAAGAGACTACCTGTTTGACTTTTATATTTAGGAAAGGTTCAGTAAATGACTGTGGGATTGGGGGATCACCCCCCCCTCAAGATTGAGTTGACCACGAGTTACGGTTGATCCCCGGGTAGGTTTGAAACCAGGAGAGTTATGCCCAGAAGTTTGTCTGGGAAAATAAAACAAAGAGCTAGCATGGGTTTAAGGTGGGGAAATGTGAAAGACTGTTTAAAGGAAAATATAATTATACTTTGTAATAGTAATACACTGTAATACCTAGAAAATCTTGCAATAAATAATTAAAAAAAAAAAAAGAATTCACAAGAAAAAAAATAAAAATTAAAAAACCCACAATCTTTTAAGCTTCCTTCTTACTTTTAAGTCCACAGTTTACAATCAGTGCGTTTTCAAACTATTTTTTCCCTCCTTAAAATAAAAAGCTCAAAAAATATCATTTTTTAGGGAAAAAAGAAGAGATTATAGGTGAAAACAAACATAATGCGAACTCCACTTTAACACCGCTTTAACATTTCTTATGCATGTTGCAGGGCTATATTGGTGCCCTATGCAGCCCTGCAACATGCATAGGAAATGTTAAAGCAATGTTAAAGTGGAGTTAGTATTATATCTGTTTTCATCCTCTGACAATTACATAGTGGTAGGAACTGGGATTTTAAGAATAGTGTTTGACTTGGTGCAAAAATATAATAAAGTTGTGAAAGCTGGTAACACTATTTTAGAAAGTGTCTGTCACTCCATAGAAGCTGAACAGTGTTCAATTTGGAATGGTTGCCAAAGTGACTGGAAATTACACCATAATACAAAGTAATTAAACATTACTCATTGACTCAATTAAGCTTCCTGCTGTAAGCAGGCTGTGCAATCAGCGTATTTTTATTTTTACAATTTGGTCGAAATTTTACACTTGTTCAGACTCTGAAAGGAAACCTGCTGACTGCACATCTCTTTGAAGCAGGAAACCTAGGCCCTTTTCACACACTCTAACATGGATAAAATGGGTATTACATTTTATTTATACATATTGCAGGGCACCCATAGAGCACACCTGCAGCCCTGCAACATGTATAATAAAATGTAACACCCATTTTATCCATGTTAGAGTGTCTGTGTGAAAAGGGCCACAATCAAAATAAAGAAATGTTCTGTGCAATGTATTATTGTTGTTGTTGTTATATTTGCAATTATTATCTAGTTGTTAATTACTTTTCTAGTAATGTTCACTCTCATAACAACCTGGTGAGGTTGTTCATTATTCTTTCTCATTTCTACAAATGGAGAACTCAGGTGACTTGCCCAAGGTCACCTAATGAGTTCAAACCACTTTTATTGAGACAACTATGAATGCAATCTTCCTGCTGTTTAGCACTTGCCGCTAGCCCCAGCAGGTGTCCAATCGAACTAAATGGGTTTTGCAGTGGTGCTAAACAGCTTGAGGCCTGTGCTATAAATAAGAATCGATAGATAACATCAGGTATCTATGTTTTAATACTGGCATGTCTTTATTTCTCATTTTGATTCTGGAGAAAGTGCAAGGGGGAGAGAACTTATCTATTCTCACTTTATTTCTAAGATATATTTTACTCTGTGAAATTGTCGGGTAAAATACTGTGGTCACAAAATAACACAGAAATTAACTTCTTTCATCCCTGTAATAACAGATCTAGGTTTAGTAATTATATGTGTTTCCATAGGGTTTTTCTTTGTTCTCATTCAGCATTTCATAATTGATTACTAACCATCAAGTGGCAGAGTGTGCCCATCTCACTGCTTTGGCTGTTTTTGGGACCACACAAAAAAGAAACAGGGGAGGAAGGCTAAAGGTGAAAATCGTGCTCCTTAGAAGCGAGGAGAAAAGCTGCCCTCTAGTCGGTTCCATATCCAAAAAGTTAAGGGAGTAACAGGGATTGGCTGTTTGACCTGGACTAATAAAGGCTACGCTACTGGCAGATACTGTTTTTATTTGATTGACAATGCAATTTCATTTGGATTTGGTGAAAAATAATTTTGCCTCCTTTTTAGAACTTCCACCCCAACACCTCACTGCTTCATTTTTTTTTCTAATGGCATATGGCCAGTGTACTTGTTTTGCATTTTTCTGCCCAGAGCCAGCTTTAGAATTGGTGAAAACTCAGGTTGACAATAAAATTCAGAGCCTCTGGTGGCTCTACTCCCAATCCGTGGCCCTGCCCCCTTGAGGGCACCTTCAATGGGGCCCTAAAAGTAGTTGTGCTTGGGCCCAGATGGAATGAATTGAGGACCCCGTACCCTGCACTGGTTGAAATGGGCTGGGGCTCTGGAAGTAGAGAAAATAGAGGGACCCAGGGTGGTTGCGTTGTGGGAAGGCTAACCCTATTTCTGCACTGTATTTTACGTTGCTACAGCTTCAGTTCCACACACCCTGGCTGAATAGTAGATGTGCTACATTTAACCACTAGAAAAGTCATAAGAACATAAGAAGTGCCATACAGAATCAGATCAATGGTCCGTCAAGCTGAGTATACTGCCTCCGACAGTGGCCATTCTTGGTCACTTTGAAGATGTACCCGATAATATATTCTTTATTCAAAAGTTCTTAGGAGAAGGTCTTTTTTACTCTCTGTCTAGAGTAAGTAAGTAAATGTTCATTTGCGTAACCGAAGGTCATTGCATAGAAAACACAAATCCAACAGCATAGATTTCCAAACAAATAATATCCAATAAACAGAATTAATGATAATGATCAATAACTGACAATTATTAATTAAAATCCCACATTTTAACATGTGCTAAAATAAAATGAGTCTTTGGTAATCAAGTGTCCCTACCAAATCAGTTTGCAATACCATATAATTTACAGTTGGCAAATAATACTTGGGAATAATATTTAGGAATGATATTTGGGAATTCCATATCATGTCCATCTCTTAATCCGTGGTTAGGTACCCACATAAATTATTATTCATCCAAAGGGCAAAAATTAAAAAAAAATTCCTCTCCGCCTCTACCAGGCTCTCTCTACCACAAAGGCTGATACTGCATTAGAAATTTCGATAGTAGAATCAGACAGGAATATTATTGTCAGTTCGAAAACAGTCCTACCCATAAATTTCAATAGGAAAGTTCATAAGAGTCGTTTGGAATCAAAGTTAGTAATCCTGGTGCTTCACTTAGGAAAAGGCATAACCAGCACAAAAGCATGGCCTGTTTCCATGCCTGCATTCCCCATGATGACTGGCCAAATTCTAATCTAATTGCTGCTGAGGGAACACTTCTCGGAATTTGCAGCAAAGATCTATAAGTTCTGGTTTCCAAGGCATTTAGTTCTTGAAGGAACCAAATTGCCCAGACGGCAGCCCTGTAAAGCTGAGCTCTTGGCTTGGCATTCATAACTGTCATTGCAGGAACAAAGCTGCTGTTTTCATTTTTATAAAAGAAACATAAAATAGCTGTAACATTTCCTTTGGTGTGAGTAACTGCCAGGTCTGCATCAGTGGTGGCTCTCCCCCCAGAGAGTTTGGGGCACTGCCCCCCTAGGGCTATGGGGGACCCCCCCCCCACCGCTGCTCTAGTTTATAAAAAAAATTTAAAAAAAAAATGCGCCGCCGCTTCTGACAGCAGCAGCAGCCTCTGACTTCTGCTTCAGAGGCTGCTGCTGCTGTCAGTTATCTCCCTTCCATGACCCACTCTCAGCCCCACTCTGAAAGTGGGTCCCAGAAGGGACAAAAAGGCTGAGCTGCTCAGCCACCCAAACCGCATTTTCTATTTAAAATGCGATTTGGGCGGCTGAGCCCCTCCATTCACAGCACGCATAGGACGTGCTGTGGAGGGAGGGGCTAGCCTTTTCCATTGAGCCTAATGGGCGCAATGGAACCTCTCGCCTGGGCGCTTGATGCAAACGCCCACGCGAGAAGCTTTGGGCCAGGTGACTGAGGCAGGGACCAGTGCGTATGTGCGCTGCTTCCTGCCTCAGATGCACATGCTCAGAGACAATGCTGGAAATGTGGTGATTTTTAAATTCTGAGATGTAACTGTGAGTCTGGCGATCTTTAAGTGTGTTCACAATGCTGGAAATGGGATGCTTTTGAAATCCTGAGATGTAACTGTGAGTCTGGTGATTTTTAGATTTGTTCACAATGCTGGAAATGGGATGGTTTTGAGATCCTGAGATGTAACTATGAGTCTGGTGATTCATGGGTCTTGAAATCCCCCCCCCCCACCTTCTCTCTCTCTCTCTCTCTCTCTCTCTCTCTC
>QEPC01012497.1:294247-326980 GCA_003113815.1 Sphenodon punctatus | reverse complement strand
CTCCTTTTTAGAACTTCCACCCCAACACCTCACTGCTTCATTTTTTTTTCTAATGGCATATGGCCAGTGTACTTGTTTTGCATTTTTCTGCCCAGAGCCAGCTTTAGAATTGGTGAAAACTCAGGTTGACAATAAAATTCAGAGCCTCTGGTGGCTCTACTCCCAATCCGTGGCCCTGCCCCCTTGAGGGCACCTTCAATGGGGCCCTAAAAGTAGTTGTGCTTGGGCCCAGATGGAATGAATTGAGGACCCCGTACCCTGCACTGGTTGAAATGGGCTGGGGCTCTGGAAGTAGAGAAAATAGAGGGACCCAGGGTGGTTGCGTTGTGGGAAGGCTAACCCTATTTCTGCACTGTATTTTACGTTGCTACAGCTTCAGTTCCACACACCCTGGCTGAATAGTAGATGTGCTACATTTAACCACTAGAAAAGTCATAAGAACATAAGAAGTGCCATACAGAATCAGATCAATGGTCCATCAAGCTGAGTATACTGCCTCCGACAGTGGCCATTCTTGGTCACTTTGAAGATGTACCCGATAATATATTCTTTATTCAAAAGTTCTTAGGAGAAGGTCTTTTTTACTCTCTGTCTAGAGTAAGTAAGTAAATGTTCATTTGCGTAACCGAAGGTCATTGCATAGAAAACACAAATCCAACAGCATAGATTTCCAAACAAATAATATCCAATAAACAGAATTAATGATAATGATCAATAACTGACAATTATTAATTAAAATCCCACATTTTAACATGTGCTAAAATAAAATGAGTCTTTGGTAATCAAGTGTCCCTACCAAATCAGTTTGCAATACCATATAATTTACAGTTGGCAAATAATACTTGGGAATAATATTTAGGAATGATATTTGGGAATTCCATATCATGTCCATCTCTTAATCCGTGGTTAGGTACCCACATAAATTATTATTCATCCAAAGGGCAAAAATTAAAAAAAAATTCCTCTCCGCCTCTACCAGGCTCTCTCTACCACAAAGGCTGATACTGCATTAGAAATTTCGATAGTAGAATCAGACAGGAATATTATTGTCAGTTCGAAAACAGTCCTACCCATAAATTTCAATAGGAAAGTTCATAAGAGTCGTTTGGAATCAAAGTTAGTAATCCTGGTGCTTCACTTAGGAAAAGGCATAACCAGCACAAAAGCATGGCCTGTTTCCATGCCTGCATTCCCCATGATGACTGGCCAAATTCTAATCTAATTGCTGCTGAGGGAACACTTCTCGGAATTTGCAGCAAAGATCTATAAGTTCTGGTTTCCAAGGCATTTAGTTCTTGAAGGAACCAAATTGCCCAGACGGCAGCCCTGTAAAGCTGAGCTCTTGGCTTGGCATTCATAACTGTCATTGCAGGAACAAAGCTGCTGTTTTCATTTTTATAAAAGAAACATAAAATAGCTGTAACATTTCCTTTGGTGTGAGTAACTGCCAGGTCTGCATCAGTGGTGGCTCTCCCCCCAGAGAGTTTGGGGCACTGCCCCCCTAGGGCTATGGGGGACCCCCCCCCCACCGCTGCTCTAGTTTATAAAAAAAATTTAAAAAAAAAATGCGCCGCCGCTTCTGACAGCAGCAGCAGCCTCTGACTTCTGCTTCAGAGGCTGCTGCTGCTGTCAGTTATCTCCCTTCCATGACCCACTCTCAGCCCCACTCTGAAAGTGGGTCCCAGAAGGGACAAAAAGGCTGAGCTGCTCAGCCACCCAAACCGCATTTTCTATTTAAAATGCGATTTGGGCGGCTGAGCCCCTCCATTCACAGCACGCATAGGACGTGCTGTGGAGGGAGGGGCTAGCCTTTTCCATTGAGCCTAATGGGCGCAATGGAACCTCTCGCCTGGGCGCTTGATGCAAACGCCCACGCGAGAAGCTTTGGGCCAGGTGACTGAGGCAGGGACCAGTGCGTATGTGCGCTGCTTCCTGCCTCAGATGCACATGCTCAGAGACAATGCTGGAAATGTGGTGATTTTTAAATTCTGAGATGTAACTGTGAGTCTGGCGATCTTTAAGTGTGTTCACAATGCTGGAAATGGGATGCTTTTGAAATCCTGAGATGTAACTGTGAGTCTGGTGATTTTTAGATTTGTTCACAATGCTGGAAATGGGATGGTTTTGAGATCCTGAGATGTAACTATGAGTCTGGTGATTCATGGGTCTTGAAATCCCCCCCCCCCACCTTCTCTCTCTCTCTCTCTCTCTCTCTCTCTCTCTCTCTCTCTCTCTCTCTCTCTCTCTTTCGCAGCAGAGGGCAAGAATACTGCTTCAAAAGGGACCAATTTTCTAACCGCCTTCCATATAGAGTAGCAAATCGGCTCAAATTCTGCCATTGTTTGGAGTGTTGACAACTTTCATTGACTGTAGTGGGCTCTGCTGCTACTGAGACTGTTTACACATATTAGGGTCTTTTTACATGGGAAAGGAGGCAGGAGGAAAACAGGGTGGATCCATGATGTTGCCACACTGTTGCCATTCACGTGGGCAGCACTGGGGACCCTTTAAACAGAAAGACCCACACATAGGACCTGTGGGTAGGTGAGTAGCTGCCACTCTTCCCCTTCTCTGGTTCAGACCCAGAAAGCCCATCACATGAGCAGAACCCTGTGGCTCTGGACCTGCAGCAGCAAAATCAGGCCCCGGGAAGAAGTCGCTATGGCCACCAGTTATTGGTTGTACTGGTGGAAGGTGCATGCCCCGTGCTGCCCACCCATCCGCTGTTGAAGGAGATTCCAGGGAGGAGAAGGAGCAGCCCCAGTGTCCCCAGATGAAGCTGGGAGAGGATCCCTGCTATCCCCTGGCTGCATCAGTGCACTGGTCTATTTCAAACATGGACCCAGATAGAAATAAACTGGCAGGCTATTGGGGGTGGGGGCACTCATTTCCGGGAAGAGCACTGCTGTGCTCCACAGCATGGATCTCCATGTCAGTCTCAAATTGGCAAGGATCATTCCCTCATGTCAATTTCAAGTCTTCTTGGCTTGAAATTGACATGGGGATCAGCATTGTGGAGCATAGCACTGCTCTGCTCTCCCTGGCAAGAAGTCTCCCATCCTCCACTGGTCTATTTCAAGCCTGGTCCAGACTTGAGGTATACAAGCATGGTGATGTAGCCAGGGGACACCAGGGTTTCTCCAGCCAGGGACACCAGTGCTGTTGCTCCTCCTCCTCAAGATTCCCTCCAACAGCTGATGGGAAGGTGACCCAGGACATACACAGACACCTGCAGGTCCTACAGAGGACTGGCTGTGGTGGCAGCTTCCTCTAGGGTCCTGATCCTTACCAGCACTGGCTTCAGTCACAAACTACCTGTGTGTGACTTGCGTATAGGTGCAGATCAGTGCGGTTTGCATGTGCCTCACAATAATCCCATAATGGGGAATGTGTGTGATTTGCACGCACGTACTGCGCAGCGCACATGGGGCATGGGATAGACCCCGCTGTGGCCTTGTCCACAGTGCTGGCGGACCTGTATGTGGGAGGGACTGCTGGTGGCCTTTCACATGGGAGGTGGACCCATGGGAGCCTGTTGCCCCAGTTTGGGCTGGGTTGCCCTGCAAGGTATGGTCATTGATAATGTGGGTGAAGCTGCGATTGGCAGCCCCTGTCCAACTTGGAGCGAACATCTGGCATTCAGACAGGTGGTAAATCTGGGACAAAAGGGGTGGTGGAAGTGGGGCACCATCTTGTGTGATAACAACACCCTTAGACAGGTAAATGTTGGTTTGGAAAGATGGGCTAAGCACTGCCATGGGTAGATTCTAGAAATTTTTGAGCTGGCTTTTCTATTATTTCAGAAGCCATCTTCATTATCCTTTCAATTCAAAGCTATCTTTGCTTCCTAAGAAGAAGAAATGATGCTTGTGGTAGCCAGTCTTAGAGAGCCATATAGTGATATACACACTAAAGTAGAAGAAGAAGCAAGCAAAACAAAATCACAATTTAAAATGATTAATCCAAGGATAGAGAGGAAGAAAAAAGAGGAAGTAATTTTAGTGGCAAAGAAAAAGCTGGAAAATTTATCCACTTGCTTATCTCGGTATCCTTTCTTTCACCTGTATTCACAGATTTATTTGTTTTTCCTTTGAAAGCTATCACTTCCAGTTAGCAAGCCCTTCAAAGTAAATCTCGTCTATTTTCTATATTAAACAACACCTCACAATTTTTGTGACTTGCTAAAATACTGATGGATTTCAGTCATTCATTTGGAATGACTGAAAATAAAGCTGCAGAGAGAGCATAGACAAAGAAAATACAGCTTATTTTGTGTAATAAAATCATGGAAAGGGAACTGAAGAAAATATGGCTCTCTGCCTAAAATCTCTCCTGCTAGCAACTTAGTGGTTATCCCTTCCTTAATCCAGTATAACGCAGCAAACTCATCTGGTACCTATATGTGGGTTAGATACTAGCATGGAATAAAATGAGACAAATAAATTGCATAGAATTTATCCTATATCACTTCTATCTAATCTCTCCTTTCCATAACAAATGGTCTCATTCTGCCAATTGCAGCTTTTCCTAGGCTACCATCAGACAACACGCTGAATTGTTATCTGCCATTTGATAGGGTTCTTTAATGCATCCTCTCCTATCACAGTGCTGTATTGAGGGGTCTGATTTGATCTCTTACTGTTCTGGTCTCTGCTGAGAAATGTGCAATGATGGTTTCATTTCATGGAAATAATAAAAATGGAAATGATACTGACTTGAAAGCAGATTACACATGGGCAGCATTTTATTACAAGTCGGCATTTCTCTCCAATTTTTAGGTACCAAGGCACTAACATCTGTTCCTAAATTCTAATTGGCAAAAAGACAAACTTACCAAAACAGCTTTTGATGCCATTTTAGGGCTATGTAATGTTATTCAATAACAATAATCATCCTTTATTGCTTGGCTGTAGCCATTGCAAAATACAAACATAAATAAACAAAGAACTACTTACAAAATTACTATAATACATATCTCTAAAACAAATTCATAAATAATTAATTGAAAAAATTAAACCATGCAAAGTAAAACAAACTTAATTTACAACCCAGTCACAATACAACTAGGGGACGATTGGGAGAGCAACTATAAGTGCCAGTAAGGCATGGCTTATTACCAAAGTTGCAGCTTACCCTCTTGCCTTTAGTTTGAAAACCTGGCTCAGGTAGAAGCCCACCTTCTCAGTAATAATGACGGAGCGATCGCTTAAGAAGAATACAACATAAAATTCAATCAAGCAACCCGGATAAGGGGCTAATAAGGGCACCAGATATCTCTCCAGCAGCCCCACATATAAGGGGCACCTCAATAAAATATGTTCCAAAGACTCTACCAAATTTAAAGAACAACTACAAAAATGGTCAGCCAGGGAAATACCCCGGAATCTGCCCTCCGTAAGGGCAGAGGGAAAAATATTAAGTCGAGCCGGGAGAAAAAGTCTTCTGGTCAATGGCAGGATATTTCCCCCCAAATAAGACATGGGGGTGGGCGACCACTTCTGTAGTAAATAAAGGGTAATGGCACAAGGAACTACAATCCCCAATTGCCGTGCGGACCTCCTGGAGTGAAACATTGAATAATCTATCACACACAAGTCTTCAGGCCCCCTGATAACCCAACAGCACTAAGGGCGTTTATAGACGAGACATAAAAGGTGGCTGATCCTTTGATCAGCCACCTTTCTTTGCGCTCGTCTAAACTGTAAGGCCAGATCTTACCCAGCGTCCGACCGGGTCAGCGACCCTGGCCCCTCAGACGCGGATCCCCGAAGTGCCAGCTTTACGACACACTTCCGGGTTCCCTGGCCGAGTAAGCATGCGCAGAAGGGTGCACATCCTTTGATCAGCCACCTTTCTTTGCGCTCGTCTAAACTGTAAGGCCAGATCTTACCCAGCGTCCGACCGGGTCAGCGACCCTGGCCCCTCAGACGCGGATCCCCGAAGTGCCAGCTTTACGCCACACTTCCGGGTTCCCTGGCCGAGTAAGCATGCGCAGAAGGGTGCACATGTGCGGAAGGGCGCGCATGCGCACAACGACTGTACGCCGTCTCTGAACATCAGACACGGAATACAGAGGAAGGCAGGGGAGAGATGCTGGTGCTGAACGATCCCGCTTGTGAGCGGGTTCGTCTAACAGCGCCCTAAGGCATCTAAAGAAAATCCCAATCATTTGATTTCCACTTCAACATTGGTTACCCAGGTATTAATGCATTTATCTGCCAGAACCAATTGTGCCCAGGGGGCAGCCTTGTTTAAAAACAGTCATAACCGGTAGGATATGGCCCTCCACCAGATCTTTTCATGGAGAGGCAGAAGACCACATTCCATAGATAAGGCGCAATTCAATATGCCTCCAGGAGTAGCCAGAAGGGCCCTCAAAAAACCCATTTGTATACACTCCACTGCCTGAATCCTGCGGAGTGCCCAAAACTGGGCTCCATACAGCAATTGGGGCATTAGTTTAGATTGATACATTTTAATTGCTGGAGTAACAAAACGCCCCCCTTTAGACCTGAAAAAGGATAAGATGGATTTATGCAATTGCTTAGCCCTGATTAGAGCAGCCTGGATCTGCATCGTCCAGGTCCCATTAGACTGAAACAGAAGGCCCAAGTACTTATATACTCAAATTTGGATAATCACTTTACCATCAAAAAGCCATCTATGAATTGCAAGCTTCCTGGTAAAGACCACCACTTAAGTCTTATCATTATTAATTTACAACCTGTTCTTCCTACAATACTTCCCGAAAGAATCCAAAAGGCGCCACAGAACCGTGTCATCTGCGTAACAAAGGCAAGGAACATCCGCATTACCCAATTGCGGGGCATGATGGTCTACATCCAGAAGTTCTTGCAATAGGTCATTCAAATATATATTGAATAAAGTGGGATCTAATATGCATCCCTGCCTGACACCCCTCTGTACCATGATCCTACCAGTTGTCGCCCCATGATTATTAAGTCGTACTACCAAAGAATTATCCTCATGAAGGCTGCGAATTAAATAAAGTAGCCTATAATCTATATTGAGAGCCTGTAATTTCTCCCAGAGGAGTTCTCTAGCAACGGTATCAAAAGCTGCCTTCAAATTGATGAAGGCAGCATACAACCCCGTAGAAGGTCTCATATACTTGTGTATAAAATGGGCCCAAACAAACCAGTGGTCATCGGTTGACCTCCCCTCTTGAAAACCATTCTGAGCATCTGAAAGAATGCCATTTGATTTTAACCACTTTTTCAGCCTCAAGAGTAGATATTTGGCATATAATTTGCTAATGGTGTTCAGCAGACTAATAGGCCTGAAATTACCTGGGACCAAAGGACTTCCCTTCTTATATACCGGGATCACAATGGCCTGTCCCCAGTTTTCTGGAATTTTCACAGTGGAATTAATGCCTGTAAAAAGAGAGGCCAAAACAGGAGCCCACCATTTAGATCTGGCTTTCAAAAACTCCACAGGCAAAAAGTCCGATCCAGGGGCCTTGCCAGACCTCATACTAGCTAAAAGATCAACTATTAATTCCAGGGATACGGGGTCCCACTGTACACCCAACTGTTCCAAGGTCAGAGGGATGGCTACTAAACCCGGGGATACATACAACCTGGTGAAATGCTCCTCCCAGGCTGCCCTAGAGACCAGCAGGGCATTGACCTGCCCCAATCCCCTAACCAATTTCCAAAATCGGAAAGGGTTAGGTTCTTTAGAGGCCCAATGTAATTCCTCCCATGCTAGTTTGTACGACTCATTTCTTTTAGCAAGGAGAAGAGCCCTATACTCGTTCCTTTTGCATTGCAAAGCCTTCAACAAAAACTTCCTATGGAACAGTCTGAAACTTCTATAGAGTCACCGAAGCTCCTGCCTCATCCTACTACAATCTGAATCAAACCAGCTGGAGACAGACCTGCCCGGATGATTAGAAGGCCGAGCACGGGGGCCAACCTCTGCCAAATAAGGTCGAAGCCATTTTACCAACCCCTGGTAGCCTGACAATTGGTCCTTGGTGGAAGGGGCTTCCCTAATTAAGGAGGAAAAATATTTACCATCAGGTGAGTCCAGTGCCAGGCATACTTCTTGCTCCAACTGAGTACTCCACCTCTTCCTTATCCAACTCATCTCCAGAGTCTCACTCAGCTGAGAGAGGGAGGAAGGGGAAGATATTGAAGGCATCTCCTGACCGAGACTGAATAATAAAGGCAGATGGTCAGTCTACAATAGATCCTACCTGGTAAGATTTAATCAGAGGGATTAAATTGGGGGAGATAACCAAAAAACCAACAGTACTACAGCCCCTAGGTGAAAGATAAGTAAATTCTCCTGAATGATCACCCCAATGGCGACCATTTAACACACTAAGGTCAAAATGTTGAAGTAACTTGGCAAAATCTACACCACTTTTATTTAGACCCACATCAAGCGAACTCCTCCCTTGGAGAGGTACATCATCCCCAGAAACCCAAAAACCCCCGAAATGATTGAAACTCAAATCAGATGAACCCATACGGGCATTAAAATTGCCTGCTAATATCACATTCGCATCAGGGTCCCACTTCTGGATTTGCTCTATCGAAGTAGTCAATTCAAGCCAAATATTGGCATTGTAATAATCAGATTTTCTGGGAGGAATGTATACACATATTACCAGAAGTGACTGATTGCATTTCTTCAAAAGGCAACCACAGCCACTAGGTAGAGACCAGGGCAGGGGAGCTGCAACCATCTTTGTTGAGTTCTTTACAAGGCAGGCTGTTCCCTCACTGTGGCTACCCCGCCCCGAGGGGGAAACCGTCCCCTGCTAGAACACCTTGTAACCGTGAAACACAGGCCTGTCTACAGACCAGGTCTCCTGTGCCAATATTATATAAAAACTGGCCAAAAGCCCCTTGGTGGCCGGATCAAGGGATCTAGATTTCCAGCCGGCCAGATTCCACGAGAGGACTCTGAGAGGATCAGCTTCACCCTGCCCAAGGTGTCAATCCAGTTTAGATTTCATAACCTCCTCCCCCTTGTTAATATCTACAGGGAAGGCTTCCCTGACATCAAGATTACCTTGGCCTTCTCTAAGGTTGCATTCAGATGTGCATTTAAATCGCACAGCAGCGGCAGCGGCATCGTGCGATTTAAAGCAACGCGCACTTCCCAGTTGGTGTGAATGCACCGAGTGCGCACATTTCAGCGTAATGCGAACTGCTGGAGTGCAGTTTTCAAAGCTGCTCCGAGCAGCTTTGAAAACCGCACTCCAACAGTTTGTGTTATGCTGAGTTGGTGCATTCACACCAACCCGGAAGTGCGTGTTGCTTTAAATCGCACGATGCCGCCGCCGCTGCTGTGCGATTTAAACGCACATCTGAATGCGCCCTAAGACTACTCTCTCTAAAGTCAGAAGGGCCACAAACCAGCTCAGACACTTCACCAGATAACTTGGGAAACATTATCCTTTTCCCATTCATTATTGTCTGCTCACAACTTTCCTCATCCAATAAGAAGGGAGGGTAACAAGGGGACAGCCTTTCCTTATCGATTAGTCCTACCCCCAGGGCTCCATCGATAGCACTGATAATAGGGCTACCAATCTTGATATCCCCAAGTTCCCAAAGTTTCTCTCAGTTCCTACTGGTCTCTATTGGTAGGCTGGTGCCAGGCATAGCCTCATATACTAATCTAGGATCACAGGGGCCTGTAGAACTGGACCCCCAGAAACTACCAGTGACAAGACACATCACTTCAATATTCACTTCTATTGGAAGGGGCTGTTTAATTCTTGCTTCCCCTGCCCCAATAGAGTCCCCAATTCCATAGGGGTACCTCTGACACCCCCTTGTTCCTGCATGGGATCCACCTCCTGGCACTGTGGTGGCCCATCAATATCTACCTCAAGTGGTAAAGGAACATGAATACTGCCCCTACTTCGAGGCCTTAATTCCATAACCTCAGCTAAATCAATAAATTGACTAGGATTAGCCACATTTTCTGACTTCTGTTAGAGAATGGTGTCAGCAGTATTATGGGCCTCCTGGGCCAGATTTATTATAGGATTTCACATTTTTTGATCAACCCTATCCCTGGATACTGGTACCTCTAACCTTGAGGTGCTAATCCTCCTGATCCTCCCACTCTGGCCTTTTCCCACTGGTTCACACAGGGTTTGCAAATTATTATTTATATAAATTTTAGCCAATTGAATCCCCCAATGGATAAAAATACCACTAGCTCTCCAGATGTTATCAACCAGAGCACTATTCCTAAATGAGACCACACATTTAAAAACTTCCTGGTTTCTATGCAAAATTCTTATTCCTTTAATTAGATGACAGGGGAAATGTAAGAGGGTTTCTATATGGTTAGCTACCAATCTGAGAGTTGACCATTGGGGCACTATACCCGAAGGTAGGGGGGGAAACGGTAAATGCTATTGCTTGTCTACAATGACTAAATGTACCCGACGACCTCTGTCTAAGATCCCCACTCAGAGGGGACCTAATAACAGGAATTACTGTACTAGTTCTGACTGCAAAAGATGGTAAAGGGCTACCTGGCCCTTGTTGCTCCCTATTTACTCCCTGCGATGATAAAGCAGTGCCCTGTTTTTGTTCCTCAATTATCCTTGTCAGGATACAAAGCTGAGAAAAAAATATGCTGAACAGTGACACCAATCAAATTTGTTTGTTCTGCCATAAAAAGGGTCCATTTTTTGTCTAGGGAGTCATTAACAAGAATTGAATGCTGCTGGGAGTTCCTAGATAAATTCTTGTCAATTGGGGACGTTGGGGAGGGGCAGATTTTGGGAGAAAACATTGTCGTCTTTCGATGGAGCTTACCATCCTGATTAACTGTCTGAGCTCCAACTCCACTACCCTCTGAATCTTCCAGAGCCAAGGCAGCGTAGCAGTTGGTCAGCTGTAACGCTGAGTTCCGAAACAGGGGGTCAGCCTCAGTAACAGAATGATTCTTAGGGCGGACAACAAAATTGTCAAGTTTCTGCTGTTGGAGAGGGGGGAACCTCTGTAACATTCTCCTTCTGTCTCCACCTAGGCTTGGCCGCCATGCCAGGCCAGCTCTCAAATTATAGCAGAGAATATAGGCAACCCAACCAGCGCCTCCTGCCAGCGCCTAAGGCCACACGCACGAGGGCATGCCCTTAGGCGTGCGACCCCGGCGCGAACCTCCAGCGCTGCCTCCGGTGCAGAACTTCCTTTTATCGCCTTCTCGGTGTCACCGGAGTAGTTCACCTGGTTCCGTCAAGCTCTCCACCACCTACTTGCTGACCCACCACACTTCCTCCGGTGTGGAGCTTCCTTTTATTGCTTCCCTGGAGTACAATCAGCCACGCCGCCTTTTCGGTGTCACCGGAGTAGTTCACCTGGTTACGTCAAGCTCTCCACCACCTACTCACTCACCCGCCACCTAATGTTGTTCTACAATATTATGTATGAGCCCAAACCTATATGATATAAGGGAACTCCTAAAAGTTTCCATCAAACCAGGGATATTTGTAAATGAGCAGCAACTGTGATGTGTTGGAACAATGAAAGATTACACTCCAACAATATCTCCTTTATCTACTTTCATTTTAAAAAATGGTTCCTATTTTTATTTTTTTATCAAAAGTAAGTTTACGCATGTTAGCATAGTTCCTTGGTTTCACCGCCATCCTTTATATATATCAAGCATTATTTATTTACACTAAAATGAATGGTCTGACTTTTAACACAGTTTGCTCTGGTGTTAGCCCTGATAGCTGAGTGCCACAGTAGACTTCATCGAGTTGGAAGGTACTTCAGTGGTCATCTCGTCCAACCCTGTGCTCAGTGCAGGATATCTGTAGCTACAGCATCCCCAGAAGATGGCTGTCCAGTCTCTGTTTGAAACCCACTAGCGAAAGAGAGCCCACCACAACCCTAGGTAATGTGTTACACTGTCAAACTGCTCTAGTTTAACTGAAATCTGCTTTCTTGTAATTTGAGCCCATTATTTCTAGTCTTGCCTTCAGGGACAAGAGAGAACAAGTCTTTGACATCCTCTTTGCAACAGCCCTTCGGGTAGTGGAAGACCACTATCATGTCTGCCCTTAGCCTTATCTTCTCTAGGCTAAACATACCCAACTCTTTCAACATTTCTTCATAGGACTTGGTTTCTGGACCCCTGACCATCTTTGGGTGTTTTCAGACGTGACGGGGCCAATTGGCCCCGTCACAAAATCAATTAATTCATCCCCCGCCGGGATGACCCATAACGCCCTAACAGACATGCTGGGGGATCCCGGTGGGGAATCAGGGAGGGGGCGGGGCCGCATGGTGCAACGTGCGGTTGCACGGCCCCGCCCCCTCCACGCTCCCTGCCGCCCACCCTCTGGGGAGACAGGCGGCCGCCGCGGCCAATGCCGCCACAGCACTCGCCCGCTATGGCCACGGGCCGGAATCCCTGCGGGGATTCTGGGCTGTGGCCGCCGTCCAGACGTGACGGCAGGGGTCACCATGGTGGGGAATCGCCTTCACCACATGACGGCCTCCGGTCCCACCGCTGCGGCCGTTCGTGTGGTGAATGTGATTCCCCGTCATGGTAACATCTGGGGGGGAACATCCGTTCCCCCCAACAGATGTTACGTGGTCCAAGCCACCACAGGGAATTGACTGTGGTTGACATTGACCACGTAACGTCTGAAAATACCCTTTGTCACCCTCCTCTGAACCCGTTTGAATTTGTCGATGTCCTTCTTAAAATGTGGTACCCAGAACTCGAAACAGTACTCCAGATGAGGTCTTACCAGTGCAGAACAGAGTGGAACTATTACTTCTCATGACTTGGAAATGATGCTTCTGTTAATGCAGCCTAAAATTGCATTAGCCTTTTTTTTGTGGCTGCATCTCACTCCTGACTCATGTTCAGTTTGTGATCAACTACAATCCCCAGATCCTTTTCACATATATTGCTGCCAAGTCAGGTATCCCCCATCCTGTATTTGTACATTTGAGTTTTGTTGCCTAAATGCAGAACTTTACATTTATCTCTGTTGAACTTCATTTTGTTAGTATCTGCCCAGGTTTCCAACTCATCAAAGTGGATGCCAAATTCCCCTTCACAGCAAGAGGCAATGTTGTGTTACATAACCATGATCAATTGGCTGCTGTCTGTAATGTGGGGACACAAAATGCTCTACCATGCACGGAGCATACTTAAAAGTGGTCACACTTTGCTCCCTCCGGATTTTTCACTTTTAAATTGCTTTTATTGTTTTAAATTGTTGTTTGCTGCCCTGAGCTGCCCTGTGGGCAGGAGGTGTGGGATAAAAATCTTTTATAAATAAAAGCTGCCCCGAGCTGTTTTAGGAGGGGCAGGGTAGAAATTTGAGAAATAAATAAATAAATAAATAATACCTTTAAACAGCACCTGAAAACATATTTATTTTCTAGGTGCTTTTAGGATCCACTGCTGGTTCCCTCCATTGTACTCCATCCTCTCTTTTTCCTTCCCATATTTTAAATTATTTTATTATTGTTCTAAATTGGTTTGAATTATTTTAGATTGTTTTATACTGTTTATATTGTTTTATACTTTGTGAAGCACTCCAAATGCCATGTAACGGGAACTGCAATCTTAATAATAATAATAATAATAATAATAATAATAATAATAATAATTATTATTATTATTATTATTATAAATACATGTATTTTAAGTCTTCACCAAGCAGCAAGACTGTGCTGTGCCCTAGAGTAGGGCTGAAATTAAAATTTTGGGTGGATTCTGTCTTTGGGTATTAACGAGCAATACGTTGCCCCACATTAGCCCCCATTAGCCTTGGATTTCCCTTCCTGTCTGAATGATAGCCATGAGATATTTGCCCTGGGGCCACTCCTCATGGCATCATCCCAGGAAATGTGGAGCACTGTGTGTGGGCAAAACTGGGGCAGCAGGCACCCACGGGGTCTGTTGGTGATGGCCATGGTTCCCCCAGTGGATTAATATTGTTTATTTATTTAATAAATTTATACCCTGCCTCAACCTGCCTAACATGGCTAATATCAATCAACAGATACAATAAAACAGTAGAAAACATCTTAAAACATTTCAGTCAATCAAAATATATATATAACAAAAACAGCTGAAGGTGTGCACAAAAAATATAAACACCCATCCACTGTTAACCCTCCCCACAACCATCATCTCCACCAAATGCCTGGAGGAAGAGCCACATCTTGCATCGTTGCTGGAAAGCGAGGAGATTTGGGCTGCGACAGACACCCACCAGGAGAGAGTTCCACAGCACCAGTGCAGCCACTGAGAATGCCTGCCTGTCGGTCCCCACCAGCCTGGACCATAGAATCTCCAGGAGGGTTTCTCCTGACAACTGAGAAGCCATCCCAGAGCCTGGGAAGTGAGGTGGTCACTCAGATATCCAGGACCTAGGCAGTTTAGGGCTTTATAGGTCAAAACCAGCACCTTGAATCGGGCCTGGAAGACAATAGGCAGCCAGTGCAGAGCTCGGAGTACCCGTGTAATGTGTTCCCACAATCCATCCACGTAAGCAGATGGGACTCCGCATTGTTCACTAGCTGCAGTCTCCGGACTGTCACCATAGGCTGCCCCATGTAGAGGGCATTACAGTAATCCAGCCTTGAGCTGACAAACACTTGGATGACGGTAACAAGATGGGAGTCTGAAACATACGGACGGAGCCGTCTCACCAGATGTAACTGGCAAAAGGCACTCCAGGCCACAACTGACACCTTGACATCCAGGCACAACTGCGAATCCAGGAGCACCCCCCAGGCTCTGCACATGAGATGCCAATACTGGGTGAACCCCGCCAATGACAGGGGACACCCCGTCACCTAGATCACTGACCCTACCAAGAAGCACCACCTCTGTCTTGTCATGATTCAGTTTCAGTTGACTAGTCCTCATCCAGTCCCCCACAGCTGCCAAACACTGGATCAGATGAGAAAGAGAGGTAGAGCTGAGTTTTATCAGCATATCGATGACAACGTACCGCCCATCTATGCACAACCTCCCCCAGTAGCTGCATATACACATTGAACAACAAGGGGGACAGAATGAAACCCTTCAGGAACCCAAATGGGAGGCCCCTGAGGGAGGATGTTCACTCCCCCAGAAATGAATGAATGTCCCATTCACTCACTCCAGCAAGGCCCACAGGTGTGTCACCAGCACCTCATAATTCACCATGTCAAAAGCTGCCAACAGGTCAAGTAGAACCAGCAGGGTCAAATGTCCCTTATCCAGCTCCACTCATAGGTCATCAACCAATGCCACAAGTGCAGTTTCAGTGCCATAACCCGGACGAAGCCTGACTGCAAGGGATCCAGAAAACTGATGCTGTCCAGATGCACCTGCAACTGATGGGCCACCACTCATTCAATAAACTTCCTAAAAACTAAAGGTTAGAGACAGACTGATAGCTCACCGGGGAGTTGATGTCAAGCGATGGTTTCTTGAGAAACAGCCGGACCACAGCCTCTTTCAGAGTGTCTGGCAGCCTACTCCCCCTAAGGGTGGCATTAACAACCCTGGCCAACAATGGCCCCACCATCTCCCTGCTGATCTTGACCAGCCAGGATGGGGATGTATCTAATTCGCACGTCGTGGCCCTAACAGACCCAAGCACATTCCCTGCCTCAGCAAGTATCACCAATTGAAATTGATCCCAGAAACACTGACCAGATGGGGCATTCCTAACCTCTGACTCTGATACTATTTCCGAAAAGGTCAAGTCAGTGTTTTGATCAATGCAAGCAATTTGACCACGAAGTACATCATAAACATGCCACAGCAGGCCTTGGAAGACTTCTGGTCCAGGTGAAGACAGTCTGGACTGACCAGACTCCTCACCACCTGGAAAAGCTCCTCTGGACGCAACTTTGCAGCCACTAAGATGGCAGAAAAGAATCTTTGCTTCCCGCACAGTCACGGCATAGAACCTCCAAAATTGTCGCAATCGGTTATCTATGGCTCCAGTATGGCACTGCTTAAGGTGTGCTCTGTGGTGCCTCTGCATGAGTTCTGCACCATGGAGTTACAAGGCAACAGCCTAGAGCATCACTTGTGTGATTGAAACTCAGTGTTTGTGGGAGGTATGGCAGACTGTGGCAGGGGACAGAATGCTGTCCCATTTGTGTGGTCCATCGTGTGGCAACTGCAAGTGGGGAGTCGGACTCCACAGAGCAACCCTGTGATCCAGTCAGTTCTCATCCTGTGTGTTTACACCCTTTGACTGATCTGCCCAGTCCAATCTGGTCTGGACTCTGGACAAATGTGGACTGGATTGCAATCTGGTCCCCATTTTGCTAGAAATGTGGTTCAGTTTTACACCCTGTACTTTACATGAGCAAAACGATGGCACCCAAACAACAAAGTGCTGCCATTCCACACATTTGCAGGTGCCCCATTTTTTGTGCCTGTGCAAAATAACAGCACTCTGCATTTGAAACATCCCATGGAAATCCACCATGGTTTGAAATCCAAAGCAGAACCCCATGTGACATTCCAAAAGGCTGGAAATACCCTAAGAGATAAAAGTGCTGACCCAGTTTGGCCTACTCTGGAGGGGTAACCTGTATGTGCAGGTGGGAGTGGCTGATGGGCATGATGCCTCTTTGCTGAGAATGAGGATTTAGAACCCTCTTATGTTTAGTGCACTGAAGTGCCAATCAGCTTATGTGTGCATAATCCTCTGGCACACCTGGCACATGAAAATTTTGCCCTAATTGATGAAGGCCAGAAGTGAAAGGTTTGGTAACACAGGGCAGGTACTGTACATGGATTCTGATTTATTTTATTTTTTTGTATTTTAAATTTGAATCGATTTTAAGAGCTGCAACTCCAGACTATAGAGCTTCCGAGAAGGAACTTTATAAATGACTAAACACCAGTAAATGCATACATTCTACTGAAAGAATACATGATCTGAAATAGAATTTAAAGGAGATTTGGAACGCAGATTAAAAGTCTGATTAGAATACCTGAAACACATTGCGCACAATTCTATGCTGTGCGCATGCTGTGTGCATAGTATGCGTGCATAAAGTACATATGCACGGTGTGCGTGCACGCATGCAGGAGAGCTGCGCACGGCGAGCATGCAGCCTGGTCCAACCCTGAACCACCACACCCTACACCTTACCTGCTTCACACAGAATACGTATCAGGTTCGGGGTCGGGCCAGGCTGCACACTCACCGTAGGCAGCTCTCCTGAGTTCACACACATCGTGTGTATGTGTATTGCGCACATGTACTGTGCACACATCGCACACACTCAGTGTGTGCAGGGCATAGGATTGTGACCATTGCACTTTATTTAGTGCATCATCAGTCATTTGCCCACATTTATACTATGATTCCCAAGGGGTTGTGCTGGTGCTAACCCATGTAAGTGAATGGGGCTAGGACTGGTACAGCAGCCATACTGTCTGAAAGTCTTAAGCCTATATTTGTATTTAGGTTTCAGTATGAGAGAACGATGAGTTCAAATCTGGGCACACAATAGAAATTCTATTCCAAAACGAGGCACATGTCAATAAAAGATTATTCTAAATGCTCTTTCATAGGGAGTATAGATTAATATCCTTATGACATGGAATGCCCAACACTGATATCTTGACAATGGGTGCTTTTAGACGGACAGCAACTCCGGTTCTGCCTGTGACAGCCCACTTCACCCCTGGGATGGCTGGTCCGTTTAAAGGTTCCCCACCAGAAGTTCAAGCCTGCTCTGGGGCAGTCCTTTCTGGCAGAATCCATGAACATCTCACAGTATGCCACACAGAGCAGGACAGCCAAACCCAGGACACTGGCCAGAAATGGAGCTGCTGTCTGTATGTTGGGTGGACCTGCGTTGTAGCTCTATGTTCACCAGCTAGCCATTTCCCCAATCAGCACCATGGAGTTGCAGCTGCCAGCCTAGAGCTTTGACTGAGCAGCGGTAGCCAGTAGTATAAGGGTACACCCTGCATACTAATGAGGTGGGCGGGGATTAATTTAAATATTCATGATGTAAAGACCACGTGACCAGAAACTGAAGTGGCATAGCCAGAAACAGACGTGACGTAGCCAGAAATGAAAGTGACATCACCGAAAAGGGATATTACATGTCTGGAAAGGGAAGTGACATGACCTGAAACCCCCACCTTCTGCCAGAAGTGATGTGGACGTGGGGTAGATTTGAGGGGTCAGATGACCCACATCAAAGAACCTTAGTAAATTGTCTGAAGCAGAACAGAGAATGGCTCTCCTCTGCTGTGGAGCTGTATGGATAAGCAGCTTTAATAGGGGAAGGTTTCTCTTCAACAGGGCTGACATGAAGGCAGAGAAGGAACAAATGGTGGGCCTGTCTACAGATTACCGTCTTTTATACACCAGAATTTGTGTTGTTGTTTTTTTCAAAGTGTAAGCAACAGACCAATCTGGTTGGAAAAGACCCATTCTTAATTGGTATGCTTCTAGTGTGGAAGCATTTAAATCTACCACCATATAAGCCGCCCCGAGCTGTTTTCAGGAGGGGCAGGGTATAAATAAATAAATAAATAACCATAAGACCTTTTGGTAGCATCATCAAATGCTTCCAAGAAGAACTGAGTTTTGCCTGGGTACAGTAACAATTTGTAATTTGTCCCTTGGGCTTTTAAAAAGAACTATGTATTTAACTATTGGCATTTAAGCTGACTGTTCAACTTTTCTTACCCTGACAAAAACATTTTGAACTATGTAGAAAATTGTTAAATTTCAATGATGAAGATATTTTGTGAAGGCTTTTTCAATTTCACCATTTTCAGAACCACAGTCCATCAAATCATCTACAACAACCCAATTTGCTTTATTGGTAGGTAACAACACACCATCATTGAGAGTATTAGAAAAAAACATCTACAAATTTGATAAAAGGATATTTACAAAATAATTCTTTATACAAAGACTGCCAGCAGCTATAACACCACACAATATTCTTAGGCATAACAGACAACAAGCTATCAGCATGATCCAGGACCTTTTTTATAAAGTAGCTTTTCCTACAGTTGCTAGGCCAGCCAGAATGACTGAGAGAGGGTGTTTCCGCCACATGTTCATTTTTAAAATCCATAAGGCAGGGTTTTAAATCCTTCTCTGAGGATGCACTTGTCTTTTTGAGTTTTCCTGAGGACCTTTGTTTTGAAGAGCTTCTGCTTTTTGTCTCTGACTATGGACAGCTGTTGTATCAGGATTTCTTTAGGGGGGTCCTCTGAGTAGCTTCCTTTATAGTTCTGAACCAGAACCTTTAAACTTTCAAAGTTAACTTTTTTCACAGTTGGCAGCGTTCAATTTAATCCCTTTCACTTTGGCACAGGTTTTACCACCTGACAGTTTATAAGAGTAAGTCTTTGGGCCACCCGAAAGAAACTCGGTGATGTGTTGATCTGATGGAATCTCACTGTAAGCTGTCCTAAATAGTCCCCCAGAGGGGGATTTTCTTCCCCTGGACGTGTTAAAAATATGACGACACTATCTGTGTCATGGTACAGACACCATTGTTTCAACACATCTAACAAGCTGTACAGTTATAAGCAATCATAAGCAGTGGTGAAACAGGCTATTAAAATGTTGGTATTGCTAGAGCTGCATTGCAGGAGGGGGCGGGATACAAATCTATAAAATAAATAAATAAATAAATATGGTGTACTGGCTTTTAGTATTATTCCAAGTCACACAGGCTACTTCATTATCAGTAAATTCACAAGAAGAAACTTCATATTTCCGCCCCGAGCTGGTGACAGGAGGGCATGGGGTATAAATTACTGAAATAAATAAATTAAATAAATAAATAAATATTTTGGGGAAACCACATATTCAAAGAGAACCTCAGGATACCTCACAATGCTACTGTTAGCAAGGTTTGTTCTCTGCCCAAATTTCCCCCAGAGAGAATTTAAGGATAGTTTAGCCTGTCTGTATTTTTCAGGGTTCACAGCTATGTGATCTGGGCGTAACCTTACACCCTCTTTCTCAAAATAGTCATGTACACTTTTGTTCTTCTGTTTTACACCAATCTGGATACCCTGAGGCCTCTTGCTTTTGGTGCAGATGCATTTTGATATAGTTTGAAAGCAGCTTGCCAGATTTGTTTTCAGAATGTGAAACTTAAAAAAAATTAATGACACAATATCCTTTCTGTATAGCCTTAACCACCTCCACAAGGTCCCCTGGATGACCCTTTCCTCATCTGTATGGGTACATGTCTCCTGTCTGCTTTCTGCGCATGCATGGCACAATGGGAACATGAGTTTGCCTCCCACCCTGACAGGTAACTGGGGAAAAGAAACCTTGTGGGGGACACATTTTAACTTTTACAAACCCAAAATAATTTGAGACAGGCTCAAAATTCTCAAAGATGACTTTTGGGGTGGCAAACGGCATACTCTTTGGTTTTTTTCACATAGGACTACAAGCTGGTGAAATTGTAATAGTGTATCTTTTCATTTTCCTTCACTTTGTAATTCAGGCAAAAAGCATTAGTTCTCCCCCCAAACAACATATCGCGCGGTATCAATGGTTCAGGAAGCTGTGGTTGTGTTAAAAGATCTGCAAGGTCCCTGTCTGATTGTGACATGGCATTCCATTCATGTTCCAAAATCCACCAAACTACAAAGCCCTGCCTTGTCAAAAAGTCCACTTTGTGCTGCATCCTGTAGTACAGCAGGCCAAAAGTGGTCCACATCATGGGGTTCTGTGCTAATTCATTATAACACCTGTTGGAATTCTTTGAGGGTGTAAATAAGCATGTGGACAAGGGAGACCCAGTAGATATAGTGTACCTGGATTTCCAGAAAGCATTTGATAAGGTCCCTCATGAGAGACTCTTGAGAAAATTAAAAAATCCTGGGATAGGAGGTAGTGTCCTACTATGGATCAAAAACTGGTTAAAAGATTGAAAGCAAAGGGTAGGGCTAAATGGTCAGTTTTAACAATGGAGAGATATGAAAAGTGGTGTGCCTCAGGGATCTGTATTGGGACCGGTGCTGTTTAATGTATTCATTAATGATTTGGAAAAGGGGGTTAAGAGTGCGCTGATCAAATTTTCAGACGACACCAAGTTATTCAAGGTAGTTAAAACACGAGCAAATTGTGAGGAACTGCAAGAGGATCTTACGACACTGGGTGCCTGGGACTAAATAGCAAGTGAGATTTAATGTGGACAAATGCAAAGTGATGCACGTAGGGGAAAATAATCCAAACTATGCGTACACAATGCTGTGTACTAAGCTAGGAGTTACTACTAAGGAAAAGTATCTGGGGGTGGCTGTGGCCAATACAGTTGAAATCCACAGCTTAATGCACAGCAGCAGTCAAAAAAAGCAAACAGAATGTTAGGAATTATTCGGAAGCGGATAGAGAATAAAACGGAGGATGTCATAATGCCTCTATACAAATTAATGGTGTGACCGCACCTCAAATATTGTGTGCAGTTCTGGTTGCTCCATCTCAAGAAAGACATAGCTGAACTTGAAAAGGTACAGAGAAGGGCAACAAAAATGATCAAGGACTCCCGTATGAGGAGAGGCTTGGTAGGTTGGGGCTCTTCAGCTTGGAGAAGAGACGACTGAGAGGAGATATGATAGAGGTCTATAAAATCATGAGTGGTGTGGAACTAATAAACAAGGAGCAGTTATTTACCCTCTCAGCTAGTACTAGAACTAGGGNTTTTCACTCAGCGTATAATTGGGTTGTGAAATCTACTGTCAGAGGCTGTGGTAAGGGCCAATACTGTAGCTGAGTTTAAAAGAGGTTTGGACAAGTTTCTGGAAGATAGGTCCATTAGCAGCTATTCGCCAGGCAGGCTCAGGGAACATGACAGGAGTTGGGGGAAAACAATAGGAAATGGATCCCCCATTGTGACCTGTTGGGTGCTTCTCCCAAGCCACTGTGATTGGCCACTGTTGGAGACAGGATGCTGAGCTAGATGGACCATTGGTCTGACCCAGTATGGCACTTCTTATGTTCTTAACACAAAACACAGACATGAAAAAACCATCCTTGGAACTCAAAAGCAGTCAGTTGGCAATTGACTACAGCATAGTTGTCTAAAAAGTAGCTGCTTACACAAACCCCTCCACCCTTCAGAGCATGCTGTATATTTATACTCACCTTATGTTCTACATGCATCAGCCGTTCTATAGCAGGTGTTGAATATCTCTTTGTATGTCTATGATAGTTATCTGACAGCAGAAGAGCAATGGTCTGGTCTTTTAAAAACATTGACCTGTACATGGTCATGCAGACAGAGGCCATTGTTAAGTACTGGAGAGGGTCTATACACATTATTTGCACACTTTCCCCCATGTCTGTAGCATACTTCTTCCCTGTCATCTCCAGAGTTTACTTTCTGTACAGGGTACAAGTGCTTCTCCAAATTTTGACATACTGTTAACAAAAATAAGTTCTTTTTGAAAATGAAAGGCCTTATTTTGATTGGCCCTGTAGCACATCAGAAATTCTTTCTCATTGGGTATCATGCTGTCCACCCCCATAGTACTCCATACCAGTTATCGTCCCCATATAGTTCTTGTTGGCTTTAGTGTTAAAGAAGTGGAGGGGGGGGGGGACACACCCCTCAAAACCTATTGTCTGTGGGAGTTTGCTCAGTTTCATAGGCAAGAAGTTTAAAGAATCTATTAAACGGATCCCCTGAGCTTTTACAATAATACACATCAGTTTACACCCCTGAGTAATCAGCTCTATCTTTAGCTCTTTTTTTCAGGAGTTCTCTGACCATAAAGTAGCCATCATAAGATTTAGAGTTGTGAGTGATAAAGGTCTACCCCCAGAATTTGGCATCTATGAACTTAATAACAAAATCAGACACACGTTCTTCACCCTTAAATGTCCAAGCATCCTTATTCTGTAGATGCATGGTGTATATATAATTTGGCACATGAAACCCATCCTCCTGCCTGCATTTGATATTGTAAAAACCATACCTAGTTGATATTTTTGACTTTTTAATAGCAGGCATGAAGCCCTGGTGTGTGTTTATATCGGCAAGCAGACGTGTACATTGTCTGCACTGCTTCACCCAACATTTGTGTTTCTTATCCACATAGGCCTGACATTTGTCTCATAGAATTTTAGACCGACAATCCACTTGGTCTTTTGATGCCAAGTTTATGTATCTGGCTAAACAGACCTCAGATTTACAAAACAGCTTACAGCTGGGACATCTCACCAACCCGCCCACAGCCGCCGCACAATTGCTTTTTAAGCACAGGTAACAATAACGTGTGCAGTTGTGGCGGTGGCTGTACGGACAGCACCACAATTGGCAATCATTTCTAGCCCCGAACAGTGCTTTTATATCTTTGTCACCGTAATTATGATCCTCGTATAGCAGAACAAAAAAGGTTTTGGGGTACACATATTGTTCACCTGTTTGAAAAAAAACAAAACAGGAGTCATTTAATTTATAAACCACTTGAATGTTGACTTGGAAATGTGTTCAAATTGTTCTACATCATTGAACATTATTTTTTTCTGATCTGTAAATCCCAATTCCTGGTGCAACTGTCTGGCCCCCTCTTGCAGCTCTGCAACTGTGAGGTTATTTGGGGTTGTTGTTTTTTTCTCTCCCAGACATCACATCCAGAAGGCTGCCTGTGGAACACAGATTGGTGCCCTGGTTGTTTAAATTGATTATATATTTTTTCTTCTTTTTTAATAAACAACTGTGGCAAATGGAGTTGATAATTCTCCAGCCACCTCCCCGCCCCCTTGCTTCTTATAATGGTAAGAACTAAACGTAGATTGCCACTAAGATGTAGGTCAGCATTGGTCTGAACCAAATTTGAAATCTGCTCTAGGAACTCTTCTATAGACAGCACAACTCCTGGGTTTTTTAATGCCAAAAAAGGGGTATTTAACCCACCCCCATCTAAACGTAGCTGGACAAAGTCATCAGGGGCTGTTCTACTGTTCACTTGATCAACAGGTTCCTGTATATAATGCCTCATAGCTGCCTCTGCCATACAGAGGTTTGTTATTAGCTCTAGGTTCACAAAACAAAAGGAATCTACATATTGCACCCCGTTAAAGCGGGGCACTGGCAGTTCCCAGTGCCCCGAGCTCTCCAGATATACCACATACAGGGCATCAGGATTTAAAGAGTTAATAGGGGCACCTCCTTCAGAGTCATTTTCCGTGGCACCTTCCTCAGGGTTCCCCCCCCCAAATTAGGTGGAGAGCCAGGTTCTGAAGGGGTATTACTGGCGGCTTGCTCCTCAGGGTCCTCTGGAGAGTCGCCTCTTCAAGAGAGTGCTTCATGGTCCCACCCTCAGAGGTATAAGGGGACCCTCCTAGAGAACCCTCCATGAGGCTGCTTCTGGCAAGTTCTTTTGAAGGCCTCCCAATAGGGAGTCTAGGCTTTGGGCATACTTTAGGCTTTAAAAGATTTTTATGACTTTAAAGATTTTTAACATTTAAAAACTAACGCGCTCCCATATCTTTTTAAGGGCAGGATGGTTATTCCCCCCCCCACACACACACACACACACCCTTGGTGGTATACTCCTCCCCTCTGTACTCCCTTCTGCCAATTCCCCAAGCCTACACCCACAACTCGGCTTGTCTTCTTAGAGACCGTCTTTGATAGAGAAGCCTCCTCGACCGCCGCTTTAAGAACTCTGGCTTTTTCTAATAATTCATCAATATTTTCAAGGTGGTTGACATCAGACAGCTGTTTGGATGTCCCCTCATACTGTTTGACCATTTGCTTATGAGCACTAATACCATTCCATATATTTCATATTTCATGGAATATATATTCCATGATCAGGAAAACGGGGTAAAGACAGTTCATCCTTTGTGTCTTACCTTTGGGGTTTTTTTATGTGCAGGTTCTGAGTTCTGAGGCCCTCCCCTGGTTAAAGTGTCCCCTGTGCAAATGGTATTGTGTGTGGCTGAACTTTTTTTACTGTTTTCTCTGGCATGGGTAAACTTTGGGGTGCATTGATTTTGCTGTGGCAGAGATGGTAGTGAGGTGGTGGGTGTTTCATGGGTGGCGGTGCTGTCTTCAGCCTCTTTGAAGTATTTTCAGAAGCAGAAGACCTTCGCAGCTCAGTTGAGGAAAATAAAAACAAAAACAGGTTGGTAACAGTGCAGGAAGAATACCTTTGGGATTACAGAAAACATGCAGAGCACATCCCTCCCCATCTACATAAAATATATCATACATGCAACCTCCTACCTTTGCGAGGGCCTGTCTGAGTTGCCACAGGACTCGCTAATATGGTATCCGCTATACAAACAGCAATCTGTGAATTTATTTGGTTTTTTGCATTTGAAGACCTTGGAATGGACCTCTTCACAGGCTCTGGCAATTTCAACAGGGGTACAGAGTGAACCTGCCTGTGGATTGTGATTGTGGTTTCATGAGGGGCAGTGATTGTTGTTTCTGTAGGTGCAATGGCTGTTGCTTCTCGACGGGGAGGTTTCAATAAGGCCACCAGGGATGTCAGGTGGTTCTGGGCCAGAGTGAGGATTCAGGAGATGGTTTCTTCAGATCGTGGCTTGGAGGGGTAGGAGAGGAAGGGAAGCAGTGGTGCTGCTGAGTTGCCAGTAGTGGGACATGCTGGAATAACACTGAAGTGGATGGAAGAATGAGGAAGGACCGCCTTTGTAGCTTTTTCCAAACGCTCTCATCACCCCCAGATGGAGGTGCCAAATTGATTTGAAGCTGAAGAGGAGACACAGCCGCTGTGGTCCGCTGACACCACCACCAACAGCTGGCGTCCACGGGCTAACACCCACAGGGCCCCGGTTTTGCTTCTGGTCCAGGCCCCTTTGACTCGGGCGGAGCATGTGGTGTGCGTGGGACCCATCCAGTGGGCAGCACAGGACAGAGGGGGTACCTCCGGCAGTGGCGGAGTGAATCAAGCAGTGCAGCTGCAGCCAAGCCACAGCCTCCAAGGCTTAGTGGCCCCACCAGGAACTCCGGACGCTGTGTCGAGCTCAGCATCAGTCCGAACCACTTGTATACCCACTCCTTACCTGGGCGGGCTGCAGATGGGCTGCTGATGCTGGTCATGTGGGAGTGAGACTTGCCTTGCGTGGCTTGCCAGTGGAGTGTGGTGACTTGACCTGTTCCGGATTGGGAGGCCTAGGGGGCTACGGGTAGCTTGTGAAGACTCTAGGGAACTGGTGCAATGAGCTCCTGCTGATCCCTCCCTGGAAAGGAGCTGGTCAACGAGTTCTGCACCAGCTGTAGATTTTGTGCAGTTGGCTACCTGCAGGGGGTTTGAGAACTGCATTTTTCTTCTCTATAACGTTTGGGAACCTGGAGTGTTTGGACCCTCTGGACAATACTGTTTCATCCGGCTCCCCCCTTCTTGGAGTAGCTGCTGTAAACTCTGGGGAGCGGGAGAACGGATTTACAGAAGGGGGCGCTATCCTTTTTGTTTATGAGAAGCCTCTTATTGACTTGCGGTGACCCCCCTATTAGGATCCCGGATGACACCTTGTTGTTGTAACTAGGGCAGTGATTGTCAGCCTTATTGCAGTCCTGCACTGGAGTTGATATGCTGCTATGACTACAGCTGCCCTGTACGGAACCTGAGGCTGACCTTATTCCGGCGCTCTCTAGACCTCCAGCAGATTTAAGGGAGGTGATAGAACAAGAGGTGGGTTTAAGTTGAGATTCTTCCGGTTCTCCAGGACTTATTGGAAGCCTTCCCTGTCTCCTCCACAGGTCATGGGACAAGGATTTCCTAGGGCGTGGCCACGAGGGGTGAGTGTCAGGCTGTAATCTTGTTGTTGTGCAAATCGTTACGGGCCAGTAATAGTATGGGTAGGGTGTAGCTGGATTTAGTTTAGCTTCCCTTAAATTCTCTTTCCACCCTCCTATATCTAATACAATATGGAACTTAGGTCCAGGAAATTATCCAGTATGCCTTCTTTGGCTGATGAACTTAAGGCAGGTGTCTCCCCCATCCCCTATAAAGAACTTCAATGTTTAGGCGAACAACCTAAGTTAACCAATTTTTTTCCTGTAATAACAGAGAGTAGGAAAGACGTTAATGGAATACATCAATGTAGTAAAGGAAATATTATGGTTGAGGATGATCTGAAGCATGTAGATTTTGATCAGAAGAATGTGTGGGCGATGTCCAATATTCAATGCTGTTAAATTTTTTAACTCATAGTTTTGAAGACTTTACTGCTCTATATGATATTGAGACTGACACTAAATTTAAGGAATTGGATGACAAACTTTGCAACATTAACAAATTAATATTTCAGATGAAAATGAACAAATTAGATGAACAAATTAATATTTCCGATGGTTGGAATTCTCCAACTTTACTAAATCCCAAGCCTCCCAATTTCCACCTAACAAATCTGTAGCTTCTACACAGACAGAGTCCCTAATAGGGGACCCATTACTGACTACTATAAAGGCCTCCAGGTTCCCCAACTGTGAATCTGGTTCCCTGCAGACTTCTGGGTCCTTGAGTAAGATTCAGTTGGACAAACCAGTTAGGCCACCTAAGGAACCTATAAGATCTTCTGTGTCCAGACATAGTAATTTTCTGGAGTCTCAAGATACTAAGCCTAATTTAGAGTTTTGTAAAGTTTGTCCAGGAGACCAGAGAAAGATGGGCTCCACTGTTGATATTACATTTCAACAAAAAGAAGCGATACTCCTTTCTTAAACATGGAGTCTTACAGGTTAATGGTGCATTTGATTATATTAACTCCATTATTAAGCTACCACGCCTACATTCACAGTTTCTTCAATCCAGCCATTAATCGATCATAACCAGTTTTCCATTGGGAATTGGAATTTACTCATGTTAAATCCTCCATGATGTGGTGGGAAGCAAGAAGGATGTTCAAAGGGACTGGAATTTTTATTTTAAGAACAGCTCTAGCAAGAGCTGTAATGCATCCAATATGGGAAACTGGTGGTATGGACTCCAAATAACGAGGCAGATCAAACCATCAATTGAATTTATCTAATAGCTGGGATTGTATCTCAAGTTGGGAAACACTAGATGCCACTGGCTCTATTGACCACTTGTTTGCTATTTTGGAATCATCTATTAACTCATTGCAGCAGGCAAATTGGTCAATTTCATCATCTGGAGAAGGATTTTTCTACATTAGATTGTACAGTGATCCATAATACTGCAGAAGACCTCTTATCAGAGGCAGGAGTGGACCCCACTTAGGAGGAGGTGATTTTACCTCTTCACACTGAGGTGAGAACAGGGAGTTCATCACAACCATGACATGAGAACTTCTCTACTGTGACATGTCTTTCATTGAACATAGATGGATTCAAGGAAAGAAAGCAGATACAGACTGGATAGACTTTTTGGTGGGATTCGATTTAGGTTTTTTGCAAGAATCATGGCTGTCTAGTGAAGAAGGGAGGTTATTAGTATCCCTGGATTTTTTTTACCTTTTCTGCCCCAGGGTTTAGAAAGCAAATTAAAGGTTGTTTGTCAGGTGGAGTAATTACTCTTCTTTCTGCTAGTGTGGGAGGCCAATATGAACTAATTTCCTGTAGTATTAATAACTGCTTAACCCTTAAGTGGGTTTCTTGCTCTATGCAAATTTATATATTTATTAATTTGTATATCCCTCCTGAAACTTCTCCTTATTATTCTGAAAAAAATTGGAAGCAACTTCAATGCTTCCTGGAGAGTATTATTGTGGATTACCCACAGTCAACATTGGTTTTGAGACCTTAATGCCAGATTGGGGAGTCAATATAGTGCGAGGATGGATTCTGAAATACAATCAACACTAAGGTTTCCGGCCAGACTCTAAAGATGTTCACACCAGTAGAGCAGGTATGTCTTTGCACTCTATGCTGGATTCTCTTAACTTAATTATTGTGAATGGAGGAACAGCTAATGATAAATTTGGTGAATTTACCTTTGATTCAATAGTTGGAGCCAGTATTGTTGATTATGCAATTATATCCATATTAGATTCTGAATATATTATGGAATTTAAGGTGTTGACACATTCAGAAAGCTCCCACTCTCCCTTACTGATGGAATTACAAACTCCATCTAGGTCAATGAATAAATTTAAACTAAAAGTAGGATCAAGGCCAAGGAAATGGTCAACTACTGTCTGGATGGATATATTTCAAGTCCTCAATTCTTCTAACATGTTGTCCTGGCGGTCCCTTGGCCTTGAAACCATGTCTATTATGATGGTTCAAAGGCTTCTGACAAACATTTTCTCTTCTCTTGAACCTGCCCTAATAATGTCTCAGTATGCCCACTACAGGTTTCAGCCTAAGGGATGGTTTGATTGGGAGTGTAAGGAAGCTATGTCCAAATTTCTTAAGTTAAGGAAAATATGGTTAAATTTCCATCTTTATGATGACTGGCTGGCTTTTGTGAATGCCAGGAGAACCTATAAATCCCTTCTTAAAGAAAAGAAAAAAATTAGACATGACCAAATGTGGGCTGAAACACTAGTGGCAGCCCAAACCCAGGACACGGTTAAGTTTTGGAATATAGGTAAATCTTTTGCAAGGAACAATCCTCTTCATAATTCTGGAGTGATTCATGAAGAAATTTGGGTGGAATATTTTAAAAACCTATTTAAGGGGGCCGAGGGTCTACCTGAACTGGATATAAGGCCGATTGAGGAATCTGTGGAGGAGAACATGGAAACATCTTCTTATAAATTTAACATTTATGACTCAGAATTTCAAATAAGAGAATACATTTTGAGACTTAAAGCTCCAAAGGCCCCAGGCATAGATAATGTACTACCTGAGTTGTTTTCCAACTTTGTAGATTGGTGGGCCCCCTTGTTGGCTAATTATTTTACCCTGATTAACTCCACAAAACAACCTCCATCCAATTGGAATATAGCAGTGATTGTACCAATATTTAAGGGAATCCATTGAATCCACCCTGCTATAGGCCTATTAGCTTTCTTCCTATTGTTGGTAAATTATATGCTAGAGTCTTGCTTGATAGCCTTAAGGAATGGGTAGATGGGAACTGTATTATTAGAAAAGAGCAATCAGGATTTAGACAAAGCAGATCTACTATAGATAATTGCTTTGTCCTTTCACATTTAATTAATAAGTATGTTGGAATTAGAAAATGGAAACTATATGTAGCTTTTATAGATTTATCCAAGGCCTTTGATTCCATCCCAAGGAAGAATCAATGGATCAAACTAAGGAAGTTAGGAAATGATGACCATCTCCTCAGTCTTATAAGAACTCCAGTCTTATAAGGACTCTAAAGCAGTGATTAGAAGAGGTGGTCTTATATCGTAACCCTTTCCAATTGAACAGGGAGTTCATCAGGGTTGCTTATTGGCACCACTTCTCTTCAAGCTGTGCATTCATGATTTAATACAGGAGTTGGAGTCCAAACACCACCTAAGGTAGAAGATAGATCTGTTTCTTCTGTACCTTATGTGGGTAATATTGCTATAATTTCACAGACCATTAGGGACCTGCAAAATTACTTAAATGGATTAGATGTGTACTGTAGGAAGAACAGCCTGAATATTAACATCAAGAAATCCCAGGTAACTAAATGGGCTGCTGGAGAGCATCTTCTGGAGCAAGTTAATAATTATTTGGGGCTTACGTTCCAATCTAATGGATCTTGGAGTTTGCACAAAAGGCAGATTGGCACTAAGGTCTTGAGCTCATTGACAGGAATTATGAGACTTTACCATTCTTCTAGGAGCAGCAATGCCCTGCAGGTTATCAAAATATTCAGGGCAAAATCACTGGCTCAAGTTCTTTATGCTGTAGAAGTTATATTCCTCCGATTTTCAGATAAGAATGAAAAGGTCCAGAATAAACTTTTGAGGACTTTACTCAAAGTACTTGTTTCGACGGCCTCTTTGTGTCACGGGGGGGGGGGGTTAAGGGAGAAAGGGGAGTGAAGGAGGAGAGGGAGGGGCAGGACACGCCCTTGACAAGAAGCTCTTCTTTGGGGTGATACCACAGAGAAGGTAATTCCCTCAGGTTCGTGTTTGGGCTTTCCCTCAAGAACTGAGGGCAGCCCGAATCATCACAGGGAACAAGAGAGCTCTGTACAATGGTCCAAGGGGGGCAACAACACACAACAATCACGGTACTCACAGTTTCACTCAGATCCAGGGTCTGGTGATCTGGCTGGTAGGGAAGACGGACCCCGGGGCCAGGGGGTGTCAGGGCAGAGGAAGGGAAGGTGGGGGTGCTGCAGAAGTTATATTCTGCAGCACCCCCACTGCAGGGGTACTGCAGGGGTGCTTTAGGGGTGAGAAAAGGGCAAGCATCCAGGGAGGAGGGAGAAGGTATGGAAGGGGTAGAAGCAAGAACGCTGGAGTGGGGGAACTCAGGGAGGCAAACGGCACACAACAAGACTAGACAACAGAGGGGTGGGAGACCAGGAACAAACAACACAAGGATAAAGGTAATCGCAGGCAGCTCATGTTCGGGGGGGAGGGAACAAGCCAAGCGCACACTCTCAGCTAGGGGCCAGCCTCTCTAATGATTACTGATGGGGCTCTGCTGTCCCGCCAACACTTTTATTCTTTTAACCCTGGTACAGAGTGTTAGCGCGGAGTCCTGGCTCCGTCCCTCTACATTCCTCGCAGCCCTGCCAACCTTGCGCTGCATCGTGGTGGGGCTCTGGCTGTTAGAATTGTGGCAGGCAGCTGCGCCGGGGCTGCCGCATTGTTTATGCGCCTCTCGGGTTGCCTAGCAACCCATTGTGCAGCTCGACGTTGGCAAAAGCACCGAAGTGGCGTGACACTTTGCTTGATTATTCTAGTAAAGTGTTCGGGGATCTGGGGGTTGATCATTTATAGTGAGGTGAACATATTAGTTAATTGAAGTTCTGACACCCCAAAGGCATTGGTGGAAGAAATGTGTTGATTTCTATTATTGATATTACTATTTTATTTTATTTATTTTATTTTATTTATTTTATTTATTAAATTTGTACCCCGCCCCTCCTGAAACACAGCTTGGGGCGGCTTCCAGTCATAAAATACAATTTAAAACAATCAAAAATACTAAAAAAAATACCATATAAACATTTTAAAAACACATAAAACAGGGCCTGGGGTATAAATTACTTGGTATAGGGGAATAAAAATCAGCTACCCCTCCCCCCAAAGGCCTGGGCGAACAACCAGGTCTTGCATTTTTGCTGAAATACTAACAGGGGCCAGGCAGGCCTCCTCCAGTAGGGAGTTCCAGATATGCGGCCCGGCCACCGAGAATGCCCTCTCCATTGTGGCCCCCCGCTTAACGCGGGGGACCTCCAAGAAGGCACCCCCAGCAGACTGAAGGAGCTGCTGCAGGGCACGGAGGGAGAGGCGGTCCCTGAGGTATGAGGGGCTGAGACCGTGTAGGGCTTTGTAAATCAGTACCAACACCTTGTATCTGGCTCGGTACGCTATCGGCAACCAGTTCAGAGCCTGGAGCACTGGTGTTATGTGCTCCCGGCGACCCGTCCTCGAAAGGAGATGGGCCGCTGCATTCTGCACTAGCTCCAGCCGCCAAACCAAACACAAAGGAAGCCCCACGTAGAGCACGTTGCAATAGTCCAGCCTCGAGGTGATGAAGGCATGGATGAGGGAGGCCAGATCTGGGCCAGAGACGAACGGACGCAGTCTCCGCACCAGATACAACTGGCGAAAGGCCGCCTTTGCGACCGCCTCCACCTGCCGCTCTAGGCGGAGGTCTGCATCCAGCACCCCCCCCCCCAAAC
>QEPC01012497.1:243594-293874 GCA_003113815.1 Sphenodon punctatus | reverse complement strand
GCCGAGAGATCGAGCAGGATGAGAAATGTCGAACATCCCGCATCCATCTCCCGGCGGAGGTCGTCCACCAAGGCCACCAACGCCGTCTCGGTGCCATAGCCGGGCCGGAACCCAGATTGAAACGGGTCAAGGAGCCCGATATTATCTAGATGACCCTGGAGCTGGAGCGCCACTGCCCGCTCAATAACCTTCCCTAAAAAGGGAAGGTTAGAGACAGGTCGGTAACTGGCGAGGGCGTCCACGTCCAACGATGGTTTCTTCAGCAGGGGGCGCACCACAGCCTCCTTAAGGCTGGGCGACAACCTCCCCTGCTGCATGGACGCATTCACTACCCTCGCCAGCACCGTCCCCAATGTCTCCCTGGAGACTTTCACCAACCAGGATGGGCATGGATCGAGTTCACAACAAGTGGCCCTCACAGACCCCAGATTTTGGTCTAAGTATCTTTGTAAATGTGTTGTATGTCAGAGAATTATTGTTTGAAGTTTGTCATCTTTGTTTTATCTATGCTTTTTAATGGATTTGTCAAGGTACATTAAATCTTTTTATTATTATTATTATTATTATTATTTGTATTATTTTATTATAGCAAATCAGCAAGAAATGGCGACTGTTTTTGAATAAAGTGGCACCCTGGTACAAGCTTTAAACATTTTCTATTGGATCTGAATGGTACCTAGGGTCTATAACAGACAGTAGTTTGAGGAAAACTGTAACTAGACTGAGATTTCATCAGATGGAATCTGCAGTGACCATTGGAAGAAGAACCAAAATTCCTTATAGCAATAGGATTTGCCTATGTCAGTCAATTGTATTGAGACCTTGAAATATATTATGCTGTCTTGTCCTCTCTATTCCAATTTGAGAGCTATCCGGTTAACATCTGTTAGTCATATATTTGCAAAACTGAGACTGTATTTATGATCAAACTTTTGACCCCTGTTGATTTGAACTCTATTAAAATGATTGTGGCATATTGCAAATTGGTGCAGCGTAGGAGGATATTGTTCTCCTCTGAGTTGTTTGATGGTTCCCTAGCCTTAGTCTCTACTTAAATAGGTCGTTGGATATTATCATGTTCAATTAGATTTATCTACCCTAAAGTTAGGGGATATTGGTGTTCCTTTTACTGCCTAGGATCCTTAGGGTCCCAGGGTTTGGAGGGTTGGTGGTGGGTGGGTCTGACCTCCATCCCTACTCCTTTTTATCCTTTCTTTTTGTTTCTTTTAGATGTTTGTTTTGGTATTTTAATCAGATATTTCTGATGGTCTAATTACAATTATAAGAAATGGGAAGATAGATTGGATGTTGTTATCCTCATTCTTCAAGTATGTTAATTAACTCAGTCCCATTATGACCCTGATCTCAGGACGAGTAGAACTTTGTCGATATACCTCCTGGCATTATTTTAAGATGTTGTAAATAGATTTTTGTTTTAGTTGTGTGGTTTATTATGCGTATCGCCTTTTTATTTTAGGTTTATATTGTCATTGTGATGGCCTAGTGCTATAAACAACAATAAACTAAACTAACTAACAGTAAGGCCTGGTGCAGGATTACAGAAATTCAGGAAAGTGGTTTCACCAGAAATAATCATAATGGAAACACATTCAAAAGGAAAGACTATTTTACCAGGATTCATTGCTTGAATCTGCTCAGCTTCTTGCCTAATTTGTATTCTCCTTGAAAGAGAACGACTGTTCACTTTCTGGGGGGCACCATTTTTATTTTCTAGAGAGACATTAAGAAACAATGTGATTTCATTACAGGGCTTTTTAAAATTTATTTTTTAAGCTGCCTATCCTATACACTGGAACTTTAAGACAACACAGTCAAACAGCACCCCCCCCCACACACACACACACATACCATGTGCTTACAGGGCCCTAAACCCACTTGTTTTAAATAAAATCAAAAAGTTAACTATTCTCAGACTCATCATTTTAAAAAGAGAAAAGTAATAGGAAGATTATATAGCTATTTTTTTTTAAACTAAAGCTTTTTAAAAATAATACACCCGCCAGCATGCCCCCCCACCCTCCTTCTCCCAACATGTGCCCCAGGACCCAGTGTTTTAAATCAAGAAAAACATACCTCTTTTCAGAATTTTCATTGTAAGATTTGCAAAACTTTAAAAGCAGTATAACCAAGTATGCACCATTTCCCACATACCATGCACTTTAAAACATACCCATTTGGGGGCAAGGAATCTTGTTTCCCAGATATAGTGTGTCTTGTTATAAAAGTTTCTACAGTAAAACAAACACATACACATCTGTGTAAAGCATTCTAGTTTACAAAAACCTGAAATTAAATTTATTGTGAAGTTATATGTTACTAGGGAAAAAAACAGACGTTCCAAGAACTGCTGAAAACAGACATATATTCCCCCTGGATCTCCAAATGAAAAAAAGACAAAGCTTAGAAAAGCAGAGGGTTACCACCCACCAAAATTTACATTGTTAAAACAGTGGAACAGCTCACTTTTCATCCATACCCAAAAAACCCTATTGACTACTTTCCAGATTGCATTTCTAGGGTTTTTGACCTGTTGTTTCCAATTTTTGCCTGTAGATAGCAGTGCTGTACAACATATGGATATTGCTAGATAAATGTATCGGTGAACTGCTTTTTTCACATGCTTTAGGAAAGTAGAAAATTGCAGCTATTATTTAACCCCTACTCAAAACAAAGGATAATTTCAGATGTTATGCTTCCTCAGGTCACCACAGTGGATCCCCAACAGTGGCGAGCCACCTAACCCCCTCCCGTGGTCCAGGAACACCCCGCACAGACATGATGGGAGCGGGACCATGGCAAGGAATTGGATGGTGGGACCCGATCAGGGGCAATGCAACAGACATTACGCCGATCCCGAAACATTGTTAGAACACCCAGAAGCCCCTGGGATGGGACGGGATGCAGACATGGTTGCCCGAGGGCAAAGGAAGCCAAAACCACCAGAAGGAAATGCCCACACAAGAGAAATGGGAAGGGAGGGGGAGGAGGGAGAAGAGCGGTCGAGCCGGCACACACAACAGGGGCAGGGAAGCCATGGACACAGTGGTACACAAACCACACACACACGCCTGGGGCCAAACACACCCCAACGGGAAAGGAAGGAAGGAAGTGGGGAGCACACTGGGGCACACAGGGAAACAACAATGCAGGACAGGGAATGGACAGACACCCAGGAAGGGACACACACACCGGGCACCATGCACAGCTAGGAGCAGCAGCACTGAGGGAGGGAGGGGGGCAGCACCCTGGGAATCCAAACACACACAGCACTACGGACAATGGGGGTGACATGGGCCATGGGTCATTGGAGGGGAGGGGCCAGGGCAGGGAACAGGCCATGACATGGGAAAAGGCACCCAGAACACCACTGACAGCACAGGCGACACGGGCAACCCAAGAGCAAACACAGGCAGCCCAAGTCACAGGGGTCTCCATGGGGACAGAGAAGGGGCACAGGGGGCGAGCAACCAAAATGAGGAAGGCACCAGAGAGGTCCGAGGCAGGTCCATAGGGCAAGAAGCAAAGGCACGTCCAGGGATGGAGGCAAGCAGGAATCCAGTGTGCAGCACAGGCAGCCCCCCCCAGAGGAATCCTGGAGGTGCTGTCCAGGGGCCCCATGTCCCGCACAGTCATGGAGGCACACAGGGGGTGAGGGGGGTGGTTGGTCACGGTAACAGGAGAGCCGGCGGTTGGGCAACGGAGGACCGCAGCACAGCCAGAACCAGTAGAGGTGACAGGCAGCAGAAACCACGTCATGGGGGGTGGTGGTGTTTGTGCATGGTGAGGAACACCACAGGCAGCGAAAGCGGGGGGGGGCTGTGGAGGGGGCACAGCCACACAGACGAACAGAACTGAGGCAACCGACCCATCCAGAACAGCAGCACGGCAGGAACGGCAAGGAGCAAGTGGCCAGAGGCCCGAGCTGGCAGTGAGGCCTAGGGTGCACACTGTGGGACCAACATCCAGTACACCAATGTCGGAGTTACAAAGGGGGCTGGAACGGGGAGGCCAGTCAGATGCACGTAGTGGGGCCACTGAAGCATGCCCCGGCAGTAGCCCAGCCCCGCCATGTGGTGGACAATGAGGTAGTAGGCCTCAAACGGATCCAGGCCAGGCAGCCCCACCTGTACATCAGCATGGGTCCACACAGCAGCCACTGCCACCAGCTCTGGGCTAGTGGGCTCAGGCAGGGTATAATCAGCAGCAGGGTGCCCAAACTCCAAGAGGTGGTGATACATGTCCCCCCCACGTGACCGCTGGTAGCCATGGGCCCCGTGGATGCAGCAGAAGAAGGAAACAGACAGGGCAGGGCCCCCCTCCTCCAGACGGGTCACGAACCTGGCCAGCCCACAGACTGAGCGGGCAGACACGGTCTCTGCTGTGGACCAAGCCACATGAGAGCACATCATCTCTGTAATGCACCCATCCAGAAAGGGTCGGAGGCCCAGCGCCTCCGCATGGACCCAGCATTCGACAGCGCTGGCCCCATAGCTGAAGTAACGAAGGCCTGAGCTCAGACTCGCATAGGCACCAGAGAGCATATCAAGGCATCTCAGGTGAGGCTGCACGACCGAGGAATGCCACAGGTCAGCTAGAGCCATGGTCTCCCAGATGGTGCAGCTATGGGGGACACCTGATGATCTGGGGCACGGGAGCCCCGGGGCAGCACTGCCAGACATGGTCCAGAAGCCAGAGGGCATGAACTGCAAGGAAAGAGGGGCCCCATGATCCCATGAGGGCTGGAGAGGGAAGCAGGGGAGCTTCAAGGACATGTGATTATCCCACAGGCCGGAACAAGGGACCGCTAGCGAGCAATGCGTGGGGAGCGGACCCAGCACAGCTGCATGAACTGAGTGCAGGGAATGTTCAGCAAACACTGATAGCAGGGAGGTGTTGACAGCAGGCAACCAGCTGTGGACCTCACTGACGGGCTCAGGTGGGTCCGGGGCACAATCCCCCCCAATCGGAGCGCAGGTGAACCCAGGGGAGGGGGGCCATCTGGAGCCACACACCGGCACCAGGAGCACAGGGAAGGGCCCCACCTGTGCAGGTGAGAACCCCCAGACCAGCTGTCGGGGTGGACAGGTGGGGGCGGCCATTAAGGGTGCTCCAGGGCTGCCCCACAAGTGCACGGGCGGGGTACAGAGCAGGGGTGGGCCCGGGATACGGGCAGATAAGCCGGGCGCTGGACTGCACCACGGACATGCATGGACGTGGACCAAAGGGCAGCATGGTGGTTGTTCCTGGAGCTAGCAGCTGAGTAGTATAGGCAGCACACCTGCTTCCAGAGGCTCTTCATGGAGCTGCTTCACTTGGCTGCCCACATCCAGGAATGCCTGGCTAGGCCACTGTGGCCACCCGGTGCACCCATCATGCCCACAGGTGCTCCCTGACCAGACTCAGGACCCCATGGGCATCTGGGGCATACCAACAGGTCCTGCGCCTCACCTGGGGGCTCCCTGCTGCCCTCCGAGAGGCAGACGGCTGTCACCACTGGCTCCGGGTGACCATGGGAAGTGTTGTCATGCTTGCCATGCCCACTGACAGGTGGCTCTGGGTCATGGACCGGGAAAGGGCATGGTGGGAGAGGGCCCTGGCACAGTGCGACAATGCAGCTTGGAAGGCACACCTCCGCATGGACAGGCAGTGCCTCATGCACCTTGCGGAGATGCTGGCCCCCTGGCTGGAGCGAGAGCGCACCACCATGCACTCACCCATACCCGTGGTCCAGCCCATGGCCATAGCAGTCTGGGCGCTAATAACACCTGATTCCTGCCGGTCTGTGGTGCAGCACTTAGGTGCGGGACTGAGCACTGTCATGGGCATCCTCTGGGACTTCTGCAAGGCCGTGGAGGGCGTGCTCCTGGACCGCGTGATCTAGCTGGTGGACCAGGAGGCCATGCTGGCTGGCTTCGAGGCAGGCTGATTCCCCAAATGTCTGGGTGCTGTGGATGGGACCCACATCACTATCCTCCAGCTCCCCAATGAGGATGCAGCTGAGTATATAAACCGACACGGGTACCATTCCTTGCAGCTCCAGGCAGTGGTGGACCACAGGGGCCGGTTCATCAACATTTTCACCAGCCAGTACGGCCACAACCACAATGCCCGCATCCTCGTCATCTTGCCCCTCTATGCACGCATGTACCGGGGGGGGGGAGGGACTTGGCCAACATGAGGATGACCAGAATCGAAGGGGTGGTGATGCCCCCCTGCATCCTGGGGAACCCGGTATATCTTCTCCTCCGCTCATGAAGGCGTATCCGGTGCCCAGAAACCCTGTGGAGGCACTATTCAACACCTGCCTCTGCGCCTCGAGAACCGTGGTGGAGAGGGCCTTCGGTGCCCTCAAGCAGCACTAGAGGTGCCTTGTAGATTGCATGGATGTCGCTGTGGAGACCTCAGACCTCGTGATCGGTGCCTGCTGTGTCCTGCACAACATTTGCGAGATAGATGGGGCTGCCTTGGCATTCCCCATGCCCCAGCGGCCACCGGGACCCATGTCGCTGTATGTGAATGCCGAGAACCCACGGGAATACTGCTATGCCTTGCGGATCCGCGCTGCCCTGGCGAGGTGTCTATCCTGTGATCCTGGGCCCTGAGCGTGCTGGACCCCCCATGACAGGCGATGCCTGTCAGTAAGCCTCTGCCACAGCGATTCCCTGCCCCCTTCCTGTAACCCTGGAACACACGATAAAGCTGTTGTAAGTGCTTATGAGTGGTTTTATTGTGAATACAGTGCCCCTTGTGCCCTCCACCACCCCATCTCACCCCGTCACACGTCAACCCACTCCCCCTCCCCCATCCCCCCCGACCCTGCTGCTTCCTGGGCCTACCCCTCGGCTGCTGTGTGGGCCCCCCTGCTCTCCTTACCCATTTCCGGGGTGCCTCCATCCTCTGGCCGGTTATCTCCTCTGGGGCGGCCTTGCCCTGGCTGCTGCTGCCCCCCCATCTCCGCCAGCCCCCCAACCCCCTCCTTCCCCACCTCTCCCTCCCTCCTGCCTCGCTTGCCCACCGCTCTCCTCACTCTTCCTCCTTGCTCCATCCTGCCACATTCCCCTGCATGTGTGCCCTTTAAATATCCCTTGCCGGTCTGTGTGTTGCTCGTTGCCTGGCAGTGACGTTGCATGCTTTCACCATGGCTGGGGATCATCCTGTTTGATCCTGCTTGGTGGTTGCCATTCAATTGTTACATTCTGCTGTTTCCCAATGGGAATTGCTTTGACCACAATTTCAGAGATGGTCCGGTCCCAACCCCCGGAACCATGGTTGGCTTTGGTCCCTAAGCATGATTGACCATGGTGAACATCTGGATGCCGCCGATCAGGCATTCAGGGCTCTTTGGCTGTGCCGTGGGATTGAGTGTGGTTCACTGTTGTTCACTGTGATCTTGTAACGTCTGAAATTACCCAAAGTCATGCCATTTTAAAACCATTTCTTACCCCTTTTTGGATTCCCGCAAATGACTGAGGGAGTATTTGCTATGGTCTCTGATGTATCTCAGAAGTCACCATGCTTTGATGACCTAATACAACCCACCCTGATAAGATTAACTCTTTCACTGGAGAGGCATTCTTTTAAATGACTTTCAAGACCCACCCTCAGACAGCATGTCTGATGTAAAATGACTGAGAAGCTTTCTTGGCCCTTTGGCTAATACAGTTAATCTATTTCCATTTCCCTACACTTTTGCAGGTTAAAAACCATTATAGCCTAGACACACAAATGGGTTTCAAAATGTGCTTTATTTAAATAATGTAATACAAAACAACTTTACTGGCTATGTTTAAGTTTAGAATTTTCTCACGCAGATCTCTTTTCTTAAAAGGATTTAAAGTGTTTCTTTTTAATAACAGTTTTTACAAATTGCAAAATGTGTTTATCACATGACTTAACCAAACTCTCCAAAGTTTGCTTGGGGTTTTGAAAATTCTTCACTTTACAAAGCAAACCCAAAGTTAAATCTAAAATGTCCACCATGTACCCGGCAGTTGCTCTATCGAGGTAATTCTGGATAGCGGCTGCCAGTGCCTCATGCTGAACTGGGGTTGGGGCCCTTACCCACCATCGTTGTGGCCCCACCTTGTCCAGCTGTACCCTGTCTGGTGTTTGCCCTCCCTCTGTTTCTGACTCCATACTGCTGGAAATGGGAGCATGCGGAGGCAGAATGGTCCCCTCCGCACTGGGTTCATGTGTGTTTAAATCTGCATTGAGTACGAAAACATCACACACACACACACCATCATTGCAGTCCCAGCACGTTGGTCCTGCTAGGGACTGTCATGCCCGGCCCGTCTGGGCCCCCTCCACCACCTGTGTGTTACCTGCCCTGCTGAGGACATGTCCGCTGTCCGATTGGGGGGCATATTTAGTGCAGCTAATGCACTCTAAACAAATGTCAGGGGTGTGCATGTCCCACCGCAGTCTGGGGTTGTTAGCTGCCCTATGCCTAAAAGACTCATCATAGCGCAGCCACGCTCCGGGCCCACCCGTGTCAAAAGCCCTATGAACTATGTTGGAGTACTTGAGCACCTCCAGTCCCCAATATGGAAATTTAATCAATGTGACCCCCATATAAATTGTGTAGGCCGCGGTCCAGTTGGACCATGACCTCTCTGCCTTTGGCCTCTTGAACCTTTCCTTTTCCTTTTTATCCTCCTTATCATTGGGGTCAGGGATCAGGTCGCTGAAAAGGAGAGCGAATATATCTATATATTTGCCACTCCGTATTTTTTCCTTAGTGGAATGGAGCACATGCTCCCCAAGTGGGGAAGACACGTCAGCGTGCCCCCCCTGGCAAGGGGGCACGTCTCCTCCTTACGCCCTCAACAGTGGGTTTCCACACACCCATAGCACCTTGTGGGCCCCCATACCTTGGCCGCCGCTGAATAACTTCTAGATCTGCCATTACCACATCCATCGTGGTGAGCTCAGTGCAAATGCACCGTCACTGGGGTGCTCCCTCCCCCGCCTGACTACTCCTGACCTTGGTGCTCCTGCTCCTGTGGACCCCTATAGATGGGGGGGTCTGGTGGGGGGGTTCGGTAGGGGTCAGTGGCCCACTGTCCACCCCCATCTTCTCCCCATGGTTCGCCCCACTCCTCACCTGCCTGGGTTTCTGGGTCCGCCCGTGACCTCTGGTCACTGATGTAGCCACCATACCTGCCCTGCATCTGTCGCACCGCTTCCCACCTATCTTCCACTGCCTGTCTTCCCTCACAGAGGTGCTCCATCCCTGCGTGGTGTATGGGCGACAAGTCCTCTCTCCTCCTACTAGGTCTGGGCTCGTCTTCCCTGTAACAAGCCTGAATATAGATTTTGCTAAAAAGGTGTGATCCTTTCTCTTGGGCCAGGTAACCTTAGATGATTCTACCCATATTTGGGAAACGTTCCGCAAACTTTCAGTTATCGACCAGGATAATTTTTTATCCTGTTTGGGGCATATTAAGAACTTTGCAAAGTCCACGGAGATTAATTTTAGGGCACCAGATCTTGGAAAAGACTATTGTCCCCAACTCCACCCTGAAGAATTAACAGCAGCTCGGTACTCGTCAAATGCCGAGATGGGTTCTCCACAGATAGATAGTAGGGACCCAGCCAATGGCTCCCCAAAAGGGGAAATTTTACAACAATATCAGGGGGCCACTGAAGGACCCCACGTTAGAACGATGGTGCCCATGAGTAATATGGCCACCCTGGACTCAGATTTATTTTCAGTTGAACCCGTTCTAGAGGCCTCCTAACAGGAGGATGTTCAGACTGTTCCCATAGTATTAGATATAGCTAGTAGGGATGGCCGAGAGTGTCACAGGGACTCCCTGGGAAAGCAATCTCCCTCGGGGGGCAGGGAGGGCCAATTCTCCCTGGCTTCCTGGAATATAGCAAGTCTAAAGGCTAAAATTAAGGACAAGGAGTTGGAATTTTTGGAAAGATTTGACTTTATATGTTTCCAGGAGTCCTGGTTGAATCAAGAGGACACTTTGAGCTTTGAGGGCTTCCAGATTTTTTTGCATGGGGAGCAGAAGAAAGGGGGTAAGGGTTGAATCTCAGGTGGTCTTGCTTTTTTTGTAACAGATCGTAGAATGGGATTGTTTCATCCCCTTGATTCACCAAGGCCTGAGTACCAAATAGGTTAACTTAAGTTGGGTCATCACCCAAGTGGACATTATGTTGTAATCAATGTTTATATACCCCCTACAGCCTCAGAATACTATAGAGTAGATGTCTGGTCAGCCCTGGAAGAGACCATGTTGGATCTGGGTAACCAATTCCCTGCTGCAGCCCTTATATTGGTAGGGGATTGCAATGTCCATCTAGATAAAAAACAGTCTAGGGCTAAGACCATTCCTAAACCCTATTTGGAAACTGAGGAGGGTAAACTTGCTAGGGCTTCTCTTGCTAAGTCCCATTTGGAGGGACTGATGCAAAGGTTTGACTTGGTAGTTGCAAACCAAGATTATCTTGATGATCAAGAGTGGGGGTTTACCTTTATGGGCCCCAAGGCAACAGCAAGGTTCATTTAATCTTGGTAGAGGCCAGTAGGCAGGGGCAGTTTGGGGAGGTTGACCTCATTTTAAGGGCAGAAAGTGATCATCTTAACCTACATATTGGGTTATAGATGGATTTGCCCAACAGCCTTGGCTATCTGGGAGTCTGTATGAGGGATTTTTGTGTTCGACCTAGGAAACTGACCCCGGCGGCTCTCATGATTGAGTTTCAGGCCATTGGACGAGGAGATAACATCCTCCAATGGGTCCATATGATACAGGACTCTGTCGATCTGGATGTAGTATTGAATTGCTTTGAAAACATCTTGAAGCATCTCCAGGATAAACTCTTTAGCAGATGTAGGCCTACAAGATTTAAGCAGGCAAGCTTTAACCCATGGTTTGACAGGGAATGCCAATCTTCTAAAAGGAACCTTATCAAACTGAAAAGGGAATGGGCCAGGGACCAATCTAAGGCCACATAGGAGAAATACAGGTGTCTGAGGTCCTCTTATGCACGTCTATTGGGGCAAAAAAAGAAGACCTACTTCGACTGAGTATGGGCGAAGATGGCCATAGATTTAGCCACGGGGCATTCAGCCAGTTTTTGGTCCTCCCTGAACAAAATTATTAGACGGGGGGGGGGGGGNGGCTCCCGGTGGCTGGCTCCACTCCCACCACCGCCGGTGGGTTGTTGCGGGGGGGTTGCGTACCTTTTTGCCCCCCACCCTGCCCTCCCTTCTTCTACCTTGCTCCCATGGTGAGGGCTAATTTGGGGTGGGTGGTGAGCTGAGGCTTAATTCCCCTGCCCGCCGGGATTGCTATCCTCCCCAACCCCCTTTTTCTGCCGGTGCTGTTTCTCAGAGGGGGGGGACCAATTCCAAGGCCGCTTGCCGATGCTCCTGACTCCCCGCGACCTGCTGCCTCGCTCGCTGCCGTCTCCCAACTGAGGAGATGCGCGGCGGCCTCAGTCCATTGCACCGCCCCTTCAGGGGGGGGGGGGGACCAATTCCCAGGCTATCCCAATGGAGGTATGGGTTGACTTCTTTAGGAAATTATATTCGGATTGTCATGTGCCTTTGGAGGATTTGGCAACTCCTCCCCTGACACATGACTTATCTGAATGGCACCAGAAAGATTTCTCCAGTGATAAAATTATCAAGGCTATTATGTCCCTGAGGTGACAGAGGGCCCCAGGCCCTGACAAGATCACAGCCGAAATGCTTCAGGCAGCACCAGTATGGTGGGCGACGATCTTATCCAAGCTGTTCCTCCTGGTCAGTAATGATCTGAAGGTTCCCCAATCCTGGACCAGAAGTTGGATAATACCAATTTTTAAGAAAGGCAAGGTACAGGATCCGGGTTCCTACAGACCAATTAGTCTGTTATCAGTGATCGGCAAGCTATATGCCAAATTTCTATACGAACATTTGTAATCATGGGCTTCTGAGAAAGCAGTGATCCCGCAGGAACAGTTTGGATTTAGGCCAGGACATTCCACTATCGATTGCTGCTACATTCTCCAACATATAATCTTCAAATACCATAAGATCAAAAAGGGTAAATTGTTCCTGACATTCATTGATCTAACCAAGGCATTCGACACTGTTCCCTGGGCAAGGCTGTGGGCAAAGCTCAGAGTCGTAGGAATCTGCAATAAGTTGCTGTCACCGATAATTCAGCTCTATACTAACAACGAGCCTGCAATTAAAAGCGGCAACTCATTTTTGGCATGACAGTACTTTTAGTATTGATAGGGGGGGTGTGTGCCAGGGCTGCATCCTGGCTCCACTCCTCTTCAATTTATATCTAGCCGATTTAACCAAATTTCTGAGTTCTATTGATATCCATGTGCCAAGGGTGGTAGAAACCCAGCTATGTGCACTGCAATTTGCAGACGACATCGTACTGCTCTCACAGACTGAGATTGGCCTGAAAAGATCACTGGGGAAACTGCAAACGTACTGCCAGGCAAATGGGTTAAATCCAAGATTATGATCTTGGTATAAGGTCCCGCTTGGGTCAGGGCGGTTGGGAGCTTCAGGGGAGGCGGAAGCGCCAGAGGATACTCATACAGCACGGTGGAAAGAAGGGAATCCCCGGAGGGAGGGGCAACACAGAGCGGCGTCATGCCGCACACGCAGGGGATTCCCCGACAGAGCAGCGGAACAAGGAGGCGGGGCCTCTGGGCCCCGTGCCACGTTCTGCATGTATCCAGGCATTCAAGGGGGCAGAGCTAGGATCTTAAAAGGAGGAAGCAGTCACCACAGCAGCGCCGGTGATCAGCGCAGCTGTGAGACTGGCCCCTTGCGAGGAACGTGTGGATTAAGATATTGTGGTTATTGCGTGGAGTGTGCGGAGTGTGAAGACTGGGAAGTGCATGAGGCGTGTGAGGATCTGAGTGAACGGTGAGAGCGTGGACGCATGGTGAGTGATGTGGATGTGGATTTGTGGAGAGTAAGAGTGTGTGACTAGCGTGTGTCTGCAGCACATCCCCTTCCTTCCCTTCCTGTTGCCCAGGACTCCCTTTCCTTAGCGTGAACACTTCCATCCTTCCCCATCCCTGTCTTCCCTGGTTCTTGACTTCCCTGGTCTCCCTCACTGATATGAGCACCCCCCTGCTTTTCGCCCCAAGTAGACCCCTTTTAAACATGTGTGGTGTGGGTCAAAGGGTGGTGGTGGGATACGTGATTCGCGTGCACGAGTGGGGGCTGAGCTCTGCCGTGTTGTCTCCACCCCTATGATGATAAGGCCTGCTTTCCTTTGAAGGCACTACAGCCAACTGTTAACCTGAGGGGTCGTTATTCCATATTGAGAGCATATAGCCCGAGTGTGTGGAGCGTATGTGGAATACCTTCTTGTTTCATTGATCCTTGGTATCGTAGACCCCATCCCCTCTGGGTTCTTCCCGTCCCTACACCCTCCCACTATAACACTTGGGCAAGAAACCCAAGGTGTCTAGGTGGAGGACTAACATTGGGGACTTGGAGGTGGTCAAGGCCTTTAAATATCTAGTGGTTATTTTCACCTCTCGAGGCACCTGGTGCGCACATCTCCAGAATAGAGCTAATGAAGCTTCAAAGGCGGTCTGAGTTATAGGTAAGGCTGCTAGAATGTCCAAAGGGATCTATGTGTCTGCCATATTGGGAGTATATCGAGCCAAGGTCCCACCGGCAGCCGCCTTTGGGATAGAACTGATTACGCGTCCCAATGTTGATATTCTGGAAAAGGTCCAAAATATGTTTCTCAGGAATTTGCTTGGAATTGGGCCTAATATTCCAGGGACTATCCTGAGGACTGAAACCGGTATTACCTCCTTTGAAATATATGCAAAGAAGTCCTCTATCAGGTTCTGGTTGAGGATTCTAGCACTCCAGGAATCTCACTTATTGATTCAGTGTCTGAAGGAAGAACTGGCTAACTCAGGGTCAAGGTCTTATCCCCAGTTAAGTTACTTGGGGGCTTTTCTTGGTGGCATGGGTTTCTCTCTCTCCAGTATTTTGTCGGCAAACAGCTATCTGTTATTAAGAGGGAGGTACACCAGAGACTGTGGGACATCTCACAGCAGGAGGATCTGTGGGCTGTCTCCGGATGGAAGGTGGCCCCTTTTTTGACCCAAGTAAAGTATGAGGTAGCATTGGAACCTTACTTAGCTCACCAGGTTAACCCAAGACTGCGGAGAAGCTATACTTTGCTCCGTTTTCAGCTCCTGCAGACCGCAGTCTGGGAGGGGAGATATCACCAAGTGAAATATGATCAGCGATGCTGTACTTGCAGCCTAAAGGAGGTGGAGACAATGGAGCATTTCCTCCTGAGATGTCCCTATTATTCAGCGCTTAGGGGTACGTGGCTGACCCCACTTCTTAAGGAGTGTATGTCCTTCGAGTCGGAGGGATGCTATTTATTAGTGGTGGGACCCCGGGCCCATTACCGGCTACCGGATTTACCGGTTACCGGTTCTACGAAAACTGGATTCCCGGATTAAATCCGGTATACCGGTACCGGATTTATTTCATTGGTTTCAATGGGGCGCTGTGTCCCCATTGAAACCAATGAAATAAATTAATTCCCTCCCCCTCCCAGGCTGCGCGGGTGGAAGGGGGGACACCCCCCACCCACCCTGCCCAGCCTGGATTTTTGTTTTTAAAAAAAGAGTAAAGAAAAGACCCAGAGGCGAGGCGAGGCGAGCCCACCCCCCAGCACCAGCGGCCGCGGCGTCCCCGCAGCCGCCGGTAAGTATGACCCGATCCCTGGGGGGGGTGTTTAACACCCCCCCCAGGGATCACCCCTACTAAAGGTCAGTGCGCTTACCTTTGGGAGCTCCGGCGGCGGCGGGCGGTCCGGCGGCCTCAGCGCCGGCTGTGGCTGCCGGCGTCAGGACGCTCTAGGCCTTCCGGGGAACTTCTGGGTTTCACTGGAAGGCCTAGAGCGTCCTGATGCCGGCAGCCACAGACGGCGCTGAGGCCTCCGGACCGCCCGCCGCCGCCGGAGCTCCCAAAGGTAAGCGCACTGACCTTTAGTAGGGGTGATCCCTGGGGGGGGTGTTAAACACCCCCCCCAGGGATCGGGTCATACTTACCGGCAGCTGTGGGGACGCCGCGGCCGCTGGTGCTGGGGGGTGGGCTCGCCTTGCCTCGCCTCTGGGTCTTTGACTCTTTTCTTTACTCTTTTTAAAAACAAAAATCCAGGCTGGGCAGGGTGGGTGGGGGGTGTCCCCCCTTCCACCCGCGCAGCCTGGACTCGGGGAGGGTTTTTTTGAAAAAAACTTTTTTGTTGGGACAGTTTTTTGACATTGCAGCCATTTTTAAATGGCTGCAATGCAAGAAAAATCCGGTACCCCGGAATCCGGTACCCGGTCCGGATTACCGGGTCGAATCCGATAATGCCGGTATGCCTGATACCGGCATTATCGGATACCGGATTCTACTGGTTTCCCACCCCTACTATTTATACCTCCTGTCTCTTCATAGTAGGGAGGAATTGGCTGATATCGCATCCTTTGTTTGGCTGGTGTCTAGGAGAAGGATCTGTATAAAAGGAAAATTACAATTGCTGAGCCAGTCAATTTAGAAGGACCTTTCCTTTGGCACAGTTCAGATTGACTCTGAGGGCCCAAGCAGGCTTGCGTCTCTATTCTCCACTGATTCGTGGTTATGAGAAGTATATTTGCATTACCCAAAGGGACACTATACTGAATGGGAGTATGCATGTGGCACTCCCAGGTATTATGGCCATTTTAAGTGGATTTTCTTATACTGGTTGATTCTTCTGAACTGATTGATATATGAAAGAATCAAAGCTGTAGTAGATTTTATTGGGGGGGCTTCTTTTTTTTTTTTGCTGTGTATGCTTATGAGATAAGGGTTTTATTTCTGTTGAGTATGTTATGTATGTTTTCTGTTGGTTTGCTTGTCCTTTTTTCTGTCTGGGCTATAGCAAAGGCTGAGCCTTAATAAATATTATCATTATTATTAACAAAATGATACAGCGCGGCACCTCCCCAGTGCCAGATGGGCGGGCCCCTCCAACATAGGGGGGCTAGTGACTCCCCCCATGGCAGAGCCTTCCCGCCCTCGATTACCCTTGGGGGTTGCCTCTGCACTACACCTTCTCCCCTGCATGCTCTCTGGTTCCTCTATCTGGGCCTGGTAGCCCGCCAACTGCTCCTGCATAGCTTGCAGGACCTCAGCCTGGTGGGACACATCTCCCCGCTGACCCTTCTTTCCCCCCTCTCTTTGGGGCAGGCCCCTTTGCAGGAGAGGTCTTTTTGGGTGCCCCTTCCTTAGGAGGCATGCTGTCTCGACTGCCCCGCTTGGGGCCCTGCCGAATTGCCTGCTTAAATAGGGGTGAGGGATGCCACAGAGTGTAGCAGCCTGCTCTCCACAGTCCTTCAGAAGATCCCCCTGGGACAAAGCCTCTATGGGCCCCGGGGATCAGGCCTGGATTGAGCCTTGGCTTACCCCACAAAAAGCTATTAACCTCAGGGGTGTGTGTCAGACCACCTACTCCAGACCCCCCCTTCTCCCGTGGCCCTGTTGGGCCCTACCTGGGCCCTAGTGGGCTTGGCCTCCTTTTTATTCTCTGGGGGGAGGGGGGTGTATCTCCCCCACCCCCCGCACCAAACGCCATCTGCCATCGCTCACCTGGGCCACCCGCACCAATTAATCCCCCCCCCCAGCCGATTCCAGGCCCCAGCTTGCACCCACTTCCTTGGGGCACCTGCCTGGCCTAACATGAGGTGTGTGGCCTATTCAAGGTCACATAGCTCACGCTGCATGTCCATTCCTTCGCTCTGGTGCACAGAATGCTGCACCAGAGTGGGGATCTAAAATGGCAGCCGGGAACTCGCAAGGCTTGCGAGAGTCCCGAGCGCTCTTCTCCCCCATTGTGAGGAAACAGGGGGCTCCTCCCTGACTCCGTGGCCTAGCAGCTGGAACCCCGCCCATGTGCCCATCTATCCCCACTCTGGGGAAGAAGGGGGGGTGCCAAACCCCCACCGCGGTTAACGCGGAGGGGGGATTCTTACCTGTGAAAATCTTTCTTACCTATGAATTTAGTGCAGGGGCCACTGTGTTGAATGAGGATACCCCATCATGTGCTACCTCCATCCACCCTGGTGAGAAAACCAACTTGGGCTCCTCAGTGGTCTTCATGTCCATGTGAGTTTCCTCATCGTGCTGGATAGGCGTACTAAAAAGAACATAGAGGCTATCGAGATTCCTTCGGCATTCTAACCCTCTGAACTTGAGCTAATGTAGCACTTTCTGTTCAAACATCTCACCACCAGTGGCAGAACTGTCAACTCTAAATGCCTTGCTGGGTAACATTGCTGAGATAAACCATAGCTCCTTCTCGTGTAGGCCCAAGTGGAGTCAAAGAAGACAGGTTTGTTGCACGGGATCCCCCAAGTCCGTTTCACTGCACTACACAGTGTACAGACAATTGTGACCCCTTACATGCAACCATACAACCCCTATTTTGGCTGAGGGTGGTGGGAGGAGTTCTTAGAAGGGTCACACAACCCTCTTTCTGAGAGTCACCCCACCCTAGAAACAGTACCCTATTTGACCAGGTGGTCTCTCAGGGAAGGATTAGCCTGCTGGAACCCATCCTGATTGGTTGAGGATGGAGTTCTTAGAGAGGTCACAACACCCCTTCCGGGTGGGTGACTTTACCCCGGAAGCGATACCCCATTGGTTCGTAGCTCTTTAGGACAAAACCCTTTCCTATTGGTTCAGGCTGTCAGGAGGAAATGTTTGAAGGGTCAGATGACTCACATCAAAGGACCTTGCAGGGTTAGGGAGGGTGGAACCAGACCAGAGGCGATACTCCACTTCCACGTCACTTCTGGCGGAAGGTGGGGGTTTCCAGGTACGTCACTTCCCTTGCCGACTATGTCACATCCGTTTCCGGCTATGTCCGGTCCGTTTCTGGTCACGTGGTCCTTGTGTCATAAATATGCAAATGAAGCCTTGCCCACCTCATTAGTATGCAAGGGGCACCCATATGCTACTGTAGCCCTATGATGTGTGGGGGGTGCACTGTGCAGGTGGACCACGAGCTTGGGAAACCACTGCGTCCATCTAAAGTGCACCCAGGTGGGACTGGAAGCAGGCTGACATAGGGATGCACCCCCAGAGCAGCTCTAAGGGCAGACAGCCCCCACGTCCATCTAAAAGCACCCAATAAAACTGTATGTCTTCTTTGCTAATGTCTAGTCCCTAAAAAGCATGTTAGTCTTTACTGATAGAGAGGAATAGAGCCTATAATAAAATCTGCCACAAACAACATGTTTATAAATGCACAGGCTGAGATGGAAATAGTGAAGGCTTCTTTTCATCTTTCTGCCTATCTTAAACAATGATATTCTGTCCTTTCCCCACCTTTTTCTGTCACTCTGCGGATAAGGGGGAGATGTGGCAAAACCATCTGCACTCGACACCTTCTCTGTTCCTGTTTCTCTCGATTCAGCCCATTCTTTATGGCACAGGATTATCTGCATTATCAAATTACTTGACCTGACCTACTTTACTTCCCTCTTGCATGTCACATTACCTACACAGAACACTATTGTACTTTAATTGAATTTCTTATCTAACGTTTTCCCTCCTTTCCTGATTTCACAGATTGATTTAGGGCTAGATTTTTAATCCTTTATTCGCTCACACAGGCTTGCTGAGTCTGACTCCAGTTGCCAGTGTCAGGTGAGAGGAAGGGTCACTTGGCTGTTATTCTCTGTTGCAAGCAAGTGTGCAGTAAGGGGAGAGGGAGGAACCTTGGCTCCATTTATCACTGATCGGGTGCCCAGGGTGAGGCTAGTCACTTCCTCTAAAAAGGGGTGAAGTAAGTTAGTATTTCCCCAGAGCAAGGCTCAGAGAGAGAACTGTGATCAGGAAACACCTTAAAATTTGCAGGTCCAAGGACAAAAATGAAATGTGGAGCCACCGTTGTTCTGACCTCCTTAAGCCCAACCTGTTAACACCTTTCTGCAGAGCTATGCTCTCCCCACCCTATTAGATGAGATGAGGGAGAGGGGGCAGTGGCTTGTAGGAAGCAGCCACTCAAGGGATGAGAGTTGCAAATGGAGAGAGAGTCCTTCAGAAATAACTCATTCCAGGGTCTCAGAAACACCGGTCATGAGGCTACCCGTCTTGGGCTTTTTGCAGAGCCCCACCCAGCCATGGTCCCTACAGGACCTTAATGCCTGCCCTGGTGACTCGAGTCACATTTTATTCCCTGATTCCTGTGATACTACCTGCAGCCTCTTAGTGAAGTCAAGTCAGACTATAAAGTAAAGTTGTCAAAGTCAATTTAGGTGCTCATGTGCTTCAGTGAATATTCAATTTTTCATCTGCCTGTAAAATTTACCAGTTGCAGTCTGCTCAGCAATTAGGTACAGCACATGACACTGGTTAACTAATCAAGAGTTGAAACATTTTGAAAAGAAAGACCATGTAAACGAACATTGACCAAGCAACCAACCTACACACTTTGAAAAATGAACTTACTGAATCTGGAAAACAAATTCTGTTTTATTCCAACCATTCAAATTTGGCAAGTTTAAAAAATGTATCATTTGGTTCAAATATCTGCATCAGTTTTAGTAGATACAGTCTAGAACCGAAGTCAGGAAAGACTTTCCTCACATACTAAACTTCAACACTGTTGACCTTAATCAGGGACCTGAGTTCACTGTATTTTCTCCATTGGTGGCAATGGGGAAAACACACTGAACCTGGGTCCTGGACCTTGATTAAACATAAGCATGTGCTAAAAATTAAGCAACTGCTGAAGTGCTTAATTGAAGATGGAGGTGCTGCTGGATTGGGCCATTCAACTTTGTATTCAGCCTGTGTTGGTACGGTACATAGCTGAACCTCAAATATATTTCTTATCATTCTGTGTAGTGGTTGTGGATGTACTTCATTAGGGTGGAGAACCTTTTTCCCTCCTTCAGGCCGCTTTGAAAATTAGTACAAGTTCCACAAGCCAAATAGGAGTTAGGGCAGGTAAACTTGAAGAGTGCGCTTAGGGTGTGCAATTTGTTTTCATTATTATGATAATGAAAATTATATTTTTTATTTTCTTTTTCACTGTAATAATAAAAATGACAAATAATAATAACGAAAAAAAATGAAAATGAATTTTTAAATAATCGGAAAACAATAAAAACGTATTTATGGCTATAACTTTGTTTCTTATTAAATTCTGATGAAACCTGGGGAGAATGTACCCCCAGCAGAGGGCACTGTGTGTACCAAATATTTGAAACATTGGATAAAGAAAACCAATTTTAGAAGCAATTGAATGTTATGATTTTAAGAAAAACTTCATACACATTCCTGGCTACAACTTCTTTATCTTCTGTTCAATTTCCATGAAACCTGGGAATAGTATGTCCTTCCACATGCTTACCAATCCTGCCACCTTTCAGAAAGATTGGATAAACGGTTCTGATGTTAAAAGCCATTAGCTTAATAATGCCTTTCTGGCTATAACATTTTTATGTTTCATCCTGTTTACAAGATGTTTGTCAGGAATGTATCCGACGCCTTCCCTGTCATCTCTGTCCAACTACAGCACAATTTGATAAAGGGCTCCAATTTTGTAAGCAATTGAAGTGTTCCCTTTGAAGACCATTATTCAGATAAATAGCATCATATGCAGTGCCAGTCAGAGGCAAGCATCTGGCATGGCAGAGGGAGGGAGACTTTATTATTATTATTATTATTATTATTATTATTATTATTAATATTATTATTATTATTAATAATAATTATAATATAATATAATATAATATAATATAATATAATATAATATAATAAATAATTAGCAAGTATTTATATAGCGCGAGCAATGTACCTGGTGCTTTACAAAGTAATTGTAAAGAGTTCCAGCAACCAGCGAGCCAGGAACTGGTGAGGTTGCAGTTCATCTGCATTAGGGATGGGCGAACGCGGTTCGGAAGTTCAGAGTTCAGACTGAACTCGGTCTGTTCGGTCGACCGAACCGAACTTCCAAACTGAACTCGCATTTAAACCGAACTGAACCGAATTTCCGAACTCCATTCTGTTCGCCCATCCCTAGTGGCAACACACACCAAAAAAACCTGGGTTTGAATAGCCGAACTTGGTTTGGAAGTTCGGAATTTGACCGAACTTGGTCTGTTCTGTCGACCGAACTGAACTTCTGAACCGAATTCTAATTTCAAACCGAACCGAATTTCTGAACTCCATTCTGTTCACCCATCCCTAATCTGCATACTCTCCCAGTTGCCTTGGCTGTCAACACATGAGGACGCCGCGACCCTCCTTCAGCTTGGCTTTTCTGCCGCCCGAGTTCCAGCGACCACCGAGCTAGGAACTGGTGAGGTTACAGTTCATCTGCATACTCTCCCAGCTGCCTCGGCTGTCAACACCTGAGGACGCAGCGACCCTCCTGAAGCTTGGCTTTTCTGCTGCCCGAGTTTCAGCAACCAGCGAAAAGGTGTGCGCTGTAAAATCACTCACCAGCAGAATACTGTACCAACAACAGATAAGGGTTAGCTTAAGGGTACTTCTACCACCTGGTGGCTCCTCAGTGGCCAGTAGGTCAGCCACTCTCCACTTTGTTCTTCTCTGTCTCTTCTCTATTACCTATCCTCCCCACCATCATGCCTGGTGGCTCCTCAGTGGCCAGTAGGTCAGCCACTCTCCACTTTGTTCTTCTCTGTCTCTTCTCTATTACCTATGTTCCCCACCATCATGCCTGCCCTAATCTCTCGCCTTCCCTCTCTCCCCTTTTCCCCTTCCCCCCACCTCTTCATTCCTCTTCTTCATTTCCCCCTGCTCCTTCCTCCCTCCCAGCCCATCACTTCTCTCCAACCTCCTCACACTTCCTGCTCCCCCTTCCCCTCCTGCTCCTCTCCCACCCTCCCTATCTGTCACCTGCCCCGTCGCCCCCTTTCTCCCAATCTTATCCCCATTCCCTGCCTTCCCCCTGATCAGCTCCCATTCTCCTGCTCCCTTTGGAACTGTCGGTCCTCTGCCAATAAAGCACCCTACATCCATGATCTCTTCCTCTACCACTCCCTCCAGCTCCGTGCCCTTACTGAAACTTGGATGTCCCCCTCCGACTCTGTCACCCCAGCTACCCTCTCCTTTGGAGGTCTCTCCTTTTCTCACCAGCCACGCCCTGAAGGCCAGGGTGGTGGCGTGGGCCTTCTCCTCACTAACTCCTGTCAATTCCAACCACTTTCTCCTCCCCCGACTCTCTCCTTCCCTTCCTTTGAGACTCACTCTGTGTACCTCTACTCCCCCCTCCATCTCTGCATCACTGTCATCTACTGCCCCCCTTGACTCTCTCTCCTCCTTTCTCTCTAAATTTGAGTCCTGGCTCACTTTCTTCCTCTCCAATGATATCCCCACTCTCATCCTCAGTGACTTCAACATTCACATTGATGTCCCTTCCCAGCCCTCCGTCTCTCGCTTCCTCTCACTAGCCTCCTCCTTCAACCTCCTCCTTTGGACCAACTCCCCCACCCACGCTAACGGCCATTCTCTTGACCTCGACTTCTCTAGGAACTGCTCTATCTCTGATCTCTCCTTCAATCCTCATCCCATCTCTGACCCCTTCCTTGCCTCTTTCAATGTCTTCCACTGTCCCCCTTCCTCTTCCCCTTCTCCACGACCCTTCCGTGACCTACAGGCCATTAACCCCCTGGACTTTGCCTCCTCTCTCTCCCTCCTTCTCCCCTCAGTCTTCTCCTCCTCTTCCTCTGACACTGCCATTTCTGCTTTCAATGCTTCCCTCTCCACCACCCTTGATTCCCTTGCCCTTGCCTACTCCCACAACACCCACCCTTGGCTCACCCCCAGTATCCACCACCTCCGGTCCTTCACCCATGCTGCTGAACACCTTTGGCGCAAATACCACTCTCATGCTGACTTCCTTCATTTCAAATTCTGTCTCTCCTCCCTCCCTTACCCTGCCACCCCACCTACCTGAATACCCAGCCGAACAGCCAAGTTTTACAACATCTACGGAAAGAGGGGAGATCCAGGGACAAACTGGCCTCCAACGGGAGGGAATTCAAAAGCTGAGGTGCGGCCACCGAGAACACCCTTTCTGCCATCGCCACCCGGCGTACCCAGGGGACTTTGATCTGAGTGCCCCCAGCTAACCACAAGGGTCATGAAAAACACGAGGTCTGAGGCAGTCTTACAGGTAAACATGACCCAAGCCATTTAGGGCTTTATAGGTCATATAACCAGCACCTTGAATTGGGCCTGGAAGACAATAGGCAGCCAGTGCAAAGTCCGAAGCACAGATGTAATGTGCTCATGGCGGCCCGTCCCTGTCAGGAGGTGGGCCACCGCATTCTGCTCTAGCTGCAACTTCTGGACCGTCATCAAGGGCAGCCCCATGTAGAGCGTGTTGCAGTAGTCCAGTCGAGAGGTAACTAAAGCATGAATGATGGTGGCAAGATCTGAATCCTATACATACGGCCTCAGCCGTCACACCAGATGTAATTGGTGAAATACTCCCTTTGCCACAGCCTCCACCTGACCATCCAGGTGAAGCTGTGGGTCAAGGAGCACCCCCAGACTATGAACCTGAGTGGCCAGGGGGGGCAGACCCTGCCAATGACAGGAACCACCACCACCCCAGCCCTCCCCACCAACATCACCTCTGTCTTGTCAGGATTTAGCCTCAGACAGCTCACCCTCATCCAGTCCCCAACAGCTGTCAAGCACTGGGTAGGCACCGAGACTGCTGGACCTGAGTCACTCAAAAATGAGAGGTAAAGCTGTATCATTGGCGTACTGATGACATCATACGCCAAACTCTCTCATGACCTCACCCAAAGGTTGCATATACATGTTGAACAGGAGGGGGGACAGAATAGAACCCTGCAGGACTCCACACGTGAGATTCCGGGGAGATGATGTACATTCCCCAAGAACCACCCACTGAGTTTTCCTGGCCAGGAATGAGCAGAACCATTCAAGAACAATTCCCCTCACCCCGGCCCGGTCCTACAGTCTTGCCACCAACAACTCGTGATCAACGGTATCAAACACCACCAACAGATCCAGTAAAATAAAAATTGTGGCTCTGCCCTGATCTAATTCAAGGCACAGGTCATCTGTCAAGGCACAAGTGCAGTCTCCATGCCAAACCTGGGGCGAAAGCCAGACTGCGAAGGATCAAGAAAACTGACCCGGTTCAGATGCCTCTGTAACTGCCGGGCCACCACCCGTTCAATAATCTTCCCTAAAAAGGGAAGGTTAGAGACTGGTCAATAGTTCTGGGAGACATTTCATGAAGAAGTTCAAAGAAGTTTAAAGATCTAGATGTTTAAGATCTGAGTGAGTGATTTAGACACACAGAAAGTTCAGGATGTAACAGCAAACATCCAGGAGAAATGTGTGTGTAAAAACACCCAGTGCACGTAAGAGAATCCCTGGCATAGGCTCATTCTCTGCATATGCTGTGAAGGCTTATAAAATTTGGACACTTTATCACATATTTTTGATATTTGTCAGAGATCATCCTAATTGTGTAAAATACAACCCTGATGAATGTCATGTACACTGGTTGGACTATAAGGATGTTACAATCAGACATACATTTATAAGTTAATTATTTATACTATCAGGACCCTTTATCCAATACTTCTGAGATTTGGCATAGATAGTAAACATGGGGAGTGGTATACACTTTCCATGGTGCATCACATAAGATGGGAGACAAAGAAGTTACAACCATGAATGCATATGCAGATTTTTGCATAATAACCCAATTCAACTGCGTATAAAATCAGATTACTTTAGCTAATCTTTCTGAAATTTGGTACAGTTACTGCCTTTCATGCAAACGTAGGTCAGAGTTTTTCCACTCCTGTACTGTGTTTTCCAAATGATATTCACTATTCTAAGCATCTGGGATAAAGTTGCTCAGATTTAGTCATTCAAATTAGCAAAAGAAAATAAGAATTCACTCTTCAATTTTCAAAGAAGAGCAATGTGTGATTATCTACCTGACCTTCTGAGTGAAAATACTGTTCTTTTTTCTTCCAATAAAATCTCCTGCAAGCTCTCCCCCGCTGCCCTGACAAACAGCTGATGGGGATGGGGCCCCAGAGCGGTATGTGTGTTATCCCCAGATATCCCGCCAAACACCTAATGGGTGGTGGAGCAGCACATATGTTCTCCGTGGCTGCCTTGACAAACAGCTGTTTGTCAGGACAGCTGGGGAGAACATGTGCATTGCCCCAGTCCACCCATCATTGTCACGTGAGCAGGCTGCTCATTTGAAGGCACTTCCCCAACCCATGCATCCGGAGGGGATCGTGGGAGTCTCTTGGACCTGAGAAGTTTCCCCACTCATCTAAAAGCACCCCATGTAGTGAAGATATATTTTGAACTTGCATTGTCAAAATGATCTTTCTCATATCAAAAGATTTATAATAGGAAGAATGTTGCCCATGCTTTCACTTGATATTCTGCCTGTGTCTGACTGTATTAGGGGATGGGGGAAAGTTTTCTTTAAATATATTATCTGTTCTCATAGCTTTTACAGGGAGCTGTTCCAAGTGCTATTGGAGGAGAAATCCTTTTTGGAAAGCTAAGAGAGACAACTCCTTCCTTGGTTTCCACTCGTGACCATGAATATATCCCTGAAGTCTAAAAGGTGTCTGCAGACCAATATAACTCAGGGAGAGAAAAATAACTTTAGCATGGTACTGCTTCTAGAATTCATATATGAAATAAACATAATCTAACACAATTTAACTTTGTTACAGATATAATGGAATTCCTTACAAAGGATTTACTTTCTTCCTAGAATATGTCATAGATTTTGTTTAAACATTTAGACTTTTCAAATACTGTACAAGAACTTTCACACATCATCCTTCTAGCCCATCATCCTATCACTAACAGTGGTCAATGCAAGTTACTTCGGTAGAAGCGTGGAAACAGGTTGTAAATTAAGTTATCCATTCTCTGCCATTCACCCAATCTTCATCCCCTGGCCAACAAGAATATGTATGGACTTATTATCAATGAATTTATTCAATTCTTTTTTGAACTCTGCTATATACTGACCTTCATCAGACCCCATGGCAATATATAGTTAAATCTCATAGAACAAAAACTTAAGAAGATATCAATTTAAAATTTCAAAACACTTAGATCATCTTGATCAAACAGTTCTTCCTTATCAGGTTGAAATCCATAGTGGTGTTATATGGGTTGTAGCTTGTAGGCTGTCAAGACCTGTCAATAATTCTAAAGGGCTATAATAATTTTTCAGTTCCCAGACTAATGAAAAGAGAGTTGAAATGCCAGAAATATACTAACACTTTGGCATGTAAGCTTTAACTATACAATATACTATTACTAATAATTTAAAAAATGTAACAGTGACTTAGTGCAATCCATCATATTCACGTGATACTAGCAAAAATCCTTGACTTGAATATTATAAAGCAATACTATCTTTAGTTCCACCTTTATTTAATGAGCGTAGCAGCAAATACTCATGACATAGGGAAATTCATCCTTATTTCAAACAAAAACTATATTTATTCTTTCTCAGTGGTATCGTTAATAATATTTTCTTAATTAAAGTTAAGAAATGTACGTACAAAGTACATTAAAACGTGCATTTAAATTATTATTCCCCTTAGATTTCCAGGTTTAATTCTAATTGATAGAATGCTTAAGAAACAACATTCTAGCTTGGAAAAAGCAACATTGGAGATATGATGAGAATACAAGAAAGGCTTAGACACATGAATAGGTGGCTCAAAATTAGTAAGTTAACTTAATAAACTGAAAGTCTTGTCAATATTTCAGTCTCAGTGGGATTAGCTGGAATACATGTGTTACAGGTTGTATGCTGTCACCCATCCCATACTACCTAAAGCAGGCCTGGGAAAATGTTTCCCTCCAGCAGACCAATTTGAAAATCAGTATGAGTTCCATGGGCCACATAGGTAGGATTGCTTAAATGGTGTCATCCAGACAAGGAGAAAAAGGAGAAGGTCCAAATTATGGCTCTATGCCACAGATCCATCGTCTATCCTTGAGTGCATGCCCTCATCTCCTTTCCCTTGAGTTTGAAGGTAGAAATTGGATTCACGAGCTAGATCCAAGTATAAGAATATCAGTATAACGGGTAGGGAGGGGGGAAAAGAACCGAGTTCAGAAATTCGGTTCGGTTCAGTTTATTTCGGAAATTCGGTTCGGTTCGGAAGTTCGGTTCGGTTGACCGAACTATTCAAGTTCGGTCTGAACTCCGAACTTGCGAACAAAGTTCAGAAATTCAAACCCCATTGAACTAAATGGAATATTATCTTTTAGGGATGGGCGAACAGAGCCGAGTTCGGAAATTCAGATCAGTTCAAAAATCAAGTTCGGTTCGGAAGTTCGGTTTGGTCGACCGAACTGGTCGAGTTCAGTCCGAACCCCGAACTTCCGAACTGCGTTCGCCCATCCCTAATAACGGGTCAAATAGAAATGAGGTATTGGCTGGGTATGGCCCACAGTCTGAATTTGGTCAAATATGGGTTACCTGACCTAAAATATGGTTATAAGAAATTTTTCCAAAGGCTGAGGTTTTGTATGCTGTAATACCTTGTGTTTAATCTGTACTCATATAAATTGTTTCCTGCTCTCTCTTTGTGTCAATGATTCAAACAGTTTCATTGCTATAATTTTTCCAAGCTTCATCAACAACATCTATGATGTATTTAGAACATAATTTTAAATAAAGTGTGTAACTTAGGATCAGATTAATTTTGCTTGAGTCTGAATTACATCAGAAAACCAGTACCTGATAACACCATGGAAGCAATAATATTGACTACGGGTTTAAAGGAAAGGTTTAAATAAATTTCTTTTTTATCCCCCCCGCCCCCCTTCAGTTAATTGTATGGAGTCTTGCTAACTGTAGTAGAGTGAGTAGTGTGTGATGGAGTAAACCTTCTCATCATTGCCTTTTGTGTTTAATTTGGAGCATCATTCTAGCATCACTTACCATGAAAGTAATTCATTTTTATTTCATCTGCATCCCCACTCCATTTCAGGACTGTATTAAAAGATGTGGGATATCCATGCGTATTTTCAGATGTGATGCTGGCACATATAAATCCACTTTAGCACAGATTAATCCAGGTGCCAGCCTGCTCCACCACAGTTGGGAGCCAGCCAGCGGACCCGGAGTAAAGCGGTTTATCATTTCTGACAGCCCACTTCACTCAAACCAGTCCGGAGCGGTGTCAGGGGCCAGGCACCATAGCGGCCGTCATTGGTCACCATATCTGCCTGTCAGCTGAGGAGAGGAGGCGCTGCATGCAACATGGGGGCAGGGCCATGCGGAAGCACATCTGTGCATCACCCCGTCCTGAGCCTGGGCCGCTGTAACGCTTCTTTGGTGACCTGGAGTATCCCGGCCAGAGTAACAGCTGCCTCCACTGCCCAGAGAAGACCATGGCAACAGCGCCAACCATCATGTCTAAAAGCATAGTGATCATTGAGGAAAGACTCCAGTTGGGAGAAGCTGGTGGACAAGAGAGTATTAGATTTGGTTTGTCTTCTGTTTTATCTGACTCTGCAAGCTTTGGAAATAAAGAGCACTTATAAAGAGAAACCCAGGCAGTGCATGTGTTTGGATGGGATCCTGCAAAGACTTGAGGCCAAACCTGCAAGATTTTTAAAATGTGTTTATTATTTTTGTTTGGGCTTCAGAGTTTCTCAGCTTCTTCAGTCATAATTTTTCCTCCATCTCCCACCAATAACTCCCAAACCAAAGCCACAATTGGGAGTAGCTTTTTTGTTTGTGCTGCTCCCTCTATTTTAGACTGCTTTCCCTAAGCTGTGTTAGATCGGTTTCTTCTTTTCAACATCTATTTAATTTTGTTCCCTTTTCATTTTCCATTTAACTTCCCTGATGTCATCTCTCTGTGCTTCTTTGGGTGATACACTGTATACAGGGTATTACATTTCATCTAGGCATTCCTCCTGGAGTTTGAGAGATTTGATTACTGCTGGAGAAGCTTCTTTCCTTCCTGTGCCCTGTAGTTTGATGCATGGTTTGCTTCGGGAGGAGCCATTCCCCCTGGAATTTTGTACACCAAGTGAGACTGGAGAATATAATCTCGTTTGCAAGCCATTTAGCTGTGGACTAATAAGAAAAGAAATTCCGCTAGCACAAACTGCATTACAGGCTGGTATTTTTAGATAAAGCCCAGTGCGTTGGCAGATGGTAAACATTAAATGTATAGGCTTTTACTTCTGGGAAATGGTTCATGCAGAATGCAAAGGGTCATATTAGGCAGCAGTCCCACAAATGTTTAGTTAGACCCGTTTACTTTAATGAGTCTAATTTTATGTGTAAAGCTTCTCAGAGTTTCCAAGACTGGGTCTTCAGAGTATGCTTGCATAAAACTCATGTGCTTTCCTTAAAGCCCTGTTATCTTCGTACATTCAAATGATTTTTCATTTCAACTTTTTCCCTCATAGGCTTTCGGATTAGCCAGTAACCCTGAGACATACACACACACATGTATGTACGTGTTTTTATTTGTTTGTTTGTTTATTTTCATTCCGTTGATACTTACTTTTCTCAAACCTCTCTCAGAGCATTTCACATAGAGACAAATACCTGTAGATACAAGTTTATATGGCCATGAAAGTACCTAGGGAAACTGTTTGGCGCAAGCTACCATTACACCAAATCTGTGCTTTATTTAGACCAGCGCTGTTTATTCCCTGCTTGCTTCTCTGTTTCCTCGCTCCATGGCATGTCTCTATGTCATTTACTTCACTGTGGTGGCTGAGTTGAAATCCTATTTAAGATGCAGATTTGGACTGAATGTTCTTATTCAGTGGTTCACATCTGTAGTTTTTACAGTTATGGTCTTCAGGATTTTATACTGCATGGAAAGGATTTTAGGGTTTATTCTTGTTTCTCTGTTGTCTCTCAGATTTGGTTTGTTTGCAAGGATGCTTATTCACAGTTAGAATATCCTCTTAGTTTGCCCCCCCCCCTTTGTGGTTGTATCTCCTTAAGGAAAGAATAGAAACATGAACATTCATGGCAAAACTGTGCAGGGGTGGCTCCCTCCCAGGGCGTTTGGGGCACAACCCCCTAGTGACATGGGGGCCCCGCCGCTCCTCTAGTTTAAAAAAAAAAACAACCCGCGGTGCCACTTCTGACAGCAGCAGCATCTGACTTCCACTTCAGAGGCTGCTGCTCCTGCTGTCAGTGATCTGTCTCCCATCCGGGACTCACTCTCACAGCCGCTCTGAAAGTGGGTCCTGGAAGGGACAAAAAGGCTGACCTGAAAACGCAATTTGGGCGGCTGAGCCCCTCAGTCCACAGCACGCATAGGGGCTAGCCTTTTCCATTGCACCTAATGGGTGCAATGGAACCTCTCACCTGGGTGCTTGATGCAAATGCCCAGGCGAGAAGCTTTGGGCCGGGCGACTGAGGCAGGGAATGCTCCCTGCCTCAGCCACACATGGAGTCAGGGGCGAGGCTGGCAGTGCGCAGTTGTGCTCTCCCGGCCTCTCAACAGCACACCACCAGCCTCAGCCGCTTCCCTGCCACTGCTCCTCTCCACCCCAATCTGCCGCTCAGAGCGGGGGGGAGGAGGGAGCAACAAAGCAGGGAACCTTTTTTTTTAGCTTTTCGATTGCATGCGCGTCCTGGCTCCAGAGGAGCAATTTAAAACAAAAAGCCCCCCCCCACCTCTGCCTGCAGCCTGGGCCACTGGGGACCGCCAGAGCAGCAGCCAGGTAAGAAAGTGATCCCTTCTCCCACCCCCGAGGGTCCCCCCACCCTGTTCCCACCCCGCTCCCATCCCCCGATGGTCCCCCCACCCTGCTCCCAACCCCTGAGTGTTCCCCCACCCTTCCCCCTGTAACTGTGAGTCTGGTGATCTTTAGGTGTGTTCACAATGCTGGAAATGGGATGGTTTTGAGATCCTGAGATGTAACTGTGAGTCTGGAGATGTTTAGGTGTGGTCACAATGCTGAAAATGGGATGGTTTTGAGATCCTGAGATGTAACTGTGAGTCTGGCGATCTTTAGGTGTGGTCATAATGCTGGAAATGGGATGGTTTTGAGATCCTGAGATGTAACTGTGAGTCTGGAGATGTTTAGGTGTGGTCACAATGCTGAAAATGGGATGGTTTTGAGATCCTGAGATGTAACTGTGAGTCTGGAGATGTTTAGATGTGGTCACAATGCTGAAAATGGGATGGTTTTGAGATCCTGAGATGTAACCGTGAGTCTGGTGATTCATGGGCCTTGAAATTCCCCCCAACACACACACACACACACACACACACACACACACACACACAGAGCAGAGGGCAAGAATACTGCTTCAGAAGGAAGGTCTGAAGCAGGGATTGGGGTCCCTCCATCATACATGCAACAAGTCCCTTCTTTCTGAAGCAGTATTCTTAACCTCTACTGCTTGTGTGTGTGTGTGTGTGTGTGTCTTTTTGCTAAAACTGCTTGAAAGTGAGGTTTAAGGTTGTCTGCCTGCTTTTAAACCTGGCAGAGGAGGTGATTATAAGTAACCTGCCTAACCTAACTGAAATTGTTTGATTAAGTAATGTAATGTCCATCCAACATTAACGCTTGGAACTCCTTGCTGCTGGGTTATGCCACCCACCATTGCCCTGGCTCCGCCCACCGTTGCCCTAGCTCCGCCCACCATTGCCCGCCCACCATTGCCCGGCTGGCCTTACTGTCCCTCCAACCTCAAAACCCACCAGCTGCCCCTGAAACTGTGGGATATATTCATTCCTATCTTTACTTATTTTATTTTTTTTATTCTTCTTAAACTGATTTTTTTCCCTAAAACAAGACACTTAACAAAATATTTTGATTGGCCAGTTACATTTTATTTTAAAAAAGCTTCTTTTTAAAAACAAACAAACAGGTATTGTAGTCCTAGAGGATTACAGTATGTACAATATTTGAAACAAATGTAGTTTGCATGAATCATAGTAACATCCAATTGAAGAAATAGTTCTCTTATTCTGAATTTCAAAGATATGGATAAAAATTGCATTCTGTTAACACGTGGAAGGCTTGGATAACTGCAAAGAAATCCTGGCTACATAAAACTCATGAGCACAGGAAGAATCATAATTCAAGATGTTCCACAATGCACATGTTTTTTCCCCCTGGAAGAGGGGCTATTGTTTCATGTAGATGAATATGCATGAAAGATGGTGACGGATACAGAATATTTAACCCTTGGACAAATCCAGCCCACAGGTGTTTGTATTTGGCCCTTTTTTAATTATTGGATTTGGACATGGACACAGTCCCACAACTACTCTAGGTGTTAACAAATGAGACATTGGCCCCACATTTGCATCATTAGCCCCAGATTCACCTGCTCATGTTTCATGGTGCTGCCAGATGTTCACCCCAGGACTGCTCCACACAGCATAAACCCAGGAAATGTGGGCCCGCCATATGGGCAAATCCAGGACAGCACACTGTCCGACAGCCACTTCCCATGTGTTGGGGTGAGGGCATGGGGTGTGCATATGGCCACCCTGTATTCCTCTCTGTTGGGGTGTGCACACATATTCACCACCATGGAGTCACAGGCGTCGGCTTAGAGCATCAGGTGAGCAACCGCAACTCTAATGGTGGAGGGGTGGGGGATGGGTGGGGGAACCGCAGCACGAAGAACCTATCTGGTTTGGTCCTGCATGAAGCCTGCTGGTAGCAGCTCCAGGAGTGGAGGCAAATAGTGACCACAGGGTTTGTGGCTTCCGTCTTGTATTTTAGCACCATCTGAGTGAGGTCAGCGTAAGGGAGTAGAGATAAGGGAATGCTCATGGGGTGGGGGGATGGATTTATGGAATAGAATCATTACCTGGACCCTCTCATTCCTATCCACACTTGAACAAGCTCATAAGTACCCTCAACTTCTGTTCAACCCACAGTCATTATGCTAACTTTCAAAGTGGTCTGAGGGAGAGAAAAGGTTCCTGAACCTTGGTGTAGTGTCTAGATGCTTTCCTTATTTTTGGTCTATATACAGATCTGATCCACTGATTCCATCTCCATATTTTAGTATCGTCTTTTAGTACAGACTATGGCTGTTTTTACATGAGCACGGCTTGGGGGGTGGATCCCTGTCCACTGAGCAGATCAGCCATGCCCATGCATGTGGAGTGAGTGGAGAAGAATTTGAATGGGCAGCACCCTGGGAGTTCACAGCCACTACCCACCAAGACTCGACACATGAACCCACCAGCCCTGACCACAGTTTAAACAGACAGCCATTCCACCAGCCAGGCCAAGAACCACCCAACCCCCACAGTAACATGCCCCCACCACTTCACATGACAACATGGCAGTTCCTGAGCAAATGAAGCCACTGAAGCCAGCCACCCTCAGCAGAAATCTGGGAAGGCAGAAGAGGAGGGACAGGGGAAGGTGGGCCCATGCACACACTATGGTGCACAGGGCTGGCTACTAGCCACAATGGCACCAGGCGAGAACACACAAAACCCTGGGCCATGTCATTCAACCCTCGGGAAGCTTAGGAACACAAGGGGAAATGCATCAGAGACCAATGGGACAGCAGTCAAAAAACCCAAACACCAATCCAAATTCCTCCTCCCCACCAGGCTGACCGTCCAGCCCCACACAGCACAGAGTCCAGGACAAACACCACCAGGGCAAAAGGCCCCATTCCAAGGGGGAACACGGCCTCTGGATTGGGGGCAATGAACCTCATACCACAAACAGGATGACTCCATGATGGAGTGGGTGGGAACCCAAAACCTTGCCACAGAGCTGTGTCCACAAGAGTGCACTGAAACACTCCGACTTTTCGAGCAAATAGGAGTTTGAACCCTGCCTAGAGACCTCCTACAGAGACAGCCTGAACCTCAAAGTTGTTGGGCATCACTGTGATGGACTGAGCAGGGCTTTGCCGAAGCAGGGGCAGCTTATTCTCTTGCTTCCTATGAGCCACCTACATCTGCTACTGCTCCCCGATACCCATTGCTGAAGTTTCCTGACTCAGTCGGCCATAGTCCCATAGAGTTGGACAGCCCAGAGTTGCAGAGTGGTCAGCTCAATTCTTTCGAGGATAGGGTTCCTCTTAATAGACAGAGAGTCAAGCTTCCCTGGATGTCTAAGGGACACTGGCCCCCACACACCCCTCTGTGGAAGGGAAAACAGTTTATTCTAACCAAGTATAGGAACAAAGCCAATTGGTGAGATGGGTCTGACAAAGGCAAGGTTATGGCAAGCAGAGGCAACCAAATAAATGTAAAGAGTGAACATGCAAGCTGCTGACTTCAGTTGGTTCCCTTATCTGGCTCTCCCTAAGCTGGGTATACAACTCATCTCCTCTGTTGCAGCTGAACCTCTTGGCCATCAGGTTGAAGAACAACTGTGTACTTTGGGGAGAAGGGCTCCCATACCTTTCCCTAGCCTGGGGATGGAATGGAATCTGCTGGGATGTTCCCTATCCTTTTGTTCCTTTTTGTTCCCGATCCTTTTGATTGTGGAGAGTAGGTTCCCTGACCTCAGCTCCATTTTTGCAATACTCAGTTGGCTAGGTACTTTTGCAAGAGCTTGAGTGTGATTGGCACCCATTGTCCTACCCCAATCTATCCCTCAGGTTATAGTTTCCCCAAGTCCTCAGGTGAGTTTACTTTACCTAAGTATGCCCTCCACCCCTACTCAAGAGTTCAGTGCCATGTGCCTTATTCAAATACAGAGGCTATGATGGTTCATGACACCAATCATAGTCATTCAGGATTATACAATGGCCAAACATGTAGCATGTCCATTCCAAGCCCATCTGGTGAAAGACTCACACAGGCAGCTCACAGCACAATGTCTGGGGGGGGTGGACGGTCACAGCAGAGGGACTGGGAAGGTGCAGTCCAAGGTCAAGGTAAAGCAGGCAGAGTCACACATACAGGAACACAGGAGACGGTGGGGTCCACAGTCACCAAGCATTGTTCCAAAGCTGGGTCATGGCAGAAGTGGATCCAGAGTCAGGAACCCTGCACCCTCCGCAAACAGTACCCTTTGAAACATCCCTCTCTGGTAGTCTCATGCCCACATACATAGATCCAGCATGAAGTTTGGGCTACATTGATCCCTGCTGCCCAGAGCAAGCTTAACATCTGCCCAAATCCAGATATCGTACAGGACATCCATCTCCACTGCAGTAAGCTCCACACTCAGGTAGGGGCCACCAGCTGAGGCTGTGGGCAACCACAGCTCACACATGCGATCCTGGCATTAATCCTGCTGTCTCTGGTACCCCCGGCACACATCAGGATGGTCATCAAGGTGATGGGGAAGGAATCTAGAATTACAGATCTCCATCTCTTAAAGATGAGTTAGTGATATGAGTGCCTCACCTTCATCGCACAAGCAGATGAGACAATTACCATTCAGGAGATAATGATTTAATGTTATTGAGGAGGCCAACTGAATGTCTGTCTTGAGGTAGATTGCCTAGGATAAGATAAAGAGCGAGATTTCCTTTTGTACTCTGCAGGTGTTCAAATGGGATTGGAGAGTGCAAGGAGAGGCTTGTTTTTGGCCTTGAGAAGCAGTAAGGTACACACCACAGTTCTTTAGTTCCTCTGTTCCCAAATTTAACGAAGATGAATGAAGTCAAAGAAAATGAATTGAATTTCTCCTGGGCTGGTTTCTAGTCCTCAGTATACGTGTTGGTATGGTGAGAGCAAGAATACATCAGGAAAAGGCAAAATTACCTCCCCTCAAAGTAGTCACATTCCACTGTAGAAATAGCAGAGAAAGGAGATGGATAATTGTTGTGTTCCTGCCAGGAAAAGGAACTTCCAGAGGGTCCATAAAGTTTAAATTTGTAATAAAGGGATTGATTACAAGGAGTGCTTTCAGAGGACACTACTTAACGTTGAAGAGTCAAATATCAGCTTTAATAGAGTATTGCACTCTCCTACAATTACTGAGAGGGTATTATTGTTGTTAACTGTGTAATTCACAAACTCTTGAATGTGTCACTTTGGTGACTATGTAGAAGTTTGAAATTATTCGTTTTGTGGCCCTGCTTTGAAGTTAAGCTTGGTGCAATTGCCCTTTTTGTTGGCAGACTGTGCCTACCTAGACAATATAGCTACTCCACTCTCTCCAGTCATTGCTTTCATGCCAAACTAAGATGATGATCCTTCTAGAATATAACCATTTCACATTTGGCCTAGGAGACTGAACACACCTTCTTAATTGAGTTAACTGTGTCTCCCTCTCTCTTAACAGCCCTGGGTTTTTTGGTTGTTTTTTTTTTAAAAAAACGTTGTGTTTTTTTTATGCCTGGCACTCTTCTCCCTATCACCCTCCACTCCCACTAGTCACCTTGTCTCATCTATCCCACCCTTTCCTGCTCCTTTATATACTGCCATGTATTTGCTCAGTTTATATATTTATTCCATAATAAAAAAACCTCCGGTTTACAAGAAGAGTTAAGGCTCTTGCAAATTCAATCATGCACTAAAAAACATGGAAATTGCAAGTTAAGGCTCCCACCTTAAGTTCCGTAACATATTAGCAGTAAAGACATTGTACAGTCTCACGTATTGTGCTCACTTACAAATTAGGCTCCATGCACCCACACTTTGCTTTCGTCTTTCAACCCCAAACCTCTTTCTCTTTGCAGGTTGGGGGCAACACTGAAGCTTGGGACAGGAGGGGGTGAGCTGGTCCCTCACCCCCTCAGTTTTCTCTTTAAGAAGGAGAGAACTCGGGAGTTCTGACTCACACTCCTTCTCCCCCTCTAATCTACTTGGTCCCAGCCCTGTAACAGAGAACTCAGGACTCGTGGCTTCCAGCCTCTCCATCCCACTAGGCTGCTCCCTTCACAGGCAACTCAATAGTCCTGGTTCCTTCCAAGCCTGTTCTTCTCTCCCCTGCTCTCAACCTTGTAACAGAAAACCCAGGAGTTCTGGGTCCAAGTTGCCCCTCTAACTCTGTAGCTCCCACCCCCCTCACAGAGAATGCAAAAGTCCTGGGAAATACAATGTTTGTCTGTATGTGTCATATGGAACAGAAGTGAGTGTGTGGAATGAAGAAAAAAAAAACAGGAGAGGAAATGGAATAACAGGGAGGGGGGAGGCTATTGGGAGTCAAAGGATAGGGAGTCAGCTATGGAAAGTGGGTAAAACGATAGGACTGCTTCGTCTGATATCCCATCAGTCTTCTGAATAAATTATTTCACTCAGAAACTTCTTATTGTAGCTATTTCTAATTCCTCCTGTCGTTCTACCCACTTACTTAATCATGCACACACTTTGTATTTTTTCCTGTCATTCCAACCATTCCACTTACTGCATCTGTTGCCTTCCTCATCATTTCACACCCTCTTGCCTTCCCTATGTACTCCCAAAGATGCAACTGTGTTGTATAATTTCACAATCACTTAACTGGATGTTGGAATGATAATAGTATATATTTAGAAATTGGCACTGATGTTGCCTCCATTCCTTCTAATGACCATTCCATTTTATTTAATTAAAACTAAGTTGGGTATTAATTGAAAATATGACTCTACCCAGCTTCACTGTGCTCTGGAAGGGCAGTAGAAACCAGTGGGTAAGAGGGACGAGTGTGAGCCATTAGTCAGCTGTCTCATTCTCCCCAACTGAAATGAAAGGATACAGGGAAAGGAAGGAGTAAGGGGCCAGCTCATGCCCTCCTGTCTCCAACTTCAGTGTTGTCCCCAACCTGCAAAGAGAGGAGACCAAGGTGGAAGAGCTGCTCCCTTCAGTTTAGAAGGTTGTTACTTCCTTCAATCCCTTTCTCTCCAATGTGGATTTGGCCACTGTCATCCATGCCTTCATTACCTCAAGACTGGACTACTGCAACGCGCTCTATGCAGGGCTGCCCTTGAAGACTGTTTGGTGGCTGCAGCTGGTGCAGAATGTATCGGCTAGACTCTTGATGGACGTGGGTCCATGGGAGTACATTACACCAGTACTTAAGAGTGGCACCAGTGGCTGCCTATAGCCAAGGACCCAAGTTGACTGCGTTGCTGCAATTTGCAGTGATTTTTGCAGAATCAGCCAATCCTCACAGAATCCTCACAGAATCAGTCAATCCTGACCATGACCCGAGGGTAAATAAGCCCCTGGGAGATGAATTGTGGGTGGGTGGGGTCTGAAGGCCCTATGTTTGCGTGAGGGAGGTGCTGAAATTCCAGAGGATTTGAGTTGTGTTTGATTAACAAAGTTGTGATTCTATGTCAAACCTATTGCAAATTTGCTTCCCAGCATGCATAGTTATGCAAATCAAGTTAATTATGCAAATATTAATGCTCATGGTGAATTTGCAGAAGTTGGTTTCACTGGTTGCAGAATTTAAGATTTTTTGGTGCAGTCAACTCGGGTCCCTGCCTAAGTGCCTATAGCATTGTAGGCACAATTCAAGGTGCTGTTTTTTACTTTTCAAGCCCTAAATGGCTTTGACTCTACATATCTCCTTTCTCCTTATGTCCCTTTGTGGCCCTTAAGATCTGCCGAGAATGTCTTCCTGCGGGTTCCACCATTTGGGTTTCCACTTTTGGATGTCTTGGGCCCACAGAGAGGCATTCTTGGTATCTGCCTTACAGCTTTAGAACTCCCTTCCCTGGGGATAGTACCCTGTTAATCCTTTTAGATCTTTCAGTGGGCTTTGATACTAGTTTTTATATCTTCTGGAGGTAGGGAAAGACCTTTTTATTTGGCCAGATATTCAATGGGCAGACTGGGAGAGTGAGGGGAATGTTTTTAGTAGGGGTGGGAATATCGGTTCTCCCGAGATCCGATATTTGGGTGTATCGGCTTAATCCGATAAATCCAATATTTACCTTACCTGTACTGGCATACCAGATTTTAAACATTGGCCGCGGTACCAGATTTTTTACATTTTAGCCACTGAAGTCAATAGCCGCAGTGTAAAAAAATCCGGTACCGCGGCCAGTGTTAAAAATCCGGTATGCTGATACCAGTATATCCGGTACCTGGGAGATCCGATACTGGTACATCCGGTACCCGGTATTCTCCCCAGTGTCCCACCCCTAGTTTTTAGTTTTGTAGAGTTTTAAGTATGTATTTTATATTTGTATTTTATGCATGTATTGTGAGCTCGGGGGATAGGGGGATAGGGTGGAATACAAATCTAAATAAATGAATAAATAAATAAATAAATAATATGTCACTGAACAAGATGTATGGATTGGATTCTTGGGTAATGCACGTACTAGGGACGGGACACCGGTGAGAATACCGGATACTGGATTTACTGGTATCGGATCTCCCTGGTATTGGATTTACTGGTATCGGTATACTGGATTTTTAACATTGGCCGCTTTACCGGTTTTTTTACATTGTGGCCATTGACTTCAATGGTCGCAATGTAAAAAAAATGGTAAAGCAGCCAATGTTAAAAATCCGGTATGCCAATACTGGTAAATATCGGATTATCAGATTAATCTGATACACCTGATTATCGGGTGCTTCAGATTTATCCGATACCGATATTCCCACCCCTAGCATGTACTAAAACACAGAGCTGGATTCTTAAACATTTCATGAGTGTTACGTAGGAACAAACTAGCTCTTAAATTGTTTTGCAAATTGTTTTGATTCTGTAAAGTACTATGGGTATTTAGTTTTAAAACTGTATATATCTAACAAATTAAGCTTAGAATTGAATTAGTCATGATGCTTAAGAGTCCTAATAAAAATCAGTCTCAGTTTGCACTATAAATAAATAAATATGCTGCGTTTGTGAAACAAGCATTTAGGTTCTCTTCAGGGACAGGAAGCACAAGAGCTGTTGTACCCTAGAGGATAAGGTGGACCTAAAAGTTTAGACAGTTCAAATTCTGTCTTTGCTGTGAACTCACTGGGTAGCCTTGAGTGAACTGTGATCCCTCAGCCTGTGTTCCCCATCTGCAAAATGGGAATAATGACTTACCCTACAGGGTTGGTGTGAGAGTGAACTATATAAGGATTATAAGGCACTTTGAACTCTGAAGGCACTAGATGTGTGACTAATAATAATAAAAAAAGATTGTATAACTAAAATACTCAATTTAGGCATGCTTCTTAATAATAATAGTATAGTACTCACACAACATTTTTAACCCCCAAAGCATTTCAGAAAGATAGAATATAAGTAATAAAGATATCTGCTACTTTAAGTTTGTTGGATATTTTGATCAGAATACATCTGTACAAATAAATTAAAATTGGGGACATGACATTTTGGTACAAGAAGAAAGCCACTGAATGAGCTCAATGACCTAATTACAAAAGCATTTGGTTACCTGCCATGAAATGCTTAGGAAATGAAGACAAGACTATAAAATCCTGTATCCTGTTGGGAACTCTGACACCCTGAATAAGCATATGAGTACAAAGAGTTATTGTCAGGCATCAGACAAATAGTACTTGTGAGTCAGTTCTGAGATCCCAAAGTAGTACACATGCTGGAAATGTCTTCATGTATAAAGCAACAAATTACAACAAATACAAATGTTCCAGTTCTAGTTAACCAGACAGTAAAATCACAATTTTTTAATGTCCTGTAATATTGTTAAGCAATGCTCTGATCACTACTGCGTTTTCTTTCTAGTGCTTTGTGGATGGAGTGCAAAAATAAAATATACCTTCCACCCCAAAGACATTGTATGGGAGCGCCCTTCTTGAAGTCCCCTGAGTATTTCAGGGGGTAGGGGTGTGCATGAGGGACTCATTACGTATTTTGGAATTCCATAATTATTTTTGAATTAATGAAAAAGTCCAATTCCTATGTATTGCAAAATCAGAAATTCTGATTCCGACATTGCCCGAGGGCTGCCCGAGGGTCCCTCTGCAGACAATTCTGAAATGATTCCGAATTCTGAAATTTCAGAATTATTTTAGACTTTTCCATTTTGGAATTAATTCTGAATTCCAAAATCAGAAATTTCAGTTTTGGAATTATATTTCCAAAACTGAAATGCACACCCCTAGTGACTATGGAGAGGGCGTTATTGGTGGTTGCACCAAGGCTGTGGAACTCCTTCCAGTAGAGGTCGGTGTTGCCCCGAACCTCTCCTACTTTTGAAGACAATGTAAGACCTGGCTGTTCCACTAAGCTTCCTGTAAGGGAGATGGGTAAGGGAAGGGGGATGAGGACTGAAGGGGAAGGGTTTTTGTTATATCTCTGGTTGCCCACTTTATGGATTTTATAGTGTTTTTATCTATATATTTATTTTTATGATTGTATGTTGTATTTTGTATTTTATATTTTGTTAGCTTCCCATAGCTACTATTAGCAGGAGGGGCAGGGTAAAAATGTATATAATAAATAAATAAAATAAATACATTCTGAAAAGATTAACATTGGTATGCTGTGATCCAAAAAAAGCACCTTCTCCAGCTATTAGGAATCCAGCAACAGGTAAAATCTTGGTTTTACTTGTAATGTCTAGCCCAGCCATGAGTCCCTTCAGGATCAAATATAATTTTTTGACACTTTTTCAGCCCATGCTGGCTATTTGCTCTGACTCTGGGGGAGGTGTTTTCCTCTGTAGACTCACTTGAAATTGTCCTCAGCTGTCGTATTGGGATATTAGTTCACTAGGGATGTGCGAACGCGGTTCGGAGTTCGAACCAAACTCGAATAGTTTGGTTGACCAAACCGAACTTTCGAATCAAACTCAAATTCGACTGAACTGTTCGATCAAATCCGAATCAGTTCAGAACGCCAAAAAAAAACCCGGTTTTGAGTGTACGAACATGGTTCAGAAGTTCGGAATTTGACCAAACTCGAATAGTTTGTTCAACCGAACTGAACATTCAAACTGAACTCGATTTTTGAACTGAACCAAACTGAATTTCCAAATTCGGTTCTGTTCACACATCACTATAGTTCACCAAGTGCACAGTCCCATCCATGCTGTTCCTGGAGTGGACAGTGTGTGGGTCATGGGAGTGCACATCCACCCACGCTGCCTTCAGATGGACACTCGGGAGGATGGGTGGACCAGCGTGGGTGTGTCCCGTTTAAAAACGGCCAAAGAGGAGTATTGTTGACTAGGAATAAAATCAACCCACAGTGAACTGTGCACAAAGTACAATATTTTTTTAAATCAACTGAAAAATAATATTACAGGCAGCTCAACTGATCATTAAAGATGACACAAAAGAATCATTACAAGTAATTTTCCTTATTTGGATATAGTTTACAGAAACATCTGACACCACTCTAGTACTGTGTGTATAATGAATGGCAAAACTGGTTCCACAGAAAACCAGTTTTCCACTAGCTTTCTACTCAAAAATAGCAAGAAGAAATACCATAACTTCAATTTCATAATTTGAAAAGGCAAGCACTGTTGAGGAGGCTGGTTTACTCTTACAGAGAGCAGAGAAACTTCCCTTGAATTAAAGGTTAATCAGATTTGGTATGGAAATCTTAAGAAAGTACAATCATAAAATATGAAGATGACTTTTCAACCTGCCACTAGCAACGCAAGAGCAAGAGGCATCTTGGATCCAATTATAGTCACTGGAAAGTATAGTTTAATCGTACCAGAAGACAGAACAGAAGCAGCTATTACTCATTGTACATAGTAACAAATGCATGAGAATTCATTTTTCCAGGTTATTTAACATTTTAACAATGTGCTCACAGCATCACATTACAACCTACAGTCAAGTGGGTTGTGGGGGAAAAAATATAAGACATTTCATGTATTTCCATATATGTTTAGCCACTTCTTGAGTAGTTCTTGTAAAGCTATATATTTTTATCCTCATTGCTGAGGGCCCCAGCGAGAAATAGCAATATTGGATGGACCCTAAACAACATCATGTACAGGGTGGAGCATTTCTCCATCCACCTCTGTATGCATTTGAAATGGTAATCGGAGCAACCATGATCTTGTGTGATCTAGTGCAAAATGTCAAATCCCCCTCGATGTTGGGGTTTCAGAAACCAGATAAAGACATGTGAGCTTCAACATATCACGTGTGAGAGTTGTTTAACCATGAAAAATCTGTGAATTTTAGTGCAGTTTTAACTCCTGCACACAGGAGTTTTGTCTCATCTAAAATCAGCCTGAATTACAGTGTTCCTCAAAGTCAGCCCCAGGTTCAAATCTGGTGTGTACAGCCTGTTTCTGTGGGCCCTGGCAAACGCAGCTATTTCAGCCCAAGCAGTTGGAACTGAAATTTGAGCACTGGGGGCCATTTTTGAAAATCCAGGTGCATGCGCAGAACAGCCATGGTGGCCATTACGTGCATGTCCATGATTTTTTTATTTTCTTGCTGGCACAGCCAGAGAAGGCTGTACCGGGCATCGGTCTGAAGCCCTACACTACAAAAAAGTAAGCAAAGCACAATGTACCCCTCTCCCCTCTGCCCACTCCTTCTTGACCTCTTGACAACTACCTGACCCCTTTGCCCCCCAGCCCTTAAAGCTCCACAGCTTTGATAGATGCTTAAAGGGGGATAAGAACTGAATTTTGGGTTGTATCCCTGGTCTGTTTCGTCAATACAAATCGTCCAAATCTGGATGATTCATATTGATTGGTTGGTATCCGAACTTCATACCCCTAGCGTAAGGTCACCTCTGACAGATAGGATAATTGGGCATAAACACATATACTCCTTTTATTTCAGTGCAATTTAATATAGACAAGTGTTAATCACTGGAACTGCGTGAGCGCCAGGTACATCGCTGGCACTATATAAATGCTTATAATAATAATAATAATAATAATAATAATATTACTATTTCCTAACTGAGGGTGAAAACAGACATGATGCTAACTCCAGTTTAACTCAACTTTAACATTTCTTATACATGTTACAGGTTTGCATAGGGCACCAATACAGCCCTGCAACATGCATAAGAAATGTTAAAACCATGTTAAAGTAGAGTTAGCGTCATGTCTGTTTTCACCCTGGATTAGCTTTATGTATCCAAGTCCTCATTTTCAGAAATTTCTCCTTTATCTCCCAATATTTTAAAAAGCCAGAAGGCAGAAAAGCAATCTCAGAAAACACATATATTTTGCTATTATGATCCAGTTTGATCTGAGCTGGGTAGAGCAGGCTTTGCTAAGACATTTTCATCTATAAAGAATTGTTTCAACAGATCTAACTCTCTCTCCATCTCGCCCAAGTAAGTAAGCCCAAGTCAGTAGGGGGGGGGGGAGGAATAAAATGCAGTGCCCTTTATATAATATTTTTTTCTTCTCTCTAGCTGCAGATAAAATTCTTTCTTTATCTTTTATGTCAGGTACTGTAAGGTGTTAGCTATAATATTATACACAGAAGTGTTTGCTGGATTATGATACCTCGGAAAATAACACCATAGCTTGTTTTATAGGGACTCAGAATTAACATCAGAAAAGAGCACCTCAAGGATTATCTGAACTTATAGATAGAAATTAGTAAACATTGTCACCGCACCCCCCCAATGAGACACAGAGACCAACTGTTGGATTAAATCAGGCCGCACTCTTTATTCAACCAATTCAAAGACGGTGGGTGATTGCACAAGCAATATGGATCCAGTATGGTTAGCTAATTAATTCTTATAAACTCGGTACTGGCCGGGATGTGCCTTCCCGTGCCAGGTCCAACACCAACAAGGCTCCCCTTCGACAGCACCCTGGCTCTGGCCGAAAGGGGGAGCTTCCCAACTGTGGGCTTGAGTAAAGAGGTGAGTACCCGCTAAGTCAGCAGACCGTGCAGGTACTTACTGACCGAACTGCAGTACCCCTCCCAGGGTCATAACCCCAGTGCGTGCTGCCTGCGCCTGGCACTAGGTGTCACCTCCCCATCTCTTAAGGAGATGACTCGTTTAATCAATTTCTATTCTATTTAACCTACTATACCACACTGGACCCCCGCTGAGTGTGACAAATATCCATCAATAATGTCAATTCTGTCATTCGATTCATCAGATTCGTACATCTTACTGTACATATTATGCCCATTACCCTGTCTGAATATCTTTAAATCAATATTTATTAGCATTAGTGTGTAGCCAATTGTCAATTGCCAATCAAGCCTATTTAGCCTATTCTGCACTGTTGAAGGGGCGAATCAAGCAACCCAGAAATTAGACTAATTGCCAAAATTCCCCTTTGGCTCCCTAAGGGCAACCGGTAATTACCACAGTGCTAGAGGTGAGGTGGGGGTGGGGGGGGCTGGTTCTGCTCTGACCCTGCTCAATCTGCCAATCCACGTGGCCAGAATGACTCTGCCCTTCCTAAAGAGGGCGGGAACCCATTCATCTCCTGAGCACGGCAGCCCTGCGCGCGTGCTCGCCCAGTTGCTAGGCAACAATGTTCCTGGCCAGAAGCACACTGAAGCGCTCCGCCGGGGCCTCAGAAATGTCTCTGATCTCCTCCCTTCTCCTGGAGGGGCAGGACAATTACCCCATCGCTGCCATTGCGGCAGCAAAGGGGACTTCTCATATCTTTTCCAGCACAATGACATGCAGATTTCAGTCCATTGATGGAAATTGTATCATAATTAGAGTTCGGCTCTTAACTCTGACGTAGTAGCATTTAGGGCACAATAATAATAATAATAATAATAATAATAATAATAATAATAATAATAATGACTGGGGTTCCCATGGCACCGTGTATGACAAGGCATTGAGGGAGGAATGGGGTTTGTCCTCCTACTTGGTACCATCTGCCCCCCTCCCCCCAGCAAACCCCTGCAGCCACCTCCTGAAAGGTTGCTCTGAACTCTGTTGACCAAGTCAGCAACAACAATTAAACCCATCACACTTAAACCAGTTGGACCAATCACAATTGAACAACTGTAATGTTTTTGGTCTATTAATTGAAAGGGTTTGTCCCCACACAGACTGCAAACTACCCTGTCTAACCACAGAAAAATATGTTGATTGTGACCACACCCTTTTCCCTTTCTGAGCTCATTTCATGCGGCTGTTGGAAGCATTTTTCAATTATTTTTTTCTTCAAAACTCAACTGAAATATAACACAGGTAGTTGATGCTAGAGCAGCAAAGCTGTGTGAGTCTATTTAAAACTGGACCGAACACATGGAATTGTAGGGTTGAAAGGACTTCAGAGATCACATTGTCCAGTTCCCTGTTCCAAGATGAGATATTCTCTGTGTAAAATATAGACATCTGCTTGTCTATCAGGGTTATGAAGACATTGAAGAAGGGTGATTCCACAATCTCCCTAGGTAACTTATTCCAACTGTTCTTTAGGGGTGTGCATGTTGTTTTTGTTATATCAATAACGAAAAAAATTGCCGTTTTCATTATTGCAATAATGAAAATGACAAAAAATAACACAATCAGTAATGATAACGAAAGTCATTATTGATTTTGTTATTGCCTGGAAGCCTGGCAGGCATTTTTTGGAGTGAAATGTGGAGGGGGGAGGAGGGAGCAGACATCTTGGAGATTGAAACAGTGTTGAACTCTTGAACTTGGAGGGGAAGGGCTTGATGGATGTATCTCTGGCCAATAAGCAGCACAAGCAGATCCCAACAGTTGAATGGCATCCTGTGATTCCTCAATGCCTCTGTCTCCCAGAACCAATCAGGAGGGCTCTGGGGGAGGGTACTGCAAACCTTAATGGGTGTTTTTACACATACATTTCTCCTGCATGTTTGCTGTTACATCCTGAAATTTCTGTGTGTCTAAATCACTCACCCAGATCTTAAACATCTGGCTCTTTGAACTTCTGCATATTCTCACAGATTTAAGAATTCCTTCCTATCTGTGGTTTTACAAATCTGGATCCTGTAACATCTGGGTGTCTCCCAGAACATGTGAGTGTAAAATCTTCTCCTGGTAAACTGCTTTGCTCCAGGCAGCTGTGGTCACTTGGTTTCTATGTCAGCCCCTTATGTCTACAGCTATGGCTACTTTAGGCTGCCTCAGGGCAGGGTGTGTGTGAAGAATGCATCCAGGAACTTAATTGTGGACTTGTAAACCCAGAAGATTGAAAGACCAGCACTTTAAGGTGTGTGTATAAATGACCAATATTGTAGGGCTGAGTTGCTTCACTCTGTGTTAGCTCTCTTGTTTGTCAGGGTACATTTGCAGAAGCTGCTGGTGCTTGCATTAGAAATCCTCTAGTGATCTCTCTCTCTGTCTCTCTCTCTCTCATATATATATGCACACACTGATGTGGTAAGCAACAAAACTGTGATACACTCAAGGAAGCTCTGGATACTAGTAGGATGCTGCCATTCATAAACAATATATATGAATTATAAAGTGAAAATGACTGTAAACACAGATTTATTGATTAGCTGAACATTTCAGCTTCTGCCCTCATCAGCAGCTCAGTTGATTTTTGAAATAAAGTGTATTGTGAGCACAGCTGACAGTTCTTAGAACTCTGAGGGTGGAGAGAGTTCTAAGGTGAGCCAAGGAATCCAGTAGCACATACAAGAAAAGACAGGGGTTCACGTTTTATCTTCTACGTTGAGGCCATTGGGCATGAGGGTGTCAAGTCTGTAGATCCAGAAGTTTTCCCTGGTGTTCAGTAGTTTTGGGTTGGAAGGTTTTTCTTTAGGGAAGATTTCTAGGTCAGTGAGTGTGTGATCTTCTGAATTAAAATATCTAGCAACAGACTGTTCCACTTTCTTAGTGACCATGGCTGACTTGTGATTTCTGAACCGGGTATGGAGGTCCGTGGTGGTTTTCCCCACATATTTCATGTGACATCCATTATGTATACATTGTATCACCTAAATTATATTGCTCGATGTGCAGGTGATGTTTTGCTTGATGTTGTAGGTCCTGCTTGTAGTGCTGTTTTTGAAAGTGGTAGTTTCTGTGAGATGGGTGCACGTAATGCAACGTTTGGATTCACAACCATGTGATCCAGGGTTGTTGACTGATGATTTTAATTCAGATCTCACAAGTAATTTACATAGATTAGGAGGCTGGTGAAAAGCCACAAAGTAAGGTTTCTGGCTTTTTCAAGATGTGGTGAATTGGCTACTAGGGGGTGGCTTTCTTTAATCGCCAGGTGATGCTTTGGAGATGCAGGATGAAAATCCACCACTAAGGGGATGCGGCGTTCTTTGTGAGTTTTAGTCATCACCTTGTAGAGGAGGGATTCTCTTGTTTGTGTAGATGCTCGGCGAATGTTGAAATCTATGACATGGGAGGGATAACTCTGGTAAGAAGATGTTCCTTGCCTTTTTTGATGCATTGGAGGTAACTGATGTTGTTATAGATGTGTCTAACATGTAGAGCTAAGCTAAAAATAATCTTCTTAATGTGTTTTGGATGAGAAGAACTCCAATTTAAATATAGGTGAGTATCTGTGGGTTTACTATAAAGATCAGTGTTAATTTTGTTTTGCTCAATGTTGAGAAGGACATCTAAAAAGGGAATGTAGAAGTTCTTCATGGTGCAGTTGCATGTGAATTTTATAGTAGGATGGATAGAGTTAAGATAACTCTTAAATTGTTCAAAACTGTCCTTAACATTTGTCCAGATTATAAAGGTGTTGTCGATGTATCTGTACCACACTAGGGGTCTGTGGGTAGAATCTTCATGAATCGTTTGTTCAAGATTGCCCATGAATACATCCAAATGTTGCATTACATGCACCCATCTCAAAGAAACTACCACTTTCAAAATCAAAACTACATCAGAGCCTATATCATCAAGCAAAACATCACCTGCACATTGAGCAATATAATTTATGTGATACAATGTATACATAATGGATGTCACATGAAATATGTGGGGAAAACCACCATGGACCTCCATCCCAGGTTCAGAAATCATCACAAGTCAGCTATCGTCACTAGGAAAGTGGAACAACCTGTTGCTAGACATTTTAATTCAGAAGATCACACACTCGCTGACCTCAAAATCTTCCCTATAGAAAAACCTTCCAACCCAAAACTATTGAACACCAGGGAAAACTTCTGGATCTATACACTTGACACCCTTGCCCCAATGGCCTCAACTTAGATGATAACACGTGAACTCTTTTCTTTTCTTGTATGTGCTACTGCATTCCTTGGCTCACCTTAGAACTCTCTTCATCCTCAGAGTTATAAGAACTCTCAGCTGTGCGCACAATACACTATTTCAAAAAACAACTGAGCTGCTGATGAGGGTGGAAGTTGAAACCAAGCTGCTTATATTACATTGATATTAGGTGTGTGTGTATGATATATATAGATATAGATATATATGATACTTAGATACTAGGCTGTTTTATTATATATATTAGGATTATAGGAGAGGACCATTTTGTATTATACATAGGTTAGGTTTTGCTTAGATTCTGTATATATTTGTTACGGGGAAGGGGAAATCTTCCCCAGGGGAAGGTGGGAAGGGAACGTGGGGGAGAGGAAGGGTTCTCTGGGGGCTAGTGACGGGCAAGGGCAACTTGGGCAAATGCTCGAGGAGGAACTGTGAGGATAACATGCCTGTCAGGATAGAATGGTGTCCTTTAGAATCTACAAGAGAATTCAGGCCTCTATCATCATAGGGCGCCGAGCAGAGGGTACTAGGGATGTGTGAACAGAACCAGGTTTGGATGTTTGGCTGTTCGGTGGTTTGGGTCAAATGTTGAGTTCAGATTTGGTATTGGTTCAGTCGGGCTCAGTTCGGTCTTTAGTTTGGTGCAATCAGGAACTGAAAATGACATTTGGCATTTGAAATAAAGGGAAAAACTGAAAAATATATTTCTGGCTATAACATTTATTTTTCTTATTCAATTTTGATGGAAAATGGGGAAATTGTACCCCCAATGGAGTTCACTATGTCTACTAAAACTAGGAATGATTAGATAAAGGAACCTGATTTCAGAAGCAATTTAATGTTGTGAGTTTAAGAAAAGATCCATACACATTCATGGCTACAACTTCATTATCTTGCATCTAATATTCATGAAACTTGTGCATATTAAGTCCCTCCATATGCTTAATAATTCTGTCCATTTTCAGAAATAGTGGAAAAAGGGTCCCAAGGGTATAAGACATTAACCTGAAAATACATTTCCAGCTGTAACATTTTGATATTCCATTCTGTTTACAGGATATTTGGCAAGAACGTATCAAATACATTTCCTGCCATTTCAGCAAATCTACAGGAGATTTTGATAAAGGGACCCAATTATATAAGCAATTGATGTTGTCCCTGTGAAGATCATTATTCAGATGAATATCAGCATATTCAGTGCCAGTCAGAGGCAGGCACCCTGCATGGCAGGGGGAGAGAGA
>QEPC01012497.1:218220-242859 GCA_003113815.1 Sphenodon punctatus | reverse complement strand
ATTAGATGTGATACAAAGAAGTTACAGCTAAGAATGTATATGTAGAACGTTGCAAAATCCAATAATTCAACTGCTTCTAAAATTGGATTCCTTTATCCAATCGTATTGAAATTTGGTACACATAATGCTTCTTATATAGGCACCCCAATATTCAGCCACATAGCATAAAAAACAATAAAGTTACAGCCAATACTGTGTTTTCCATTGAAACCAATGGAAATTAAATTCTGAACTCACCAAACGCATCCGAACCGAACGTTAGAATTCAAGTTCGGTTCGCATGTTTGGTTCGGTCGACTGAACTATTCAAGTTTTGTCCAAACTCCAAACTTCCAAACCACGTTCGCCCATCCCTAGAGGGTACTGGAGTGCCCGAGCTTGCCTTGTACCCACCACGGTCTTGCTAGCATACCAAAGGGAATGGGGCAGCTGTGGGTTGGAAGTGAGGAGAGTAAGGGTTGGGAACCAAGGGCCACAAGGACTGGGAAGAGGGTTCACTCAGACCCACAAGGGATGGGATGGACCCAGGGGGGAGGATACACACACGCACTAACACAGACACTCTCACACTCACACACAGATTCTCACACAGGAGTAATGGATAAGGTTCACCACACTCACCACACACCCAAGCTCTGCCACTACCATGCTTGCCAAGCTGTCAAGGGAGGGAGGGAGGGAGGGAGGAAGGAAGGAAGGAAGAGAAAAAGATGGGGGATGATTCAAAGTCCACAAATGCTGCACATGCTCGCTCAAGAGGGGCCAGTTTCTCTGATCACCGACACTGTGTGCTTCACAGTGCTGGCTTTTATACTAGCAGCCCCACCCCCCTGATGTGCCTTCAGCATTGGCCCCGCTCCTGCACCACACCGCTGAGTGGAGGAAAGCCCTGGTGCATCATGCTACCGTACAGCCGGTCGGGGATTCCCAGAAGTGCCCAACCCGCTCGGGGCATCTGCTGGGGTGAGTGGAGCCAGAGGCATCTCCAAGGATTGAGGTCCTTGGCGACCCTGCACCCCCCACTATTGGGACCCTCGGTGGCGGTGCATAGGAGAGCCCCTGACAATATTATAGAAATAAAACTACATATTGTGTGCAGTATATATTATTGTGTGAAGTTATTTCTGTATCACAATGAGAAGGGGAAGGAGTTCAACTCCTGATGATAATTCTTCTTTGGCACATGAACCTGATACCGATACCAAAAATAAAATCTTTGTTTGAAATCAGTACCGATACCAATAATGATAACAATAACGAAAAATGACATTTCATTATACACGAAAACACATTTTAATAATGAAAACGATAACGAAAAATGAAAAACAACATGGGGCCCTGGTGCACAACCCTACTGTTCTCATAATTAGGAAGTTTTAACAATACAATAGAAAAAAATCATACACTGGGGGGGTTGCATTAATAAGCAATCCATTTTTATTTCTAAATTCTTTGGTATTATGAAATATATTTGGACAATCTGTTCAGAAAATCAGACTATTGAACAATACTAATTTCAAAAAGCCCTCATATCTGTGAGATTCCACTCGACTCAAACCCAGGGCTCTTGTGGGATCCTTTGAAGTTGCCTTGACCATGGACTGCCACCTGATAGCTGTCCATGATCCCAGCCTGTGGAACCTCAGTGATGTGTAACCTGCATCTACCTAGTATCAATAAACCTCCAATTAGTTTCACATCATTATTTCCTAATTGACTTCTCCCAGATAATTAAAGCCCTGGCAGAAAACATCTGGACAATGTGATGGCTACTTGACTCAACTAGTGTGCCTGGATCTCGGTTAGTCTCCTAGGGTAAAATGAAATGAGATGATAACCCGATGGGGTCCATGTTCGATCTGTGCAGGTCCCACTAAACCCCCACTCACATGTTTAGTGCATCCAGTCTAATACACAGGCAGCCCTCTGCTTGCAGTTGTTGTGCATCTGTGCAGCCCCAAGGCACAGGTTTAGCACCACAAACATAATACACAGAGGTTGCTTTGCCCACCAACCTCCCCCTCCAATGGCAAACTGTGGGAAGAAGAACTTGCTCCAGTCTTTTCTTTCTTCTGGGGTATCACTCCTGGAGGTGTTACTTTCCCCATTCACCCATGGAGGTGCATACCTGGGTTACTTAGCAGCTGGAGGTACGGGTGGAAGTAATCTTTAGTCATACACAGGATGAAGAGTTTATTTGGTTAATAGCATACTTTATGGAATATCTATAGTGAAAATGGAAATCAAAAGTAAAAATTCAAAGCCAAAGCAATCAGTCCGAGCAATCAGTCTTTGCATGTATGTAGTCATCCTGGTTTCTCATAGCTCACAGCACATTTATCAGCAATGCTAATAAATGCTTTATTAGAGAACATGTACTCCAATTCAAACAGGCAAGCTGGCTTGTTTCCAGAGCACTAAATCTGTTTTTGATGCAGCCCCAGGTAATAGACTGTCACTAGTCTCCAGTCCCTAGGCTGTTAATAAGCTGACGATATCCCATTAAGCTTGAGGGAACATAATATCCCCAACCAATCTCTTGCTAATAGCTATGGAAGGCTATTAGTCCACTACTACACCAAAGACAGCTTTTGGACTTGGCAGGCTGCCTACGTGTAATTGTTTGTGGATTATGGCCACTGAGGTGAAGGATTAAACAGCGAGCAGAGGCACAGCAGCTGTAGGGAGATGAAGTGCAGGAACTTCTAGCCATCACTGCACACAATCACCCCACCCCTCTGGGCTCCACGCTGCAGGTAGAACGAGACAGGAGAGCTGCCCTAGGCACCCTCCCGCCCAAACCAGCTAAGGATCTTGGTGGCTCAATCAGGGGCAGAGAGGAGAGAACCCCCTGGAACTTGCTTCCCAGGGTGGTCTCATCCCCAGTCCAGCCATGGAGTTTGGTAGCAGCAGCAGTTTCTTAGTGTGGCTCTCTCATCACCCTCTGTGTCCATAATCCAGCTACTGCTGCCAAGCTCTGCAGTTGGTGGGGGGAGTACCTGGGGTTACCCAGGCTGGCAAAAATGCTCACACCACCCCTGCTTCTACCCTGATTCACTTGTTTCCCTAAAGAGATTAGCCACCGATGCATGTATTCTCCACAACATGTGAGATGGGCCATGTTGGGGACTCCCCCTCCCCCCCGTCCCATTAGTTCTGGTAAGCTAAGGCAGTGCATAGCACAGTGCAAGTGCATGGCCAGCAGACTTCCCACCCCCTGTTTTTAGTGCACCCACCATCTCCCTTCCAACCCCCTAGCACCCAAAGCTGTTTATCACTAGGCCATACCATCATTTCCCAGGAATTTTACAGCAGTTTTACAGCACTTTTAGGGCAATTTACAGCATTTCCCCAGTACTTAGCCTGCAAGTTTTCATCCCCACAGCCCCCGGGGGTGCATGCAGGACACACGTGGGGCTTGGGACTGGCCTGTGGCAGCTCTCTCCAGTGTGCAGAAAATAATGGAAATTTGTGACAATATTGGGAAAGCTGGACAATGTCCATGTTGTGCAAATCTACCATCTTGTTTCTGACAGGTTTTTCAGGGTGATCCTTGGGGTATTTGCAGATGTTACAAGATCACGCTCAACCACGGGGAATTCCCACATGGTTATCATGGTCGCATCACGTCTGTTGGGGGGAATGGAAGCACGGTGAATCACGGTGGGGAATCACATTGACCATGCAAACGGAGGTCCTGCCTGGACCATCTCTGTTTGCGTGTTCAATGTGATTCCCCACCGTGATCAGGGGGATCGTTTCATCTGTCCCCCTACCACGGCCCGGAATCAGCGGCAGGATTCCGGGCTGTGGTCAATGCAGGCGGGTGCTGCAGCCACATTGGCCGCAGTGCCCGCCCATCTCCCAAGAGGGAGGGCGGCCTAGGAGCATGGGGGGGGTGGGACTGTGCGGCCGCATGTTGAGCCACGCAGCCATGTCCCCTCCCTGATTCCCCGCCGGGATCAGCCGGCACATCTGTTGGATGTGCTGGTTTGATACTGGTGGGGGATCAATGAAAGGGTGGGTGATTCTGTGACAGGGCCAATACAGGCCCCGTCACGTCTGAAAATACCCTTGGTGTACTATTTCTTTGGAACCGTGATCAATACTCTGTTGAAGTAGATGCTGAATAAAAAGAATATAAATGATATAAAGCTTCAAAAAACTGCAATAGCATCACTGCACAAAGGCGAGTATACTGTCATACTGTTTTGCCTGACCAGGTTTAGGGAATGTTCAACACTAGGCCCAAACACAGCTTCGTTTTTGCTTTTTATGCAAAATTTCCATCCCAATATTGACCAGTCATATTCCTTGTGTTGTGCTACATCTGTCCTCTGCAATTCCTGAAGTCAGTGCCGTACTTCTGAAGAATGTTTATGACAGTTTCACGTAAAAAAAATTCAGTTTGGCTATCAATTGGCACAAAGCACAAAAATCGCTCCTTCACTTCTCCATTCAGGCAGTACCAAAAAATTACATGTAACTGACCTGTATGAGAAACATCTGGTGTAGGGTCAACAATAAAAGGATTTTGCCTCTTGAATCTCCTAAATAATTTTTATACCAATTTCTTTCCTCATTAGCTCAATCAATTCATCACATATTTGGAGGGAATGTATGAAACATGACTCTTTCCTTTATTTCCATGCATTCTCAGGTGTGGCACAAGAAAAGGATCAAATTGGGCAATAAGTTCCATTGATCCAAGGTAACTTCCAATGTGGGGTGATCCCAAAGACTTATTGTCACCATAAAAAGGAGGTCCTCTTTTTGCAAGAAACGTAATAACAGGCAGAAACCATGCACTTCAGTATTTCTTTCCAGTATCTGATTTCTTTGCATATCTGGCTTTTAAAATGTTCATCCAATGTACTTGTTTTGTTCTTCTGTAAAAATCAAGTCATAATATGTTTTATGGGTTGACTACTGTTTTCATGCTCCTTGATTTTTTCTTCACATTCTTTCCCCCAGTTTTCGAAACTTTCTTCCACAAAAGTATTTTTTCATCACTGTGGATGAGTGAAAGATTTTTCAGACAAAGGAGAAAGTATTTCCTGTTGATACACAGTATAATTGCCACTTACAACAGTGTCTCTCTCAATTTTCTAATAGTCGCAAAAATGCCAAGGATGGCTGACAGTGTATTGACTTTGAATACACCTGGTCTGAAGCTTTAAATTTTCCATCAATGTTCTGAAAATATTCAGACCCTCTGAGGCATAAATTCTGCATTTCTTCAGTAATTTCTGCAGGCCATTTAGCAGGATTTCTGTCCACATGAGTAAGGCTGACAAGGATGAGATGTACTGCTCATGGTTAGGCTCTTTGTTGCTTCCAGATTTAGTGCATTCTGGGCCACCTTGATTTTGGAGCATACTTGATTTTGAGAGGAGGATGATCCCAGAGGATATCCAGAGTCTTATCCTGAGCCTGTTCGTATGCTTCCAAGACAAGCATTTTAAAATGTGTAAGTTTTGGGTGTCCTTTGATTGCTTCTTCTTGCAATCTCTTTGGCTTTCTCAATGACAGCTCCACTTTCAAAGTGTTGTAAAGACATTATGGACACTATGCTACTAATGAGTCTATGGGGGAAAGGTAGTGTCCACAAAAGAGGGCAGTCCAGTGCAGAAATAACTCTGCCACTAAAGAGACTATCAGCCATATTCAGGAAGGTAAACCCTGTCCCAGCTCCCACCTCAGTTACTGTTCTGTGTCCCTCCAGCTGGATGCAGACTGATGAGCAGGCACCAGTTGTTTCGGCCAATCTTGGGTGATTTCAGATGTTACGAGATCACAGTCAACCACGGTCAATTCCCGGTGGTGGCTGTGATTCCGGAACGTCTGTTGGGGGGGACGGATGTTCCCCCTCAGATGTTACCACGGCGTGGAATTACATTCACCACGCGAACGGCCGAAGCGGCGGGGCTGGAGGCCGTCGTGTGTTGAATGTAATTCCATGCCGGGGTGAACCCCGTCGTCACGTCTGGTCGGGCGCCACAGACCGGGATCACCGGCAGGATCCCGGGCCATGGCAAATCTGGCCCGACACGGCGGCCTCATTGGCCCCGCTGCCCGCCCGTCTCCCCAGAGAGTGGGCGGCGGGGTGCATGGAGGGGGCGGGGCCATGTGGCCGCACATTGTGCCGTGCATCCCCGCCCCCTCCCAGATTCCCCGCCGGGATCCCCCCGGCACATCTGATACGGCGTGATGTGGTCATCCCGGCGGGGAATGGATAGGGTGTTTTCGGTATGGGGTCAATGGGCACCGTAATGTCTGAAAACACCCCTTGTTTAACAGGAACTTGAGTTGAGGTATGTTCAGATGCAGTCAGGGAAGTGGGCCATGACCTCCACTCTGTTTTAGGATAGTCTTTCTTCAAAGCTCCAGCTAAGCGGATTGGTACCAGTACTGAATTTTTTTCAGTCTTCTTCTACCCTAAGAACTGCTTCTCCTCAGACTCCAGCTCTCTTCGGAATTTCCTCAATCCTGTCAGAGTGACAATCTCCTACAGTTCCTTCCTTGGAAGGAAAAAGTCCTCCTGTAGTCCTCTTCTGAAAAGATCACTGGAACTACCAGGGTACTTTCACAGGGTTACAGTAGTATTGTTTGGGACTGCGTGAGATGTTTTCTGGATATGAAAACACATGTGGGTGAAGTATCTGACACCGAAGTTTTCTCTCTCTGGGTCTTTTCACTGATCAGTGTTACTGCTTTGGATGGAAAAATGAAATCTGCTCGTTCAAACATAGTATTGTCTGTCATTGTTGATGTGTCCCCCTCTATAATTCTATACTGCAAGGTAGAATAAGCCTGCCTAACAAATAAGACCTTTTCATCTCCTCTTCTGTGATTATATAAAGATTATAATATGATTTTAAAAAGACATAATTTGATGTGGTATTTGATCATCTCAGCAAGACACTCAGGAATTAGATTTACAAAATTTCTTGTGTGTACATTATGAGATAGGCTGCTTTTAGATTGATCAGCACACTCACACCAAAAAATCACATGCCCTTTAAAAGTGCCATGGGCAGTGTTTATACGTGCCTGGACATGAATCATCGCCGGCTGAACATTCCTTTACGGCCGTAAATTAAATACAAGATATCGAGGTATTTAATTCATGGACGTAAAGGAATGCGCGACCAGCAATGGTGTGCATCCAGGCGTGTCTAAAAACCACCCGTGGGACTTCTAAAGGGAGCGTGATTTTTTGGCACGAGCGCATGCCAATCATCTAAAAGCAGCCCTAGTATCAACGTTCTCCAGTGCTTTTCATATTGACAAGAGCAAGGCCAAAGGCAAGATCGTAGGTGGAGACCAAATGAACTTAGTTTAACAGCATAATAGTTGTTCATTGATCTGAGCATGCCATATCATTGTTTTAAAATGAAAGGCTGTTTTTAAATTTTTTTATTTTTTTTAAAAATCACTGTAACATATTCCATAGGAAATCTTGTACATTGTAGCATACACATTATTGTATGACCTAGAGAAATTTCCAGTTATTTTTAAAAATATGTACGGTATTTGTGTGTAAACAATCTGAACACACCAGTAAGATATAAGCTGCTAAATGGTTTATCTCTCTTCACTCCACCTTGCACTCCCCAAATGTAGTAGTGGTACAAAGTAATTCAACAGTCATTTTAAAATCCTCCTTAGAAATACTAATTCGAAATATTTCATGCGTGAATGTGCAGGAGAATTGGTTTGGATCACTTTGTGAGAAGGCCTCAAGAACCGTGAACACTGAAGCACATCATTTAAATCCATTTATTTCTCATAGGGGATTCATGATGTGCAAAACTAATCTGAGACAATCTATTTTAATATTTTCTGTGGGCTTCAAGTGCCAAATTCTCAGAATTGATAGTTTTATCTGAAGCACCTTATTTAAATCAAATCAATGTATGAAGGGGGGGGGGGGGAGACAGATGGTAACTCCTCCTCTCCGCTCCCAGAAATAGGAATATATTAAAAGGTTTTTATTTAAAAACGAAAACAAAAAAAACCCTGTCACTGTAATTGTTGCAGCATTGCCTGAACCAGTGGAATTACAACTTTTCCTTGCAGAAACGGACAATAGCACTAAATTAATATACTTTGTATAAGATACATCCCATTGTAGTTACTCCATTGGGTAACCTAGAAACAGCTTAGTCCCAATGTAAGGAAATCTTGAGATGTAGTGATTGGTGCCCTCCTCTTATAGCCCCTAGAGTGGAGACACATTTGGAATTTTTGATCAGGAAAGGGGTCAGGGCTGTAGAGCTTTTGGCCTCTGATCATCCTCAACTTTTGTTAGCTGTTGTAGTTGGCCAATAGTTAAAATAGCCCTCAGTGTCTGTAACTTGCAATGTTGCAGCAAACAATAGGTACCCCTCATGATTCGAGGGGGAGGCAAACAGAGAAGGTATTAGGTACATTTCTCCTCTCAAATCCTATTTTTCACTGTGTCTTTCACCAAACAGAGCTCAGCCAAATCTCAAAATCAGTTGACTCTCTAAACAATTATTTTTGGTTCTTCTTCTGATCTAAATTCTGTATTAACAGGGGAAGAGTCTACCTGACATCTATGTATCATCTTCCTTGAAATTTTCCTCTTTACTGTTTAACTAGAAGTTACCCCATGAATTGTAAATGAATACTAAGTAACCAGATTATTACTGCAAAATATAAGAGTTACAACTAACTGTTAGATAAATGCAAGGCAGGCTTCACAGCACTATTAGATATACTGCAGGAAGAGGAACTAATAAGCTAGACACTTGAAAAATGTTTAATTTCTTTGCAATCTCACAATCTGATATCAATAGACCATTAATTTAAATAAGGCTTTACGTTCTTGAAGTACATCTTCTGTGACGTTTTCTGTTTTGATGGGCTGCAGAATATCACTTATTATCTAGTTAAGTGCCATATTACTGAAGCCTGAGTCCATTGACTCCCAAGAGTGCATAGCATAGACCTATAGCAATAGAAGCCTTCTACTAGAAGGATTTTCTTTTTTTAATAGAATGCCCAGAAGCAAAAATCAGTGGATCAAGCAGCAAGGCTATGAACCATTTACTCTAATTGGAAACCATTTGTGCAGTGACTTCTCAGAGGGGTTTGTATACAATTTCTATTAATCATCTTCACAAGAAATCCCTGGAGTATGTAGCAAGAAAGGACATTTAGTAACAGTCTCTCTCTTTAAGTTTATTTTTGGCTGGAGGATTTTCAGCAAAGTCATTGTCAGGCTAGCAATCAGTCATTGTCAGGCAAGATAGTACTGATGCTTATTTCTACCCAGACAGCCTCTTCCTTTGGGCCTTTCCAAGGAGGCAACACTTTAGAATTGTATCTTGAATATTAAAGAATCTAGTCAAATATTATCAGCAAAGCAGAGGAGCTTAGTTCCTCAGAAACCAACTGGATATCATTTGGACTTTCATGACAGTCAGAGATGTAATGTTGAAAGACAGGGAGGGGAAGGGTAGATTGGAGATGTGCTGGAGGAGACATGACTTCTAGTATAAGTGACATTTAATGGTCGTTGTTTCATTTCACAACCACAAAAGACTCATGGGGTTTCAACTAAATTTTAAATTGAACCTTGAGAGTTACTGTTACCCTATAATATTTCTTCTGTTTTACTGGGTAAATAACATTGTGTTGGACAGCCATGCCTCATAATGGCTTTCAAACATGCCTCTGTCTCCCCTATCCTTAAGAAGGCCACTCTTGATCCCTCTGACCCTTCCAGCTATCACCTCATTTCACTCCTACCATTCGCTTCCAAGCTCCTGGAGTGGGCAGTCTACAGACGCTGTCTTGAATTCCTCTCTTCAAATTCCTTCCTTGATCCCATTCACTCGGTTTCCGCCCTCTCCACTCGACTGAGACTGCCCTCACTGAAATCACTGATGACCTCCTCTTAGCCAAGTCTAGGGCCTCTACTCTGTTCTTGTCCTCCTCAATCTCTCTGCTGCCTTTGACACTGTCAACCATGGTCACCTCCTGGATTCACTATGCTCCCTTGGTTTCCAGGACTGGTCTTGACTGATTCTCTTCATATCTCTCGAACCAATCTTTCAGCATTTCACTTGCTAGTACCTCTTCCACATTTTTTACCCACTCTGTGGGAGTCCCCCAAGGCTCTGTCCTAGGCCCTCTTCCCTTCTCCCTTTACAGTCTTTCTTTGGGTAAACTCATTCAATCTCATGGCTTTCAGTACCAACTGTATGCTGATGACCGCAACTCTCTTTCTTGCCACTCCTGTGCTCTCCTTCTCCATCCGGTCTCGTGTTGCTGTCTCTCTGTCACATCTGCATGGATGTCTGGCCATCAACTCAAGTTTAATATGACCAAGACCAAACTACTCATCTTCCCCCCACCCCCAAATGTTCTCCTCCTCCTTCCCTCTCATTTTCCGTTGAGGGTGTCACCATCCAGCCTGTTCCTCAGGCGCGTACCCTGGAATTCATTTTTGGCTACTCCTTCTTTTACGCCTCAGATCCAAGCTTTTGTCAAGTCCTGCCACTTTGACATGCATAATATTACTAAAAACTGGCCCTGCCTTACTGTTGCCACGGCAAAAACCCTAGTCCATACTCTAGTCATCTCTCACCTTGACTACTGTAACTTCCTACTTACTGGTCTCCCCTGTTCTGATCTCGCTCCCCTCATCTCCGTTCAATGCTCTGCTGCCAGAGTCATCCACCTCGCCCATCACTTTGACCATGTTCAGCCTCTCCTCTCTGCCCTACACTGGCACTCTCTACGGAAACGCATTTAACACAAGCTCCTGGTCTTCACCTTCAAGGGTCTCCATGGCCCTACTCCCCCATATCTTTCAGCTATTGTATCCCATCACATTCCTGCCAGGGAGCTTCGCTCCTCCTCTGCACCCACCCTCACCTGCTTGTGACTCTCCTGCTCTGCTAAACATCTTTGCCCCTTCTCTCTTGCTACACCCCATGCTTGGAACTCCCTGGGTACATTCGTTCTGTTCCCTCCCTCTCAACTTTCAAATTCCTCCTGAAAACCTATCTCTTCTGTCAGGCTTTCCCTGGTCATGATTCAAAAGACTTTACATGAGAATCTCTCCCTCGCAACTAAGTTAAGCAAGTGCACATGCATTTTCTCAACCTCATGAATGTATCCCTATCTCCAGATGTTCACCTCTTCTTCGTTTCCTTGTCTCTCCTAGATTGTAAGCCCTTTGGAGTAGGAACTTGTCTTTAACTACTGATTGTACAGTGCCTGGTACACTGCTTGAGCTATATAAATTAATTACATTAAATTAAATTAAATTAAATTAAATAAAATAATGGATTGTAATCGATATCATGTTATAATGAGAATGCTTAAATCTTAAGTGTTTGGCTGGGCAAAGACCTTTGATTTATACAGACAGAAACATCAGCAGTTTGTGATAAGATTCTCCCCTCTCCTTCCAGGGGAAAGGCAGTGGTGGTACTGCATTTTAGGGAGAATGATCCATCATCCACTGTTCAGGCAGAGGGAATATTCACACTCCTTGAATGAGGGACCATTATCCCTTATTGCGAGTCTACCATGACTTTTCCAGGGGGACAGAGGAATTGTATTGTAAATTACTGCTCTGTCTGTGATCAAAGTCTCTCTGATGGATGAGAATAGCTCCCTTTGTGTTTACAGTAGTCCTGTATTTGGAAGCCATGTCTCATAGCATGTCTAGATGAACGTATGTCTGTGATAATCTAAGTTTGGAAGCTTCGCTCCTCCTCTGTCCCCTCTTGCGCCCTCCTACATCTCCCCTGCTCCCCTAATTGCCTTCTTCCCTTCTCCCTAGCTGCCCCCATGCCTGGAACTCCCTCCCTGCCCACATCTGCTCTCGCCCCCTCCCTTCTTACTTTCAAATCCCTCCTCAAGACGCACCTCTTCCACTCTACCCTCCCTGACTCCTCACTCCCCTCACCTAACTCCTGCTGATACCATACATACAGTACAATCTGTTACCTGAGGTCTGTGAACTCATATCCTCACCACACGGACCAGCCAGCCATCATTCTCAATGTAACCAAGCCAAGCACGTGCACCTGGGACCTCAAATCTTTGTAAATGTTACACTCCTGGTCTCTCCCTCTGTTCCCCTTCCTTCATCCCTGCTTCCCCCTCCCCCCCCACAAATTCTGGAGATCACATTAGTACTTTATTTAAACACATTACTTGTAATTTAAACACATTACTTGTAATTATTACTTTACTCATCAGTTTAATGTATATTGAGAGAGAAAATTCTTGCAGTTTTTGCCTCTCCTCCCTTAGCTTGTGGGGCTGGCACAATTGCACCCTCCTGTCATTCCTGACTAGAATGGATCTCAAGAACTGCAAAGAAGATTACAACCAGGGTTCTTTTAGTCACTGGAAGAACATGCTAATACGATGACTCATCTTGAACATGGAACTTTCAGACAACCTGAAAATTGTTCCAATCATAAAGTCTACTTTGATGTTTGTTTCTCAGAAAACATTTTAGAATTAGGTTCTAGTACTGTTAATAATTCATGAGAAAGAGAAGCTTAGGGTTAGAGAAGTGTTGTAGGAAGACTGTATGACTTGCAAGACATTTAGAGACATTTACATTGCAGGTAATATTACTAATTTAGACTACTAATTTAAACTTTTATTTGCATAACATTTCATGTAGCATTTTGTTTGTTTATTTTTTTAAAACTCAGATAAATAAAATTTCTTTTGGTGGCCATTATTAACAGGCTTGTAGTGCAATCCTACCATGCAACCCCTGGGCATTAGCACCAGCTAAACATGTTCTGGATCATCTGACGTATTATATTTCTGAGCACAAAACAAGCCTCTGTTCATCTTAAACTGATTTAAACAGAAAGAGCAGCACCGCCTGGGTGGACCATGACCAGGGGAATCCGCTGGGTCTGTCTAAAGAGGCCTTGGGCAGGCTCAAAATGAGTGGACACAGGGGTGCACCTCAGAGCAGCTCCAGGGGTGGGCTGTCCCTGCATCCATCTAAAAACACCCACTATGTGAGATTCTCAAATAGCACTTCAAACTCTTTCTGCTCAAATCAGCACATAAACACAAATTAACGGAGGCCTGTTTTGTGCTCAGAATTATGTTTGATTGGTGCTAATGCCAAGTGGCTCCACAGTAGGATTGCAATGCAAACCTGTTAATAATGGTCACCAGAGTTTCTCTACACAGAGTTGCGGGCAATCGCCCATCGCTCTAGGCTGGTGCCTGCAACTTTATGGTGTTGACAGGGCAACAGCTGTCCAGGAGTGGAGCTGCAGTGTGGGTCCATCAAGCAGATGGACAGCAGCTCCACTCTGGGCCACTGCTCCAGGTTTGGTTGGCCCGCTAATCAGGCAGTGCTCCAGGATGTTCCAGAGAGCTGCAAGTGGGGCTGCTCTAGAGTTCTGCTTCCACATCTGATGGGCCACCTTAAGGGCACTTTTACACAAGCGGATCACCATGGTGCGACCCGCTCGTGCGATATTCAAAATCCGCATTGTTTTCAGACCGCAAATTAAATATCTTGATTGTAAGGCATTTAATTCATGGTCTGCGAATAATGTGTGACCGCCTTCAAAGTGCGTGATCCCAGATTTCCATCTCATCTAATCCCGCCTTGCAGGATTTTATGTAAAAGCGCTTTTAGACAGACCAACCAACCCAGGGTGAAGCAGGCAAGTGTGGATCTGTGGTCCATCTGTTTGCATCCAATGTGTAGGAGCTAGTTTAGCTCTCAGCATCCCATTGCTGGTTTCAGACACGCATATGCCTCTGCCCATACAGATCAGTTAGCTGAATGCATGCCTAAATGATTTTTCGTGGTAACTCTTAGACAACCCAGTAAAGATTCTTGACTGACATTTCAGAATAATATGTTGTCCTTAGTTCAATAGTATCTCACAAATATCGTACCACAAACAAATGCTATGTGATTAATTTCCAAAATTTGTTTAATAAACATTTCAGCACTTAATCACGCTCTTATGACTGCGTGACTGGGAAACATTAAGCTCAGCGAGTTTTAACCTTTAACTAAATATTAGAAGACGTTAGCTGATGATGGTGTTTCAATTGATCTCAGAAAGTCACAGCCAGCCATGTATTATTTATTGTTTAAATCTATTTATACAGCACCAGCTCTAACAATTATTAATTAGGAACACATCTCTGCCCTGGGGATGAGAAGGGGAAGGGAGTCTTGCAAGTGAGGGGAGACCAGGGAGAGGGAAAGATAGAGACAGGAATACATTCATAAAGTTGAGAAGTTGTAGGTGCATATACTTAGATTAGTTGCAGGAAATCAAGGAACGCCAAATGAAAGGACAGGAGAAGGAGTATTAGTGAACAACCTGCATGGGTGAGGAGCTAAGGATAGCTCGATGGAAGAGACTGGTTTTGGGGAGGAACTTGAAGTTAGGGAAGGAAGGAGCAGACCATATGTGTGAGGTAGGAAGTTCCAGACACACAGGGCAGCATGGGAGAAGGGGTGGAGACAGTTTAGGGAGCAGAAGAGTTCGGGGGTAGGCAAGGTGGTAGGAGAGGAGGAGTGAAGTTCCTGGGTGAGAATATATCAGGGAATGGGGGCCATTTTTACATCCATGCCCTCCCCCTCCCCCGCTTGCTGTTCAGGCGGGTGTATTGGGGGGGCATCCGTGTATGCAGCCAGCGGTGGGTGGGGGGATGGGTGTTTTCTCGGTCTTTGCCCATGTGAACACTGAGTGGGATGGGGGGTGCATGCGCGCTCCCATGCAACACCCATCTCCACCCACCTCCACCCATAGAGCCCTCTGGAAAACCGGAGGCGGCTCTGTGGGTGGAGGTGCGTGGAGATGGGTGTGTGTCTGTGTAAATGGACACACACACACACTTCCACCCACATGGCAAAACAACCATCCCCTCACCCACCTCCATCCATGTAAAAAGGCCCGGGGGCTAAAAGATAGGAAGGAGTAAGGCCTTGAAGAACCTTGGAGGTGAAGTCAAGGAATTTGTGCTGAATACAAAGGGAGAGAGTGGGGGGAGCAGAGAGGGGGTTGAACATGTTTCTAATGGGTTTAGCCTAGTCATTTGTTTTAAGAACATGATATGCACACAGAATTGTTTTGTGCGTCCATTTTTCTCCTAAAAATAGTTGAATTGCAACTTGTCTGTACAAGTTGTTCTTCAAAGTTGCTGAGAATCCATATGAAAACAGATGCTGTTATCAAAAAAATTGGTGGAAATGAAAGTTCTGATTCTCAAGAGTTGTTTATGAAGCAAACATCCAGGATTCTCACATTGCCAAATATCCTCTCCCCGACAGGGTGCCAATGAACCTCCAGACCAGGCTCCATGCCAACCATATATAATATGCATAATGACACTTTCCTAAAAGAATAGGATCTGGATCTGGCACCTTCTTCATCATAGCTTAACTGGCCCTAATGCAATAGCTTCCAAGTGTTACTGTGTGAATAATGGCCAATGCATTTGCTGGGGTACAGTCACTCTGTGATAGTTTTGCAATTTATTGTCCTGTAAAGGAAAAAGCAGGCAGACAAACAGCACTCTTTGAGAAGTGATACAAAGGAAGAGATCTAAGGCTTTCCATTTGGAACTGATCAATGTCTCCTAGCCTGCTTGTTTATTTTCTGAGTTTATGGTTGAAATATAAATCCCTTATAATGGTTTGGAAGGGCAAAATGGATTTGTTCTCTGTTCGCCTTAAGTAGAAGGAGACAAAACTTTAAAGCAGAATGTTCTTCCACTGGAAAATAATGGAATTGACTTTTTTCAAATATTTTGGCATCCTTGAAAATCCCAGATTGGTGTTTAAGGCAGTTTACCTGTGTTTATATCTTCTTTTATGATACAGTTTATGATACAGTAATTTGCATGTCCTATGTGCTGGAATATATGGACTCAGAAGTGAATAGTTTTTGTATTTACCCCTAAAATGTTTTGTATTTAAATTATTTAAAAGTGCCAACTTCATTTTCAGGTATAGAACCTAAGTTGTCCAGTTTGGTAGTGAGATTTAATCACTGCGGGACAACACAAAGTAATATGGTATATGAGAGACAGTTGTTAGTGTCTTGTTTTAGATCTTGTTTTACCCTGATTTGCTATTATGAGGGAAGGAGGCATTGGCATTGACACATGGCACAGAAGGGGATATGGAGTATTCCATGACCTTTTGGAAAACTTGCAATCTTTTCCAAAAGGTTTGGTAAACCCCAGTTCTTATAAGAGTTACTTCACTAAAGGATCCACCTTTTAGGGAAAGACCATATTTTCTAACAGTCAGGAATGTTTCCCTTGTCAATCTTCAGGTGTATGTCATTGACCAAGGCCACAAGCAAAGTCTCTGTGCCATACCTGGGCTGAAAGCCTGGCTGGAAAGTGTGCAGGAATCCAAGAGCGCCAAGATGAGCCTGGAGCTGGTGGGCAACCACCCATTCAATAAACTTCTAAAAGGAAAGTTAGAGACAGGCTGATAGCTGGCTGGGGAGTCGGCGTCCAAAGATTGTTTTTTAAGCAAGGGCCGCACAAACACATTTTTAAGGGCATCCAACACACTACTCTCCTGAAGGGAGGCACTGACAACCCCGGTCAGCAGTGTCCCCAACATTTCTCAGCTGACTTTTATCAGCCAAGATGGACATGGATCTAAATCTCAACTAGTTGCCCGCATCACCCCAAGCATATCTTCCACATCAGAGAACAATACCGAATGAAACTTATCCAAATAAACAGGACAAGGCTGAGCTTTTATAATCCCACATTTTACTCTGCTCTGCAACAGAAATGGCGACACCCACGTAATAATGAATACAAGCTATTTTGTCTGCAAAAGTAATTGATAAAAATATGACAGCAGGCAGTAGATGATTCTGGCTCTTGGTGGACACAGGCCAGATTAACCAGGCCTCTCACCACCCAGAACAGTTCCACCAGGTGAGACTTTACAGACACTATGACCGAGGACAAGAAAACCTTCACCACCATCACAGCCATGGCATAGTCCCTCAAAAACAGTCTATGCTGTAATCGGTTGACTTCAGCATGTCAAGCACCACCTGTGCTCTAACTTCTTACCCTCCCACTTCAACTACTTCAGGTCCTCTGTATATGACAGGGACCTATGCTGTCACAGAGGTGGGAGTGGACACCAGGGAGCAACAGTGTCAATGGCTATAATCAAGCTGTCATTCCATAAAGCAATCAGGTCTTTGACAGAGTTGCCATCAAGGTTAGTAAATCCCTCAGAGAGTTCTGCAAACCAATTGGATCCATTCATCTCTGAGGGCAGACCATCCTATTGGATCCACCATCTTGAAAAGGGCATAGGTGGGCCAGGATCTTGACCCTCAAAATGTGGGAAAGATAATAATAATAATTATTATTATTATTTTATTATTTATTTTATTTTTGACATTTTTACCCCACCCATCCTGCCACAGCCAGCTCTGGGTGGCTTACAATCAACAATAAAAACACTTGAAATTCTCAAGACAAGGAGGAATTAAACATATCCCTAACCACGGACCACCCTAACTCATTCCCCCCACTCTATCCATCTTCCCCATCAAAAGCCAGGTGGAACAGCCACGCTTTACAACAACGTCAAAAAGAGGGGAGATTTGGGGCCAAATGAACCTCCACCAGCAGGGAGTTCCACAGTCATGGAGCAGCCATCGAGAAGGCTCTCCCCTTTGTGGTCTCCCTTTCAGACTCAGGGGACCTCGAAGAGAGCACCCCTCCAATGACCGCAGGGGCTGATCCAGGACCCAGGGAGTGAGGCAGTCCAGCAAATAGGTTGGGTCAAGCCCATTTAGGCTTTATAGGCAAGCACCAACAGAATTGGGCCAAAAAGTCTATAGGCAGCCAGTGCAGAGACTGAAAAACATTGTAATATGTTCCTGGTGGCCCAATACCACCAGAAAATGGACTGCCGCGTTCTGCACCAGCTGCAGTCTCCAAACCATCACCATGGGTAGCCCCACGTAGAGTGTGTTGCAGTAGTCTAGCCTAGAGGTTATGAAAGTATGGATGACAGTGGCCAGGTCAGAGTCTGAAACATACAGCCGAAGCCAACTCACCAGATGTAATTGGCAAAAGACACTCGTTGCAACAGACTCCACCTGAGCATCCAAGTGGAGCTGCGATTCAAGGAGCACCCCCAGACTCCGTACCTGGGGAACCAGCTGAGGGCAGACCCCATCAATGATGGGGGGCCATCACCCCTGCTGCCTTACCCACCAGCATCACCGCCATCTTATCAGGATTCAGCTTTAGTCGATTCACCCTCATTCAATCCCCCACAACTGCCAGACACCCGGTAAGCACCGAGATTGCCAGGCCTGGGTCTGATGAAAAACAGAGGTAAAGCTGGGTGTCATCAACATATTTATTTATACTTATTTTATACATTTATTAGTCGCCCCCCATGCCAATGGCATCCCGGGGCAACGTACAATTCAATAAAACATTCAACAAATAAAAAACATTTTTAAAATCTAGCAATTTAAAAACCAAAACAGGGTCAGGAAAAATAAATAAAAATAAAAACGTAAGGGAAGAGCTAAAACCCTAACCCACCCTCCCACCTTCCTCCCCAAAGGCCTGTCATATTGATGACACCACACACCAAACCTCCTGACCACCTTGCCAAGTAGCTGCATATACACATTGAACAGAACAGGGGACAGAAAAGAACCCTGCGGGACTCCACACGAAAGGTCTTGGTATGATGAAAAATAGTCTCCGAGCACCACTCACTGAGTTCTTCCAGCCAGGAAGGAGCAGAAACAGTCACGAACCATACTGCCCACTGCCACCCGGTCCCGCAGGCACGTCACCAACATCTCATGGTAAATGGTAGGGGTGGGACATGAGGGCAAATACCGGGTACCGGTTTTACCGGTTCCGGGATTTAAAAAAAACAGCTTACTGGATTAATACCAGTTTACCGGTACCTGATCTTTTCCATTGATTTCAATGGGGAACTGTTCCCATTGAAATCAATGGAAACAATTAAAAAACAAAAACCTCCCTCCTCCCAGACTGTGCGGGTGGAAGGGGGGACACCCCCCACCCACCCTGCCCAGCCTGGATTTAAACAACAACAAAAAATTCCCCTAAGTCCCCTAGTGCAGGATCCAGGCCGCCGCCGGCGACCCAGAGCCCGCAGCAGCAGGTAAGTGTACCGGTACTTAACTGATCCCTGTGGTGGGGTGGTGGTTTAACACACACACCCCCGCCCCAGGGATCACCCTACCTCCCCAATGCCATTGCCTACCTTGAGCTCCAGGCGGTGGTGGTGCTCCAGTGGCTTCAGTGCTGGCTGTGGCTGCCGCCAGCTTCAGCACACTACTAGGCCTTCCGGGGAACCTAGAAGTTCCCCGGAAGGCCTAGTAGCATGCTGAAGCCGGCAGCCACAGCCAGCACTGAAGCCGCTGGAGCGCCACCGCTGCCTGGAGCTCAAGGTAGGCAATGGCATTGGGGAGGTAGGGTGATCCCTGGGGTTGGGGGGGTGTTAAACCACCCCCACCCCAGGGATCAGTTAAGTACCAGTACACTTACCTGCTGCTGCAGTGCTGATGCGGGCTCTGGGTCACCAGCGGCGGCCCGGAGCCCACACTAGGGGACTTAGGGGAATTTTTTGTTGTTGTTTAAATCCAGGCTGGGAAGGGTGGGTGAGGGGTGTCTCGGGGAGGGAAAGTGTTTGTGGTTTTTTGTGTTTTTTTTTTTACATTGCGGCCATTCATTTGAATGGCCAAAATGTAAAAAATCCAGTACGGGGGGAATCCGGTAATTTAACGGGATTACCGGGTTTAATCCGATACTACCGGTACACGCAATACCGGCAGTATCGGATACTGGTAGATCCGGTAGTCCCACCCCTAGAAAACGGTATCAGAAGCAGCTGACAGATCTAATAGAATCAGCAGGGTCGAACAACCCTGATCTAATTCCTGGCGCAGGTCGTCAACCAATGCCACAAGTGCAGTCTTGGCCTGTAACCCAGGCAAAATCCTGACTACGAGGGATCAAGAAAACCAACACGATCCAGATGCTCCTGCAAGTGCCGGGCTACCACTCGCTCAATAACCTTCTCTAAAAAAGGAAGGTTAGAGACCAGATGATAGCTGGAAAGGGAGTCAACATCAAGCTATGGTTTCTTGAGCAGGGGCTGTATCAGTGCCTCCTTAAGGCAGCCCAGCATCCTGCCCTCCCTAAGGAAGGCATTGACCACCCCCACCAGCAATGCCCCATTGTCTCCCAGAAGGCCTTAACCAGCCAGTATGGGCAAGGGTTCAGTTCACAACAGGTAGCCTTAACAGCCCCAAGAACATTATCCACATCGGTAGGGGTCACCAACCAAAACTGATCCCACAATCATGAACAAGTCGGGGCATGTCTAATCGTTGAAGTTCTGCACCCCTCTCTAACTCATGCTAGTCTACTGCAGCCACATGGGGCCAAAATGCAACTTTGAATTCATGTACTTTAAAGGCTTACTGGCACAGATTCTGCTCCTCATCCACGTGCCTTCAAGTTCTTCCTGCCATGATTGTAGAACAGAATAAATGAAGCATCCAAGTACCTCTGTTAACTCTAAGCATCCCGTACCATGCAGTTTGTGGAATGAATGGATTGGCTTTAGTTCAGCTTTACATGGAGAGACTAGCACTAAGATGCCCAAATCACAGTATCCAGCTAAATATACTCTAAGCATTATATTATCAATGAAGATTATTAACTTCATATGACATGTAACCATAGATTTTCATTTGTAAAATCTAAACTAAAGTAAGACACTAAGACACGAAATTAAGACATTTATCTAAGTAAAGTTTTATGAGGCTATTTAAATACAAGATAATGGAAATAAATTTAATTGATTCTGTTATGATCTTTATCTAAACAATACAAATAACTAATTTAAGCAGAAACTCATTTTAAATTAGTTTAGTTTACAAGAAGTAAAACCGTGGGAACTAGTTGTGTGGGTATTCGTGCAGTTTTTCTTCAAGTCACTAAATAGGAAAACTCCTAAAGAGAGGAGGAAGACATTTTCTTTTGGGTATTAAGTATACAACTGGAAATCAAGACATTTTGGATCTGTTTTGATGCCACAGGTTTGTTTCTTTTATTAGTCATCAGTTTATCATAGTCTTAACTATATATTAATGTAGTATGTTTTCATTTCTGTAACCACTTAAGAGTGCTTTCTGTAACAAGAAAAATGCCATCTGGTAGTATGATGTGCCTTCCACATTCCTTTTATTCAAAAGTCCCTTACCTCCCTGAAGTTGATTATTAAAGGTGACTATACATTTTTAGGGTTCTCCATCCATTGAAATCAGTGGGTGTTTTTAAATGAGCACAGTGAGAAGAGGGGTCTGTGGCCGTGGAGTAGGGTGGCTGCAGGGCTCCCATACAGGTGACGTGTGTGGAGAGCACTTCAAATAGGTGGCTCCCTGGGTATTCATCACGATCACGCAGGCAGCCATTATGCACCCATGTCTCCACCCACTGGCCGTGCATATGGTTCAAATGGATGAGACGTCCCATCCTCCCCCAACCACCAAAACTGCTAAACAGAGGTCCCACCCAGGCACCACCCCCTTCCATGACGTACAGATACAGAAAGCAAGAAAACAACAAGCCACGGCAGACATTAACCCCATTCTGCCCATGATTGGGCGTGCTGCCGGATCCGCTGCCAGACACAGCCAACAGTGGAAGCAGACATGCCAATGGAAATATGGGGACTGGTCACAAAACCCCATCCCCAACAGGCAAAGGAGCGGGGCACACCCTAATCCAACCATACAATGACAGCACTAGATAATAAAACAACAACAAAACTGTAATAAACACAGAACAGGAGCAGAGGAACCATGGCAAAAAAGTTACAGTGGAAAGAGAAGGTCCACACGCTGCACACAGCACAGGCCACAGATCACCCGGGCAAGTGGCCCATAGGGCACAATGCCTACGGGGGGGTTTCAAGACACCTGGAGGGTATCAGTTGTGGAACCCCGCGCCCACTATGGAGAGACCACACTGGCAGCATGGACGTTCCAGGCAAGCCCCACTCTTGCCACACAGAGGGTGCACACAAACACAGGAGAGATGAAATATGGTCCAGGGAATAAAAAAATCAAGTGGGGCACCTGCAGCCAAGAGTCAGTAAGCAGATCACATCCTCATCCAGATGCCACTCTCAGAGGATGGAAATCCAGAGTTCAAAGTTCCACAGACAGCTCTCCGTATCCCAGGTCCAGCACTGGGAAGGACTCCGCTTCCCCTTGCCACATGGAGGGCGTACACAAAAACAGGAGGGGAGGAGGACATATAGTACAGGAAATAAAAGTCAAGTGGGGCTCAAGGTCGTAAGTGGGGTGGAAGGAAAAACCAACATTCCCAGCATACAAGGCCCATCAGAATATTCCCCGGTGGTAGCCCCATGCCAGCATGTGAAAGGACACCAGATAGTGGGACTCAAAAGGATCTCCCACAGCCAAAGCTGACTGAACATCCGGGCACATCCAGACCACCTGTAGGTCGTGGAGCTCTGCTCAAGACGTTTCCTCCTCCAAGTGATTCAGGAAGGTGATTCCACTGCAGCAGCTGATTAAAGCACTCGTGCTGAGGCAGAGAGTATCCCCATATGCACAGCGGGCTCATGGTGAATGACAACATAAGGGAAAGGCCATATGTTATAGGGAAATGGCCAAACTCTGATAGTGCACAGATCTCTTGCAAACACATGCTTTTATTGGAGCCCGGGGTGGTGGGGCATGTTCCGGGGTGGTGGGGCATGTTCCCCAGCACCAGGAAGCTCAGCTCCCCTGCCCACTGCATGTGCTGTTACAATACTGTTGCCTGCTCACATAAAGTCCAAGCCACGGTGTAGGGGTCAGAAATCAGTTGCTGGACATCACCCCTAAGCCCAAATGTCAGCAAGTATCATGGTTAACCTCACATCCTAGGTCATGTCACCCCCGGTCCCCATGCCACAGTGAAAAGAAGGGTCCACAGCACTGAACATGGCATCCTGATACTGTTGCATGGATATAGAAGAAGCCTGGCATGGTACTGACAGACCACTGTTCACTAGGGATGGGTGAACAGAATGCTGTTTGGATGTTCGGTCATTCGGTTCGACACTCGAGTTCGGGTTCGATGGTTCGGTTCAGTCGAGTTCGGGTTGACCGAACTTGGCTGAACAGTCAAAAATAGCACTATCGAAACCAAAACTTAACTGAAACCGAAACTTAATGTTTTCTTTTACCCTGAAAAGATGTTTTTCCTGCCCCCGAACTCATCCGAACTCATCCAAACACAACCAAATTTTTCGGTCATTCGAGAGTTTGGTTCGGACGTTTGGTTTGGATGTCCGAACAGACCGAGTTTGGTCCGAACTCCGAACATCCGAACCACGTTCACCTATCCCTACTGTTCACACAGCTGCTGACAATATATGGGACAGCGCACCAAGGTCACAATAAACACAGAGCAGAGCCACTGTACAGTATTTGGTAAATGCCAGTCCCACAGAGCCAGACACAGAAAGGAAAGGTCACCATGTGGGCAAAGCAGAACACCTGGCACAGTCCATTGGTGAAGGGGGGCATGAACCCCTCTCCCCCCCGGGACTGGGGGTGGGCTGAGACACTGCTGGGGTATGGGCATGAAATATTGGACTGGTGCACACAACACAATCATCCCCATCCCCCAACCCCTTGACCCAGGAGTGGTGCACATCCCAGTTGAAGCACTGGAGACTCCTATGGAATCGCAATGAGTTTCAACTCGATCAGCCCCCCATCCCTGCTTCTGACCTGGCTGCCTGCATGCTCCATAATATATGTGAGATAGATGGTGCCACTCTTGATTATCCCCTTCCATTCTGGTACAATGAGCCAGAGCCTCTGTTCCAGCAGGAAGAGGTTTAGAGCAGCTCATGGCCAATGAGAACCAAGATGCCCTGTGCAGGCTCGTTTCCTGGATGGGTACCGACTAGGAATAGCCACCATTGGTCACCATAGGTGATGAGGGGAAGGGCTTTATGTGAACACCTATTCCCTGTATAAGGGGGGCGGGTATGTCCCCTACAGTAACAGCATAAGCATGTTCCCAACAGGTTCTGCATCTCCTGTACACACGGTTGCCATTTATGCACAGTTGTAGAGGACACTTATAAGACAGACATATTGGGTATTTTTACACACACATTTCTTCTGGATGTTTGATGTTACATCCTTAACTTTCTGTGTGTCTAAATGACTCATCCAGATCTTAAACATCCAGATCTTTGAACTTCTGCGTGAAACTTCTCCCAGAACCTTTGTGTGTAAAAGGTTCTCCTGGTAAACTGCTTTGCTCCAGGCAGCTGTGGTCACTTGGTTTCCATGGCAACCTGTCACGTTTACAGCTGCGACTACTTTAGGCTGCCTCAGGGCAGTGTTTGTGTGAAGAATGCATCCAGGAACTGCCTCGGGGCAGTGTGTGTGTGAAAAATGCATCCGTAACTTCCTTGTGGGCTTGTAAACCCAGAATATTGAAACATCCAGAACTTTAACGTGTGTGTAAAATTGCCCATGGTGTGGTTCCACTGGC
>QEPC01012497.1:195429-211171 GCA_003113815.1 Sphenodon punctatus | reverse complement strand
GGTGTTAATGACCCCTTTTGTCTACTGAACCCTGTACAAACCTTAAATTGCAAGGCACCCAGTACAAGATAACAAAACCTGTTACTATACAAGACAAAAAGGCACCATTGAAGGGTATACATTTGCTCACCCCTCATGCTGCCAAGACTTCTCCATGGTATGGTCCATGGACCGAGGGCCACATCAGAAAGGGGTGGAATGGAACGGGTGAAATGGGTGATTGGAAACACATTGGGTTTTTTAAATCAGATGCATCCATGCATGGCCCCCCACCATCCACATGTCCAACTGCTCACGTGACAATGGTGCGTGGGAAGGTGCAGTCCATGCACCAGCCATCCAGGCCTCACACGGAGCACCACCAAAAATCCAGAGTTCCCCAAGTGGGTCAGGGTGGCTGCCTTTGTGGACAGGGCAGCCATGCCGGGGACACCCATGTGAAGCCCTACACAGGCACTTCCCATGCGTGGGCGCTCCGCACCCATTCCACTCAGTGGCCATGGACATACACACACCCACTGCCAACTGCTCTCATTTAAAACACCCATATGCTGCAGACCCTTTCCAAACATGGGCACACCATCTTGGCATTGCAATGCTCCAAAAGGGGGATGGGCCTCACTGAATGAACAGCTCAACCACCCACCCACTGAACCTCACTGAATAAACAGCTCACCTACCCTCCCAGCTTTCTGATACTGCTCAGGTAGAGGGTGTTAATGCTATTTTTCAGTTGCTCAGTCTTTAGGTGATGATGTGCCTGCAATGATCTCTGGTCCCTGTGACTGCAGGTTGCACCGCACTGTGTGAAGGAGGCTGAATGATCACTTACAAATGATAGGTGTTTTTAATTTTTATGATTGACTTTTCTGTCTCGATGAGCATGTATCAGGTGGGAAATGTAAAAGTTACATTTCCTGCTACATCTTACTGCTCGAATTCTGACTTCAAACTGCCTTTCAAAATAAGGTCTGTGATGTTAAAATAAAAAGAATAAATGGCAATTTTGGGTAATTTGGACATAATGCGTGGCTTAGAATCTGAATTATTCTAGTCAGCATGAGTTAGCAGAATGCTTTAGGTGAGCTGCTTTCAGGAAAACAAAAATGACAAGCTTACACTTCAGCTGATATCATTCTGAGTTGCAATACAAACAGAAAATGTGGCATGCTTCATTTCTAAAATCTGATAACTGCAGTAGAGGGGAAGGGAAAAAATAGTAAAAGAGCTTTTTGGGGAACTTTCAAGAAAGGATTCAGAATCTGATTTGCTCTGATGATGAAATCTGGGTGCCCAAAGCTGAATTGCTGAGGATTCACTTGCTATCTTTCTCATAAGTACCCTCTGAAGAATTGGATTTAATGTAATTTTTCTCAGGATTTTTGTCAAGTTTTTTTTTTTTTTTTAAAGCTGTTACTGCCTCTTTGTTTCTGCAGTCTGCAAAGATTATAAATTGCAGAGCTGCTCAACGTAGGGCAATTTCATTTCAAGCTGAAAGGAATCTCTGTGCGAAAAGAATCATTGCCTTTGGTGGAAAAAAGTAGTGCCCTAATTTTCCTGAGTGTGTTGTATGTACAACATGATAAACATTTTGGGATTACATTTTAGGGTTTGTTTTGTTTGTTTGTTTGGGGGTTTTATTCATTCTGAGTTAAAAACCTTCATTTCAATTGCTCCTTTGATATAGGATTATTCGGGGGTCAAGGGGGGGGCGGGATAGTTATTTATTTATGGACCACTATTACATACAGACGCTGGAACTGGTGAAAAAAGTATTCTCTGTAATGTTAGCATTAAGGAGATTTAACTCAGACTGCCTATGACCTTCCAAATCATGAAAGGAAGGAAAGTATGAAGAAGGAAAAGATGTGTTGTGGATGCCCTGTAGCTAATTTTTGTAGCTGGTGAACTCAAATAGTCTTTCTTTGCCTTTTAGGTTTTTTAAGTACTGGGGACCAAGCTGCAAAAGGGAATTATGGATTGCTTGACCAAATTCAAGCTTTACGATGGATTGAAGAAAATATTGGATCCTTTGGAGGAGATCCAAAAAGGGTTACAATTTTTGGATCAGGAGCTGGAGCATCATGTGTTAGTCTGCTGACACTATCTCACTATTCAGAAGGTAATGATCTTCTCAGCAATATAAAGGTGATCTTAGGCCGTTTTTACACAGATCCCTCCACCCCCCGCTGAATGTGTGGGTGGGTGTGGTGGTGGTGGGGCTCCATGTAAACGTCTTGGTGGTGGGTGGGGGGATGGGTGTGTGCCCATGGGAACATCATGGGTGGTGGGTGGGGATGCGTGCATGCTCCCATGCAACACCCACCTCCACCCATTTCCACCCATCACCCACCCACGGAGCCATCAGGCAAACTGAAAGAGGGGAGGCTCCGTGGGTGGCGATGGGTGTGTGCCCATGGGAAAGGCTGCACACCTACCTCCGCCCACCGCGGCCACACACCCATCCCCCCACCCACGCGGTCTGTTTAAAAACGGCCTTAGTAAAGGGAATGTAAAGGAAATTGTTTTATACCAAATGTTATTTTTAACTGACGTGCAAAGCACACGTAGTATCTCAAAACTTTGTCAGAACAGCAATAGTAAATATTTCAGCTCTAGTTTCGGGGTTTTCTTTTAATAAACTGAAATTAAGATATTTTTTTTCCTTTGGCATGAAATCAAAAAATAAACAAGAGTGCTATAGTGTGCCATAGTGCAATAGAAAATTGAAATGTCTAGCTGCTAAAATAAAAGATCCCTTTTGTCTTTGTTCAGTAGTCTTCCCTACTTAAAAAGCCAAGGGACATTTAGTTTTATTTTTCTAACGTACAAGAAGTTTTTATCTTTGCACACTTCAAGCATTTTTTTTTTTATTTAACACAATGCACTTATGTAAAAAAAAACAAAAAAATCACCAAGCATGTTTTACCTTTAAGGAGCTTGATCCTGAAATATATATTTAAACAAACCACTTATTTGATTGTAATGCCAGTTTGGGGTTGCTGGTTTGGGGCCCTGAGTAGATGTGCAAAAATGTATATTGAAACCAGAGAATTGTTTTACCTAAAGAGGTCAGTATTCTGCAGAGGTAAAACCAGATGTCACAGTGGCCTGCTGAGGCCCATTTTGCCTGTGGGCCACTGTCATGTTTAGTTTATGACCTCCAGTTGTTGACCCAGGATATCCCGGGTCATGTTGGTGACTAACCAGGGCTCTCACTTTGGCAATGAGCCAAGGTAACATCCCAGGCAAGGGTCCACTAGACCAGAGGAAAGAGGACCACAGCGCGTTAGAACATTTATTTATTTATTTATTTATAAAATATTTCTATCCTGCCCCTCCAGCCCATAGGGCAGCTCAGGGCCACGAACAACAATTCAAATGATAAAATAATTTAAGTTAAAAAATCCCATATACATAAAAAAAGCACAACAACCCCCCATGACCGCCCCACCCTACTACACCCCCCCTCGCCAAAAGCCTGGCGGAACAGCCTGGTCTTACACAAACGTCGAAATGACAGGAGGGTGTGGACCAACCGAGCCTCCTCCAGGAATGAGTTCCACAGCACAGGGGCAGCCACCAAAAAGGATATAACTTCAGTGGCCACCCATCTCGCCCGGGGAACCTCCAAAAAGGCTCCCACAGACGATCTCAGGGGTCGCACTGGCACATGGGGAGTGAGGCGGTTCCGCAGATAAGCAGGGCCCAGAACATGTGTTCTGACCTGCTGTGACCTGGGCATGATCGGGTCTGCCAGTTCACCATGACGGCTGTTATTGGCTGCGGTGGGCAGAAAGTTAGGAGCAGTGCAGGAATGGCTAGGAGCAGGAGCAGTGCTGGGATGGGGCCAGTCACCAGCATGTCTGCTGCACCTGCTGCCCTGGCTGGACCACCCAGATGGCAACATCTTCACTCACATGTGGCCGGTGGCCTGAGCTGACCTCAGCTGTGTCAGTGACGTGGTCCTGATCTGGTCCGGGTCATGTCCACAGCATACTGCCTTCATGTGTGATTTTACCCTAGGTAAGATCATGAATGCAAAGAATTAGGATCATGTTTCTTTAGCTCTCAGATTGTTAGCATCATCATTGCTCATCTCACCACCTACCAACACACAAGGCCACACGTTGAGTCATTGGGTATTATTATTATTATTATTATTATTATTATTAACAAACATTTATATAGCACCAGAAGTGTACCTGGCACTTTACAAAGTAATAAAATAGACAGAACCAGGGCTCTGGTGGTCAAAACTGTGGCACTTTTCCCGCACCCCCACCCACGTTTCAACTTTTGTTACTCTGCTAGTTACTAATAGGACATAAAAAGAAAGTAAACTCTTCCAAAAGAAAACAGATGGAGTAACCTACATTAATCACAAGATTAAAGTTTGGTAATTTGTGTTGTAAGGGAGTGATTATCAGGTGTATTTATTGTTCAGTGTTCATTATAGGTTCAAACATTTCCAAATGTTTTAGAATATGTAACTCCAATCTCAGGCATTTTTAGAACACTCATCGCTATTTTATGTTAGTGCTGTGTATAATGTACGCATGTTGGCTAAAGCATACTAGATTGGGTGTTTAAAAATTGACATTTTATTGTTCCCATCAGAAAATGAAGCAGATGGGAAGGATTCACCAGTGCGCTCCAGCTGCTTTGCTGTGATCTAGTGATGCAAAGCAACCTTAAAACAGGTTTAAGATTGTTGTGCGTCACCGGAGCATAACAAAGAAATGAGAATGTAGCAATGAGTCTGCCTGAAAATTTCTAATTCTTTTAAAACAAGATGGAAATATGTTCTAGTTTACCAGACTACTTAGTAATGACAGAAAAGAACAGAAAAAATAAAGAAGAATTTTTTTTTACTGAAAAGCAATGATAAACAGTATCAGAGTAGAAAACCCCTGGAATTTAAGCCTATTAAATTGACTTTAGCTGAGCATATTTTTTCCCCATCAAATTATATGATGAATGGCTTCCATATGAGAGGAGAGAGTTTAAAGGTGTAATTTTCCTTTGACCTTTAAACTAGTGAAGAGCATATTTATGTCAGTCATTTACATATTGTTTCTAGTTGCCACTCCTTTAAAGATGAGAATTTTTAAAGGTCTCTCATACTTAAAGCTGGATATTTTCACTGATGCTGAAGGACAATTGCACAACACTTTTTGATCTTGAAACACTCATCTCAGACCTTCCTATTTCCTATGTGGGAGTCCCTACAATCAGGGAAATTTTAATTAGCCTATTAGCTACTGTGGAAATACAGAAATGAGATAAAAATTAAGTGGAATTGGATCTGAATTTGCTACGCACCAGAACGTGCTTCCTTTAGGTGTTCTAGAATCACAGTATTCTTGTGCTCGGTAAAAAGCTGCTTTTTTATATATTAATTTGCATTTTAAAAATTTGCACCTGCAGGTCTCTTCCAAAAGGCAATCATACAAAGTGGAACAGCCCTGTCCAGCTGGGCAGTGAACTACCAGCCTGCCAAGTACACTCGGATCTTGGCAGATAAAGTGGGCTGCGACATGCTGGATACCACTGACTTGGTTGAATGCCTTCGGAATAAGAACTACAAAGAACTCATTCAGCAGACCATCACTCCAGCCACGTACCACATTGCCTTTGGGCCTGTGATTGATGGGGATGTAATTCCTGATGACCCTCAGATTCTAATGGAACAGGGGGAGTTCCTTAACTATGACATAATGCTTGGTGTGAACCAAGGGGAAGGCTTAAAATTTGTGGATGGCATTGTGGACAATGAAGATGGTGTTTCCCCAAACGACTTTGACTTTTCAGTATCCAATTTTGTGGACAATCTATATGGATATCCAGAAGGAAAAGATACTTTACGGGAAACAATCAAGTTCATGTACACTGATTGGGCAGATAAGGAAAACCCTGAAACAAGAAGGAAAACTCTGGTAGCTCTCTTTACTGACCACCAGTGGGTTGCTCCAGCAGTCGCTACAGCTGACCTACATGCCCAGTATGGCTCCCCAACATATTTCTATGCATTTTATCACCACTGCCAAAGTGAAATGAAACCAACTTGGGCTGATTCAGCACATGGTGATGAAGTCCCCTACGTCTTTGGCATCCCCATGATTGGCCCCACTGAATTGTTCAACTGCAACTTCTCTAAGAATGATGTCATGCTCAGTGCGGTCGTTATGACATACTGGACAAACTTTGCCAAAACTGGGTATGTCTTGTATCTTACTATCTCTACTCTTATTATTCAGATCATACTTCTGAAATAATACTGTATTCTACAGCAGTGGTCTCAAACACTGATTCTTACAACAGTTTAGCAGCACTGTTTGGAATCATTAATGCAGAAAACCATCATAACTCAGACAGTTGCACTTCAGGTGAAGAATCCCAGTGTCACACCTTAGGCTTTGAGAAGAGGGGGAGAAAGAGAAAGGAATCCAGGTCCCAGGCACTTCTTTCCTGGTAGCTCCCCACAAACAGTCCTTGAGCAGGGTATATAAGGAAAAAGAATGTCTTGGAACAGCAACTGAAATAAGGGAACGTGTGAAAGACAATAGAGGCTAATGAACTGTAAAGAAATACAAAGGAGCATCAGCTCAGACAGAGTCAAATACTCTGCAATGGTGCTACAGAGAGGGACACAGAAAAATGTAGAGGATTCAGAGGAGAGCAACAAAGATGATAAAAGCTTTAGAACACAGGTCTCATTAGGAGAGGTTAAAGGAACTGTTAAGTTTAGGGTAAAGTCTCAGCAAGGGATATCTGAAAGGCTGTCATTAGAACAGTAGAAAATATTTTTTCTCCTTTGCTCTAGAGGGCAGAATAAAAGGCAGTGGGAATAAGCTGAAACAAGGCAGATTTAGATTAAACCTCAGAGAAAATGTCCTATCTATAAGGAGAGGAAGGCAATAGGACAGGCCACCTAGAGAAGTTGTGGATTCTCCGTCATTGGGAATTTTAAGAGACAATCATGGGTGAAAACAGATGTGACAGTACCAACCCCAGATCAGTCCCCTCTGGCTGGGTGGCCACCTGCCCATCTATTAGGCGGCTGCAAGATGTTCACCCGCCCCCTTACCCCCACTCATGGTGGCATGCCACCAAAGATGGAGACAGGGAGAAACACCAGCACATCTGTCCAGTTTATCATACAGAACCTGCAAGTGGTAGCTTCACACGAGCTTCACAGAGCAACCCTGAACCCCAAAGGTCTAATTTCTTGTCTTTTTAGCAGCCCATATGTTTGTGAAGGCTTAGCTATGGCAGCGTTTTTGACTTGACAACCCCTGGAGTTCCTTCCAGTTCTGTGATTTTATGAGTCTCTAATTCTAATAGAGAAAAGGGGAAATGCAAGGAAGGAGAAAGCAATATAAACTGCAATCAGTATTGTATAGAATGATGTGGAGAGGATCAGGGGAATAGATGGAATGACAAGGTGACCAGGTGAAATGACAAGGGAGCAGCTGGAATGAAATGGAGGAGGACAAATCAGGACAAGCAGGGCATAAGAGGGAATGGGTTAAATGAGAATGGATGAGGTGGAATGACAAGGAGTGCCGTGGACAGCATGTAGAATGACAAGGAAGGGTTATGGGGAATAGATGGAATAACAAGTGGACTGTGCAATGACGAGTGCAATGACAGTCCACCTGATCCCAAACCCTGTGGAACCTGTGCAGGCACGCACATGTGTGCAGTTTCTATGGGGCTCAATGAGTCTGCCATAGGGATCTGCACAACTTGAGCATAGCTCCATGCACGCACGGCTCTGCGAGTTTGGGATCGGTCTTACAGAGAAGTTGCTAGAAAGCCACTGAATGAAATGGGTGGAATCGCAAGGAGGGGACAGGAGAAGTGGGAACAATTTCAGTCATTGCACAGAATGACAAAGAGAAGGCAATGAGAAATGGGTGTGATGACAAACAACAAGGTGGTATCACATACATGATTGCTACAATGAGAGGGTGGAGGGACAATAAGCAAAAGGAATGACAAGGTACTGGGTTGGGTAGTGTCAACTGGGTGGAATGACAAAGCAGGAGCTGAGCAGAGAGTGGATAGACAAAGGCTTAAAAGGGAATCACAAGAAGATGGCCCTAGTGGACAGAATGACAAAGGACTAGGTGAATTAACAACACAGAAGCTATGCCAGACCAGGTGGAATGACTGGCCACATAGAAAACTTGTGTATTCTCTTTCGTTGGGAAATGTTTAATAAGAAGCTAAGCAAGTATATGTTTGTGAGGGTTTAGATATGACAGTGAGTAAAATGACAAGGAGAGGGTAATGCAAAGCAAGCTGAATGACAATACGCTGTGTGAAACAAAAAGGTGTTGATCAGGAGAAAATGCATGGAATGACATGGGGCTTGTGGAATAACAAGAAGGGGGCCATCAAAAGACAGGGATAGATGAGGGGTTTTGTGGAATGACAATAAGGGCATTGTAGAAGATGGATGGAATGGCAAGAGTCTCTGTATGTAATAACAAGCAGGAAGGTTAGTGGAGTGAAAAGGAAGGTCATAGGGGGGTGGTTGAAATATGTGACTGGTTGGAATGACAAGAGGAAGCCCTATGAAACAGGTGACTGGCAAGGGAGCACACAGAATGGCATGGGGGTAAAGGGGAATTGGTGGAATAGATGTGAGTGAGTGAATGACAAAGATAAATCAGTGGGGAATGAGTGCAATGACAAGGAACATAGTGGAATGTCAATGAGAAAGCCATGGGGATCCGGTGTAATGACAAAGGAGAGGATGGTATAACTTTCTATATAGTCCTTATTGCAGTTTACGTTCGTTTTTCTTTGTTTGCATGTCTCCTTTTCTATTGTCATTCCCTGTTGCCCTATTGCACCTGATAATTATTTGATTTGATACGTAGCTTATTTGCATTTTTATAGCTCCATAAAACTATTGTGATTTGCACTTTCCCATTATTTCCAATCAGCAGTCCTTCATTTCCATAGGCATTTGGGGCGGGGGGCGGGGAGGACCTGTTCATTTGACGGTGGTTTTGGATTTATTATTCCAGGTGGAAGAGGGTTTGTACGAGGAGGAGAAGGACTGTGGTATTTATTGAATATGGCCTTTTTACACCGACGGCCCCACCCACCACTGGGTGTTCCAGCAGGTGTGCGGTGGGGGGGGGTTCATGCAAACTGGCTGGTGGTGGGTGTGGGGATGGGTGTGCACTGGATGTGTGCCCATGTAAACACCATGGGTGGTGTAAACACCATAAAGGACTGTGCTCCCAGTGCCCACCCATGTTCACCTATCATTCACCCATCTCCACCCATGGGGCCTCCTCTGGTTTTCAAGATGGCCCCGTGGGTAGACATGAGTAAAGATGAGTGAGTGTCTGTGTAAAAAAACAACCACCCACTGTGCGAACACACCCATCCTCCCACCTACCCAATCTGTGTGGACACACACACCCCGCTTGGTGTTCGGGCGGGTGGGGAGGATCCGTGTAAATGGCCGGCAGTGGGTGGGGGAATGGGTGTCCACTCGGTGTTTGTCTGTGTGAACACTGAGCGGGATGGGTAGGGCCGTATGCACGCTCCCACACAACACCCACCTCCATCCATCACCAACCCACCTCCACCCATGGAGCCCTCTGGGAAACTGAAGGAAACCCTATGGGTGGAGGTGCGTGGATGTCCATGTAAAGGGACACACAGCCACCTCCACCCACCATGGCGAAACATCCATCCTCCCACATAGATACTCTAACAAAATGGGTGTTACATTTTATTATACATGTTGCAGGGCTGGAGGTGTGCTCTATCGGTGCCCTGCAACATGTATTGTAAAATGTAACACCCATTTTATCAGTGTTAGAGTGTCTGTGTGAAAGGGGCCCATGGGTCATGCCCTGGGGTTATGAGTGTGGCTTCCAGAATCTAGGGTTGTGGCTTCTGTTGCTTTTAGACACTTTGAATGTTGGGAGCTGCTTAGACAGAAATTTTATGCTTAACTCTTTAAACTAAGCCTTTGCCTTTAACATTGTTTTTTGTCTCATCAGCTGAATGGAAAGAGTGATGCACTGCAGTTGCACATTAAAAAAAAAGGTGCAATTATTAAAGCACAAGTGTCCTTGAGAACAAAAGAGCTTACAAATAGGCTAAAATGTATAGGACATGGAAATTGCCTTTATTCTGTAAGAAAAAAATTGTGGTGCTGATTATGCTTATTCATTCTAACAGCAGCGAATTTCCCAGTTGCTTCATAAAGTAAAGTGGGTAAATGGAAGAGGTAGATCAGTGCGGTCATTATCGAGACTTTTTTTTGTTTTTTAACTTTTCAAGGTTTACAACTGAAATAAGAGTTAATTTGTTGGAATCTCACAATCAGTAAGCATTTTTACGTGTAAAGCCAGGACCTCTTAAAAGAAGGGGCAGGATGGGGGCTTGGAAGGAGAGAAGTTAAACATAAAATGCTACCCCTGCTTTAGAAACAAAAGGTATCGCTGCTATGGAGAAAGTGTACCCGTAAACACAGAAGAAAGCTTTTAAAGTTCCTTAATCTAAGAGGCGTATTAACACACCTAGGTGTTAGATGTTCTTCTTGCATCATCCTTTCAAAGAATATTGCAGTATTTTTCTCAAACAGAGAGAGCTTTTTTGTTGATGTTGTTAACCTTGAATCTTGGGTACTGAATTAAAATAAAGATCTTCATGGAGCTAAGAGGCTGTAAATCTTTCCAAAGAACGTTTAATAGCAGAATTGGGCTCTCGAAATTGCAGCTCTACTGCAGTGCAGTGAACGATATGCAGCAACAGAAGAGAATTCAGATACCTAGTGTTCTAACATTCAGGAGTTAGTTTCAGCAGCACTCCACAGTTGTTAACAAATCCAAATGGCACGCAGTGCACATGCGTGAGGGGGGCGGGGGTTGTGCGTTTTTGCAGCCGTAACAAAAAGGGTAGCATAAATTGAATAAAATTAATCAAATGCTCCATACAGGTTGCTTTTTCGGTTTAGATATCAACCTTTTTGTTGTTGAGTGTACTAGACAAATGAGCGTTTGTGCTTATGTGAACTGTGTAGTGCTATGGTGAAAATGAATAGCCGATGGAACAACTAAGGTGTATTTGGCAAGGATAAATTGGTGACTCTCTGATGGATAGCTGTTTACAGAGACACTCAAATAGGTTATGTAGGAGTGACAGGTGGGCTTCCTTATATGAATTTGTGACAGAACTAAGATGCAGGAATCTTCCGTGACTAGAACTATTATCACTGTGACTACAACAGCCCACATAAATCCTAGCAATCAGGTGTTTACAAAAATACGTGCTCGAGTTTGTCATGACATTATTATTTATAATTGTTCCTGCAGAGGGCTAACCAGTTGAACTTCTCCAGTTATTTAAGGATTACAAGAGCTCTTTCACAGGTCCATCTGTTACCATTACTCATAATTTCCAGCAGGTTCCACATGCTGCTGCTGGAGAGCTAATTTCAGCAGGGTATGCATAACATTGCTCTCTCTCCAGGGAGGAGACTTGAACTACACCTCCTCAAGACAGCACAATGCATGGAAGAGCCACTAATCATTTTTAGTATGCACCCAATTGATAATAGACTTACTAAATAGAAATGAGACTGAAAAATAATGTATTCTGTTTCAGATTTCTTTCCAATTTGTCTAATAATAAATCATAACAATAACAATAATAATAGATTAGAACTAACAGACTTGTTGTGACCTTTAAAAATTCCATTAGCCTGTGGAAAGAAATGTTGGTTGTGGTGGTGATTTCTATTAGTCCTGTGGAAAGAAGTGTTGGTTGTGGTTGTTTTACTGTGGTGCACTCTAAAATTGCTGTTTTTCAATGGAAGTCGCCCTCCAAGACATGCAATTCCTTAGAGAATGAGGAGTCTTCCGTTTCTAGCTCTGTAGTTGGCCAGAATATTTTCTTTTCAGATCCAGCTGGAAAAAAAAACCAAGAAAAGGATGTGTTTTGTGGAAAGGGAAAATATTCTCTTGCAGGTTATAAAAGCCTAAAATCCAGACTGTGTGGGGAATGTATGTCTTTGTAAGCAACCTTGTACCCTCCCCATCCCCACTAAATAGGGAACTACACTAAATGTATGCGGGCAGACCTCCAGCATCAAAAAGCACCCAGTATGTATCATACTTTGTTTTTCAATAATTGTTTCTTCTTTATCCTGAAATTATTTGGCTTCTGTGTTTTGGTGCCTACGGCAACGCATACTGAAAATCTGTTCACTTTGAGACTATGCACTGCAGGTTTCTCTGTAGCTGAGGCTTGATCATTAAGGTTGCAGTGGTTTGGGTTTTTGTTTTTTTTAAAATACCTCTGACACTCTCCCAGTCTTGGATGACTATCACAGTGAGACATCATTCAGGAACTTACTGTACAATTACTGCTCAGTTAGTGCATCATTCTAAAGGGCTACACTGTGCTTCTAATTGACACACGCCACCTGCTGCTAAAAACCACACAGTGGTTAATGGGCCTGTTGCCAAAGCAAGGCTTCGAGGACAGGTCAATGCTGTAAAATCACTAGGTGTCAAAAGCACAGCAAAAGACACAGCACTTTTATTATGTTTTACTTTCAAGTCGGTAACTGAAGCTAGAAATAAGAAGTGACAAATAAAGTGACTGTTTAATGTTGAATGGCTCATGCTTGAAATAAGAACTTAGAAAACTGCATTTTGCTGATGCTCCTCTTCTCATTCAGTGCTAAGATGATGTTTTTTGTCTTTTATTCACAGTCATCTCAGCCTATTAATCTTCTCACAAAAGGCATACTTGTTAAATCATCCAAATGATCATCCAAGAAATTAGATGAGGGGAATCCTAACTCCCCTCCCCAACTCCCCTCTAGGGTTGTCAGCTTCGGTCGTTTTTTACCAGACACTTCCATTTTGGCCTATGGGAGTGTCAGGTAAAAAACCACCACATGTGGCAAACCTACTTCTCGGGGGAGGGGAGATCATTTGGCAGCTCACCCCATTGGAAGGCAGGATCAGAAACTAGAGGGGTGGCTACCTGGGGAAAGGATCAGGATGAGGGGCATTGCTAAGTAATAGCCCTGTTTGGCAGGAAGGAAACCTGCCAGGCAATGCAAGACTTCCCAAGAGTTAATATAAGGCGCCTCCCTCTCCGCTCCCCTCCAGGGATTAGGGAGGACATCTGAACACCCACCTACCCACCCCGTACTGTAGCATGGTGAGCTGAAGTAAGTCACAGCAATCGGACAAGGAAGGAATTGTATTCATGAACTTCTGATTGGCTTTGAGGCCCAGTTTTTTTGCTTTTCCCACAGTGCCGGGATCCAACTGGGTTTGGGGTGACAGAGTGTTTTTGCCCAGATGGTTCCATTGGTGATTCCTTATGAGATGGGTAACAGGAGCATCCACAAGGGTCTCAGGCGACTGGGCCCCTCCCAGAAAACGAGGGCACAGGTCACCGCCTGCAGGACAAATGAGGTCCCAAGTGACTCATTGCGTCCCCTCCTCAGCTTCCTGGACCTCACTATGAACCCCTGCAGGAACCCTCCACACACAAGCCAGGTGTCTTGGGGGCAGGTTAGGTCAAATGGGACTTGCCCCATTGGAAGGCTGGAACCCAAGCAGACCTTGGGAGGCCTTCTCTGAATAACTTGGTTATAATTTATGCACTAGACCCATGGTTTAGTTGGGGGGTGTCACCACAAGACTGTTCTGGGGTAGAAGTTAATAAAGAGTGTGGCCTTTAAACTGCCTAATTTGTGTCTTTGCTTTCTTCTGTGATGCAGTGACAACTGTATATTACACTAGTTTATCTAAGGCACTATTAGATAAGTTAAAAAAACTTACTTTAACTTTATTAAGTTAAAAAAATAACACTTTCTTGGTACACTTTCTTGGTACTGATTAAAATCAATGTTTCATTAAGCTATTTTTTATACACTCACACTCAGCTAGTTGTTGATGGCTCTTTGCTTTTGCAAAGCATGTACAATTAAGACACTGGGGGCAATCCCATGCCCCATGCATGCTGTGCGCATCCCACATGTGCACACGTGCGTGCAAACAGCATGCATCTCCACAGGGATTGCATTGTGCCTTGAGGATCCCATGTGTGAACCCACACGGATCTCATATGACTCCTGCTTGGGATTGCAACCAATGACACTAGACCCTGTAATACCAGGAAATGCCATTTAATGCTTATTCAGAATACAAAAATGCCTGTATTAAGTCAATTATATGAATAAGGAACTGTGAATACATTCCATGAAAACAGCTAAGTGAAGGTTACAGTTGGTACAGCCACATGAAACGACACCATGATTTGGGCAACCTTACCCCAATTTGGGCCCTACTAAATATAGTGGCTCATGTGCTCAGTGTGCCCAAGCGGTTGCCACTGTGTGTTCGCTCTACCCCATCCCAGTGGCTGCTTTGAGCATTCCAGAATGGCTACATCATGGTCAGAGGTGGGATAATGGTTAGGCTAGGGGAGGGGAGGTGGGTGGACCATCTGACAGTGGCCTACCTGCCCAGTTTCCCCATGGTGGTGCGGACCATTGCCCTGCTCTCTGCACTGACCCTGAAGTGTGATGGGTGTGGTCTCTCCAGGGCACATGGATCATCTTGTGGTGGCTGTGATTGCCCCAGGGCATGCAGGGGATTGTTCCCCCCTGTCCCCTCTCCCGCAGCTCATGCAGCCGAACCCAGTATGAGCAGTACTACATGGAGTTTGGTGAGAAACCTAGAATTTCAAGTTTTTCTGCATTGCAGGGGTCACATTTTACTGATATTCATATCATCCAGATATGAATTTTATGTATAATGCATAAAGAAGCTTTATAAGACTTTCCTATTTATGCCATGTAGCCCACTAGTGCTCACCTGACAGTTCTTGGACCACATATTGTAAATGAATGTGTTTCATTGCAACAAAATGAAACACGTTCATTTACATTATGTAAATGAAATTTCATTGCAACACTACGGGTGATTTCAGACGTCACGCAGTCCCGATTCACCACAGTGGATTCCCTGTGGTGGTGAACTGAGCAACCACCCCCTGTGGTCCAGGAAGACCCCAAACAGACGTGACAGGAGCGGGACCACGGCAGGGATCAGGTCATCAGACCACAGGCCAGGGCAGCACAACAGACATGATGCCGATTCCTGGCTGTGGTCAAAGGACCCAGAAGCCACCAGGGATGGGCGGGAGGCAGACATGGCCGACAGAGGGCAGAGGAAGCCAAAAGCGCCTACAGGGAATGCCCACACAAGGGAAATGGGAAGGGAGGGGGAAGAGGGAGAAGAGCTTCCGAGGCAACACATACAGCAGGCACAGAGACAACGAGGGCACAGTGGAACACACAGCACACACACATGACCAGGCGCACTCACACCCTCAAGGGAAAGGAAGGGAAGGGGGCACACAGTGGGACAGACAACACACATGGCACAACGGGCACAGGGGGGGGCGGCCCAGGGGCAGGGCAGGACATGGGAAATGGTGCCCAGAACCCCCACAACAGCACAGTCCACACAGGCACCCCCACAGCTACACAGTCAGTCCTGGAATGGGGGGGGGGCACAAAAGGCCAGGCCACAGGCACAGTGGGAGACCACACGGAACAGGGAGTGGCCCGAGAACAGCCCAGGAGGCAGACAGGCACCACAAGCACTGGCAAGGGTGCCATGGAGGGAATGCAGGGCGCCCCAGAACCGCGAGGTCACAGAGACACCCAAGG
>QEPC01012497.1:178695-194629 GCA_003113815.1 Sphenodon punctatus | reverse complement strand
GTCTCTGCCACCGACCACCCCATATGCGAGCACCTCATCTCCACGATGCACCCATCGGGAAAGGGAATCAGGCCCAGGGTCTCCACATGCAGCCGGCAATCACGGGCGCTCGCCTCATAGCCAAAGTAGCGCAGCCCCAAGCTCAGACTCGCATAGGCACCGGACAGGCTGTCTGGGCAGCTCAGGAGCAATTGCACGGCTGGGGAATGCCACAGTTCACACAGGGTCATGGTCTCGCAGAAGGTCCAGCGATGGGGGGCCCCATGGGTGCTGGGGCCAGGAACGTGGTGGAAGTACAGCCAGCCATGGTCCAGGAAGCAAAGGAGACTAATTGCAAGGACAGTGGGGCCCCACAATCCCTGGAGGGATGTGAGGGGATGCAGGGGGGCCTCAAGGCCAGCTGATAAGGCCACCAGCTGCAACATGGCATGGCAAGCAAGGCGTGGGGTGCAGACCCAGCACAGCTGCTGGAACAGAGCGCACAGACAGGACAGCCTACACAATAATCAGGGCGGCAAGGACAACAGTCTAGCAACACTGAGAGGTGGGAGGTTGATGACAGCAGGAATACAGCTGCAGCCTGCACGTGCCCGGACACAGGCCGGACCATGCACCAGGCACCTTGTAGGACCAGCAGGTGCACTCAATGGACTGCCCCCAGCTCCCCGGCACGGCCGTCCTGCAGGAGCCTGCCTGGGCAGCCAGGAGGGGGACTGCCAATAACTGACCTGGGGGCCCCCGACAGGGCCCCAGGTTGCGACCCAGGAGCAGGGCTACATGTGCCCCGGTCTATAACTGGCCTGGCTGTCCCCTCCCGGGGCAACATGCACCATGCAGCTTGGCCTGCAAGATGCACCTAGCTCTCTGTACAGAGTGGTACCGCTCACACACTGATCTCTTGCGTATCCAGACTGCTGAGGTGCACCTTGGTGCCCACCTGTGGGTTTTCATTGCCTGGAACACAGCTAGGGCCCGGAGATCCCACCACGCCTGTAGGCTCTCCCTGGCCCAGCTCAGGGCCCTGCGGGTGTCTGGGGCAGCCCGGCAGGTCCTCCTCTGTGGCTGAGATAGGGTCACATGGCTCTGCGAGACAGCTGGGTGCCTCCAATAGTGGAGGGAGACCATGGGGCATGCAGCCCTGCTCGCTAAGCCCATTGACCAATGATTATGGGTCACAGAGCGAACACGGGGTGGTGGTCCTGGGCGCTAGCTCAGTGGGATGAGGCAGCCTGGGGGGCACACTTTTAGATGGACAGGTGCACCCTACTGTGACTCGCGGAACTGTTAACGCCCTGGCTGGAGTGGCAGCACACCCCCATGTGGACCCCCATCCCCATGGTGCAGAAGGTGGCCATCGGGGTCTGGAAATTAGCAACTCTTGACTCCTGTCAGTCTGTGTCACATCACTTCGGCATCAGGGTGAGCACCGTCGCCGGGATCCTGCGGGACGTCTACGAGGCTGTGGAGGGAGTGTTCCTGGACCGAGAAATCCAGCTGGTGGACCAGGTGGTCATGATGGCTGGCTTCATGGCTAGATGGTTCCCCAACTGCATGGGTGCCGTGGACGGCACCCACATACAGATCCTCTTCCCCTCCACTGGGGAGGCTGTGGAATATGTTAACAGACATGGATACCACTCCCTGAAACTGCAGGCTGTAGTGGACCACCAGGGGTGGTTCATAGACCTCTTCACGGGCAACTCTGGGTGCAGCCACAACCATTTCCCCCTTCTATGCCCGGATGTACCTCAGGGACTTCGTGGACATGGGGATGACCTGGATTGAGGGGATGCTGATACCCCCCTGCATCCTGGGGGACCCGGCCTATCCCCTCACCTGGTGACTGATGAAGGCATACCCAGTCGCCCGGAACCCTGTCGAGCCTCTCCACAATACCCGCCTGTGTGCAAGCAGGACAGTGGTCGAGAGGGCCTTCGGGGCCCTCAAGCAGCACTGGAGGAGCCTCGCGGGCCGCCTGGACTACACGGTGGAGAACTCGGCCCTGGTTATCGGGTCCTGCTGTTTGCTGAACAACATGTGTGAGACTGATGGGGCTGCCCTCGAATACCCCATGCCCTGGTGCCTTCCCGGCCCTGTGCCCCTGTATGTGAATGCAGAGAACCCGCGGGAGTACCGATATGCAAAGTGCATACATGCTGCCCTGGCCAGACGGATCAGCCGGGAGGCCAAGGTGTGAGGCGCACACCCCCATCTCCGCCACCCTGGGGCCCCCACCAGCACCCTGGGCGTGCCCCTGTACGCCCACCCTCCCACCCACAGCCCCGGGCCCATGAACGGACCCAAGGAGGCAATAGTTGTGCCCAAACCTTTATTTCAACACACAGTTACATATGTCCCCACCACCACCAACCTCCCTGTGCCGTGCTCCCCCCCTCAGACTGCTTTACCCCTTCCCCCACGTCTCTGGGGCCTCCCCCTTGGCTGCCCTGTGGGTGCCATGGAACTCTGGGAGCTCCCCTCCACCCCGCTGTCCGTGTCCCCAGCTGTGTCCTGGGAGGCCTCAGTGTCCTGAGGGGCAGGCGGTGGTGGTTGGGCGGGTGGGCTCAGGGCCAGATGGGCCCCCCGGGTGGCTTCACCCTCTGAAGGCTTACAGGGACTGGGAGGCAGATGCGCGGGCTGAGAAGGCGGACCGGTGGCTGTGGCGGTGGGGGTGCCTAGGGTCCCAGAATCGGGGCCTGGGCGGGCAGGGTGCCCGGTGGGGCGGCTGCCATCATGTATGCACTCATGGTGCCGACATGCAGGAGCAGGGAGGTGCCGATGTCGTGCAAGTGGTCCATATTTGCTGAATGCTCCTGCACCATTCTGTCGATGGCCTGCTCCAGCCGCCCAAACACCTCTACTTGCCTACTATGCTCCCCGGCACTCCCATCTCTGCTCCAGCTGCACCTCCTCCTGGAGCCTCCGGTCCCTTGCCTCCGCCTGTTGCAGGGAGCGTTCTGTGGCTGCCTACATGCAATGAATGGCTGCGATCATCTGCTCTCCCTGCTCAGTGGTAGAGCGGACAATGTCCTCCACCTGCTTCTTCCTCCGGCACCGTACCTGTGCCCGGTGCTCTCCCATTCGTTGCGCTGGGGGCACAGGCCCTGCTTGCTAGGGCCCCTCATGTTGCCATGTAGGGTACACAATAGGTGCTGGCTGGGTGTTGGGCCGGCCGCCCCCTGTCCTGTGGCACGGCTGGGGGGGTCTAGGGCCCCAGCCCCTATTGGTTTGATGTCCAGTGCCCTCCCTCGGGGCCCTTCCTCCCCCCCACTTGGTGGTGTGCCTTACCAGGGACCACTGGCTGCTCCCAGGGCTGCTCTCCAGAGTCCTCATCGCCCATCTGTCACCGGAGCCGGGGTGTGCCATGCCCTGTGAGGATATGGGAGGGGTTGGGTGGTAGTAGGCTGCCCTTGTCCCCCAGAGGCCCCCAGGCTCCCTTACCATGTTCTGGGGTGGCTGGGGGGCATGCCCGGTGTGTCCCCTCCCCCTTCCCCCCCCAGTCTGTCCCCCCTCACACCCATGTTCTTACCCTCAATGTCCATCTCAGAGCCTTCAGAGGCTGGTCCCTTGGTGTTCCTGGGGTCCCCCTGTGACCACTGGCTGAGGGTGACCAGTGTGCCGGCCTCGGAGTCTCCCGGTCCAGATGGGGTGGGGCTGCTGGGGCTGGTACTTGTGGGGGGCCTGCAGGTCCCTGAGGTCCCTGGGCTATCTCCTGTGGGGCGGGGCCCTGGAGCCGGTGTCCTCCCTGGGGGCAGTGAGAGGAAGGGGTACGTTGGCCTGTTCCCTGCCCTGGACCACGGTGCTCCCCACGAGGTGTGGGGCAATGATGGAGCCCTTCATATGGAGTATGCGGTCATGGGCGTCAAAGTAGGGGGCGGTCCGGGCTCTGTGTCCAGACCGCTGGTTGTTGTCCCAGATGTCCTTGTACCCCCTCTTTAGTTCTTTCACCTTTGAGCGGCACTGGGCCACGGTCCTGTGATGGCCCGCCGCCTCCATGTCCCGCACGATCTCCCAGAAGATGTGTTCATTCCGCTGATTGACTGTGAGCTCCAGTTGATGCTCTGGTGTCCCCCAGATGCGGATGAAGTCCTGCGTTTCCCTGTGCCCCCATTGCCCCCCTCGATGGTAGGGCCTTCTCCCACGTGGGCCCTCCGGGTTTTCCTCCTCCTCCTCCACTGCCTGGCCAGAGCCCGTCTCCTCCAGGGGCTCGGGCTCCCGGGCCCGCTTCTGTGTCTGTGGGTCATGGGGGGGGGTGTTAGGTGTTGTTTTGCCCCTGTTGTTTTGTAGCCTTTCACCCTACAAGGAAATATGCGGGGAAAAGAAAAAAGTGCTTATTTGCTGTATGTGGGAATGTGTTCATAGTTTTTCTGTTTCCTAGCTGTGCTTCAAAGCTTTGGTGTGGTCTCAGGCAAGTATTGTTAAAACTAAAACAAATATCTGTGAAGAATACTGAATCAAGTCAATTTGCTCACGTCAAATCAGATACAATGCAACAGATATTTGGTTCTGCGTGGCTGAATATTTCTGTTCAGTTATTTCAGCATTTTCATTTTTCAGTATTTTAGTGCTATTATGCATAAGTAATAGCTGAAACAAAATAAATGAAATGACCAATAGAATGAAATAACTGAAACAAAATAAATAATATATCTGAAATGGAACAACCAAATTATTAGATATACAAATATCCATTTTGGCTGCAGATTTCATTCAGATATTTGGAGGGCTGTAATCAAATGAAAATGCACAAATGCAAAACCTTCTACTTGTTGTAGATGTAATACGATAAACTTGCCTTGCAATAGTGAAGGCATGAAGGGCAGAGGGATGAGGAAAGATATGATCCAGTGATTCATTGAAAGCTCTGAAGAATCTTGGCTTTTATTCAGGAAACTGTTCCAACAGCTTTATTTGTTCCACAGTTACATGTATGAGCTTCCAGGTTTTCTAAAGGCTAGAGGCTAAGGTTGCAAAACAGGAAATCACAGACACTGCCAAGGGTATGGTTACAAACCAAATGAATGGCTTCTTGTAGTTGAAAGCTAATTGTCTTCTGATCAATAAACCTTACACATCCATTGCGCTCTGAGTAATGATAATAAACAACCTTATGAAATTACTTCCTTCCCTCCCTATCCATAACTCACAGAGGTGGTGCAGAGTTGCCTGCCAGCTATGGCAGTTTTACCACATATCTACAAATTTGAGAAGTAGCTCGAAGAAGGTGGGGATAGGAATTGGAATATCAATACCCGTGGATGTTGTCCGAATGTGGAAGGAGAGGCTAGGTTGGTAGGAAGCAGGGAAAAGAGGCTCTATCAACTAGGGCTGAAATGAGATTTTGCCAAAAGGAAATCTCATTGAAATCCCAGTTCCCAATACTGTCTCAGCTAAATCAATAACCTCTCTCTCCTCGGTAATGTCTCAACTGATATTTTTTCCCTCAGTTTAATGAGTTTCCTCTTACCAGGATCCTGTTTATCACTTTGCCATCCATTTCAAATCCTGAGAGGTAATATTGATGCAAAACCACATGTCTTGAGCTCCATTTTCCCTTGTACTATCTTGTCACTCATTGACTGGTATGCAGATTCCTTTACTAATTGATCAAAAGCAATTCTGATTTGAGACACTGAAGAGGAGATTAAGAGACATTGGAGTGGAGGTTCAGGGGTGGGCTACTCACACGGTGATTGGCTCAGAAATGTGGAAACAACAAACCCTGAAGTAAAACAGTACCTTCAGCAATGCAGTAAGAAGTAAATGAATGGTATGCGTTATGTGGTAAACAGTAAACAGAAAGTCAGTAAATCTGGATGGCATTTCATGGTATTGTGAGACTTTAGTAGCTGCATCAGTATCCAGAAACAGTCGGAAAATTGATCCTGGTTGCCAATATGGCAACATTTCCCAGAGAAAAATCCTAACCAGCTCCAGGAATATGAAGTTCTGAAACAGTGTGCCAGGGGCCAGTGCTATCTTAAATGTTGTCCTTTTATGGAGTAGCAGGATCCGCTCCATAGTTAAGGCCAGCATACCCTCTCCATTATAAAGCATGAATGTTATAGTCCTTATAAAGGAACATTATATTCCTTGTTAGACCTGGCTCTTCTGCCAGGCATTTGGCAGGGTAGGAGGTGGGATGGGTTAATGGGTTAGGGAGGATATTTTTAGGTACAGGGTATTTATGCACAGTCAGAGTTTTAGTATAGTTTTATAATGTTTTTATTATAAGATTTGTATTTATATTTATATTGTTTTATGTTTTATTTGCTATTGTAAGTGTCCCCGAGTCGCTTTCCAAGAGGGGTGGGGTAAAAGTGCAAAAAATAAAATAAAAATTGGCACCATTTCTCCTGTTTGTCTGAAATTTGAAAGAGAGGATCATGGAGTTCATTAAACTGTCCAAATTTCATGCACATTAAACAAAAAACAAAAAAGTTATAGCAGTTGAAATACTAGAGAGAAAAATCTCTTACTTCCAGTTTAAGATGTTTTGGTGGGGGGGCATCAGAAATTAATTGTGAAAGGTTGCTTTGGTGTTACTGTTATGTAATTCATGGATATTTCCTTAGATGTTCTAGTTCCATCTAATGGTTTTAAAGTTTCAAAAACCATTGAAGTCTATAAGAGAGTTTATTTATAGCACCCCATGCTATGGCAGTCAGAGCACTTGACATATCAGGAATGGACTTTTTTAGTAGGGGAGTTTTTGAGAGAAATGGAGATAAATTCACCCTGTTTGAAAGCAGTCACCACGTACAGACGCCGAGATCGTGGATCTGAAAGGCTCGGGTTCAGTGCCAAATTGTGACAAGTATCAAGAAAATCAGGAAGATCTGGAAACACAGTTTAGAGTAGCACCCTTGGAACTCCCAAAAAATCCAAGATTTGAATTCTTTCTAACCTCCCAGAACCCCAGAAAACAACCAGGAAGTGGAGTAAAGGCCATTTTGAAAATCAGAGGGGCACCCCCAGGGTTAAAACAAAATGAGAATTTGATGGAGGAGATAACCCCAACCCCAATCCCCCCCCCCACTGCAACTCTAGCTGAGTTAGGTGGCAACCCCCCCCAATATTCTAGCACCCAGAAAATGACCAGACACAGACAAATTGAGGGCTAGGATAAGTAGAGGGGACCCCCCCAGGCATGGCACCAGAAAGCAAGGAGTCTCTGGCTACTCCCCAAAAAGTTTAGACAATAATGCTGATGACATTGCACCCTCAAAATGGTGGGCTGGGGAGGAACAAATGGTGGCGTGTGATGCAGGGGATCCTCCAAACATGGAACCAGGAAGAACTGAATGTCTAGCCCTTGTGGAGGCTGAGATATTAAAGGAAAGGCCTAGAAACCTAGTCCCAGACAGTGGCCACGATCCCAAACCTCCTGTGCATGGGATCTGGCCAGGTCTCTTGTGGCTTGTGCATGGTACAATGTCCCCACAATGGGCGTGAGCACCATTTTCATGCATGTGCACATGCAGGGCATGGGAATGGCCCCGTTGTCTTTAAAATTGAGGTGGGGGGGTTCTCTGGGAGGGGAGTGCGGGCTAGTTAGTTAGAGCAGGTGGGCTGGTATCCAGGACTCTTGGGTTCTCTGGAGGAAAGTGGGGGTTGCTGGGTTAAAGCAGGAGGGATGGAAGCCATGACTCCTGGGTTCAATGGTACAGAAGTGGGGGCTAGTGGATTAGAGGAAGGTGGTCTGGGAGCCAGAACTCCTGAGTTCTCTGAGAGAGGAGTGGGAGCTAGTCGGTTTCTGGAAAGAAAGGTTAGTTGGAGGCACACATTTTCCAGTAGCCACAATTTGTTCTCCAGAGTGAAAAAATATGGAAGATGTATTGTCATCTTCATTCTATGCAAGTATAATTGTTTAATTTTGTAAAAATCCTTTAGTGTAAATAAAACACTTTAATTATAAACCTTTTTACTGTAAATGAAATCCTTTAATCCTCTGTGTGTGTGTGTGTGTGTGTGTGTGTGTGAATAGAATCCTTTAGCACCACTAACCTTTGGGCTGGAGGGAGCAGGGAGCTCCTTAACCACTGTTACACTGGAGCCACATGCACCCTCTTCTCCAGCTCTAGGTTGGTGTGGACAGGGTCAGTTCCACGTATTCTGACAATCTGGACAAGTGTATTTGCTGCCCCCTAATACAGGGGTTGGTAAACTGTCCCATCCAGGGGGGGGGGGCAATTTTAAAATTAGTACATGATCTTAGGTCCACATAAAAGCTGTAGTTGGGGTGTGCTCAAGAAAAGGAAGGGTCCAGATCATGGTTCTGTGTCATGGGTCTGTCTCCTTGTGTGCATACCTTCATCTCTGCTCACTTAACCTGAGCTCACTTTCAGTGGTTTGGTATAGGAACTGGGAAGGGGCCATATAAAAAGTCACATTTGGCCCCTGAGCCTGAGGTTCTCCATCCCTGCCCTAACCTACCTGACGGATCAGGAGTGCACGGGGGATGGTGCCCAGTCTCGTGGGAGCAGCCCTCAAAGATCTGTGTGATGGTCAGAGTGTCACAGGGCACCAACAATGGCACACCGTCTCACAACTTTCACCCTCAGAAAGTTACTATTACCACTCGGGGCAAAGTAATCAACCCCCTCCCCCATCCCATGAACTCATCCTCTTGCAGCTGCTGTTACACTCCTTGAGGTGCCGGTAGCAATAAGAAATTTAAGCTAGCACTGTAGGCTCTGAAACACTGCTTCAGAGCTTCATATTCCTGGAGCTGGTCAGGTCTTTTCTCTGGGAAAGAACTGATGTTGTGCTCCAGCTCCCTTCCCACCCTGCAGTTTGAGAGTAGAAGCAGAAGGTGGTGGCCTGGGTCAGTGATGGCAAAAGGCGACTGCTCCTGGGCACTTCAGAGGCTGCTTCATTTGGAACTGAGGGGATGGGGAGAGGGAGGAAACAAAGCACAGGAAACAGAATTGGGGATAGATCCACTGGCTCCCCCTGTGAATGGCTTTGCAACCCAGCCAAGCTCTCCGCACATCAGGAGGTGGAGGATTTCTCATTGCTACCTACACCCCAGGGGCAGCCACATTTCAGCACATGTTGAGCTTTTGAAAATCAGAAATTTTACAATTATGCTGTTCAGTGTCCTAATGTGCCAGTAGGAGGAATTTTCTGTATTGCAAACAATTTCTGAATTGTAAATTCTCAAAAAAGAGAAAATTCTATATACAAAAACCCGTTGGTTTAAGAGAGAAGTTAAGGCCCTTACAAATTCAATCATGCTCCAAAACACATGGAAATTGTAAGTTAAGGATCCCGCCTTAACTTCTATGCCATGTAAACACTGCAATAAAGATCATATTGTGATCGTTTATAATTTAGGCTCCATGCACCCACATGTTGCCATCGTCTTCCAGCCCCAATCCTCTTCCTCTGCAAGTTAGGGGAAACAGCAAAGATGGGGACCAGGAGGGCATAAGCTTTCCCTTTCACCCCGTCCTTTCCTCCTATCCTTTAATTTGGGTGAGGGAGAATGGGATAGCTGAGTAATAGTTCACAGCCCTCCCTCTTACCCACTAGTTCCCACTGCCCTTCCAGAGCCTCCTCTTTCATTCTACCCAGTCCCTCATCAATCCAACTGCTCATAGAAAACTCCTTGTTATTCCAAACAATCCCCAGTCATTCCAGTTTGCATGAGGGATTGCTCTTTGACATTCCACCCACTCCCAAAGATAGGAGCTTAAATTTCTTATTGCTACCTGTACCTCAAGGAGCGCAACAGCAGCTGCAAGAGGATGAGTTCATAGGATGCGGGTGGGGGTGGATTACTTTGCCCCGAGTGGTAATAGTAGCTTTCTGGGCGTGACAGTTGTGAGACAGTGTGTCATTGTTGGTGCCCTGTGACACTCTGACCATCATACAAATCTTTGAGGGCTACTCCCACGAGGCTGGGCACCATCCTCCATTGACTCCCTTTCATTCCACCCAGCCTGTGTTCATTCCATACACTCCCAATGGCCTTCTCCTTGTCATCCTAGCCACTCCCCTTCATTCCACATACTCCCTCTGGCTTATTCCCTGTCATTCCACTCACTCCCACACCCCCATTTCAGCCACTCCAGCAGGTGGTCTCCTCATAGTTCCACCTAGTCTTTCTTCACTTTAGGTCCTCCTGGCAGCCTGCTCAGTGTCATCCCACACAGTAGTTATTCCCTCCTCAGTGCCATTCAACCCAGTATGCAATTTTATACAGTAGCTAATTTTTAAAAATGAGGTCAATTAAAATAATCTGATTTTTAAATAAAATTATATAAGAATAAATTACTGTTAAAACAGAGATAAGTTTCAGATAGTTTAGTTTGTTTCAGCTTTTGCCCTCATCAAGAACACAGTTGCTTTTTAAATGAGGTAGTGTAAGCCAAGGTGACAGTTCTAAGAACACTGAGGATGGAGAGAGTTCTCAGGTTGGTGACATTTGATATGTGGTTGCCAGAATGCTATAAACATACAAGAAAAGATTAAAGGTCATGTATTATCCTCTAAGTTGAGACCATTAGGTGAAATTTTCTCTAGCTTCTAGCAACCCAGGGTTGGATGGTTTGTCTATTGGAAAGATTTCTAAGTCAGAGAGAGTGTGCTATGCTGAGTTTTAAAGTGTCTTGCAACAGGTTGTTCCAGCTTCTTTGTCACAATAGCTGATTTGTGGTTTCTGAACCGGCACGGAGGTCCATTGTTGTTTTCCCAACGTACTACAAGTAACATCCAGAGTGTTTGCATTCTATCACATCTATTACATTGTTAAACTTGCAGGTGACCTGTTCGATGTCATAGGTCTTACAAGTTGTTCTGCTTTTGAATGTGGCTGTTTCTTTCAGATGGATACAGGTGATACAAAGTTTGTATTCAGTGATGTGATCCAGGGTTCCTAACAGGTGATTTTGGTTCAGATCTGACAAGTTATTTACGGGTCAGAGCTAGGGCTGTAGCGGAAAGCCGCAGCAGTAGCTATTTCCACTGGAAACAGTATTTCCACAATTAGTGGTACAACGTGGCAGAGGCTTTCATTCCGCTAGTTTCATTCCACTACTTCCGCAGTTCCGCTAATTTCATTCCGCTACTTCCACATGCTTCACAAATAGCGGAAACGTGCCATTTTAGCAACTTCTGCCATTCCGCCAGCGCCACGAAATAGTGGAACAGCTGTTTTCCGACAGTTACTGACAATTCTGCAATTTTCCCGATAGTTTCCGTTTTGCAGAATGCCGGCGGAATTAGTGGAATGTTGGTAGAAAAGCTGCGGTGTGGCGTGGGCAGTCCCAAAATAGCGGATTGGAATCGTGACATGGTAAAAGCTGCTGCTGCTTCAGCCCTAGTCAGAGCCCATCACTCTGACCATGTGCAGCCTCTCCTCTCCTCCCTCCACTGGCTCCCCCTTCATGAGCATATTCTACACAGGCTCCTCGTCTTTACCTACAAAGTCTTTCACAACCTTGCTCCCCCCTCCCTCTCTGCCCTGATAGCCCTCAGAACTCCTGTTTCAACACTCCGATCTATGGATGGGCGATCATGGTTTGGAAGTTCGGAGTTCGTTCCGAACTCGGTCTCTTTGGATGACCGAACCCGAACCGACCGAATCGAACTCGATTCTGAACTCCGAAACGACCAAACAGTTCGGTTGGTTCAGATCAAGTTCGGAGGGCAAAAACATGTGACTGGAAGGCAAAACGTGACAGGGAGGGGGAGTCAGCTGAGGAGCAGATTTCCAGGCACCAGGGGTGGAGAGGCTTGGAGTAGCCACCAGCCTGCCCAATCACCATCCCTTTTCTCCTCAGACCACTAGCTTCACAGTCTGCGATTGGCCATGGGCTAGGCTGCATGGAGCCAATAGGGCTTGGGGTGAGGCGGGCACAGCAAGTAACAAAACTCATTGCCCTCCCCCCTGCCAACACCTTCTGAGCTAGTCACTGCACCTGAACAGCAGGCGTTTCTGAAGGCTCCCTCTCCCAGCAGTTTTGTTCTCCTCAATCCATTGCAATCCTCCTCCTATTCACCCATCCAACCCATCTACCATCATATTATCATTTATTTAGATTAGATTAGATTAGATAGAGTTAGGTGTTATTTTTTATTTTTACCCCTCCCTGTGTCCCCTGTGTTCAATCTTCCTTCCTCCCTCCTCCCTCCATTGAATCCTTTCCCTCTCCCTTTACATATATTCCATCCCTGATTCCCGTCCCCTGTTTTTTTAATTCATTTTGAGTAGCATTAGATTGATTTAGGTTTCATTTCAGTTTTGTACCCCTCTCTGTGTTCTTTGTGTCCCCCCCCCATCCCATATATTGATAGATAGATAGATATTTGATTAGAGATAATAGATAGTTGTGGGAATTAGCTGAGATAGAGATAGTGTTTAGAGATTTAGTGTTTGTAGGAGTAGCCTTTGTACTTATTAGATAATCTATTTAGTTGATAGCATTTAGAATAGTTATAGCAGTTCAGATTCAGATTTAATTATTAAGGCATGACCAAAGGACATAGCCAAAAATAGCAAAAGCAGTACAAAAATTAACAGAACAATAATAAAGGAAAACACAGCACGATATTTATACTAAAAAACAAAGAAACAGGGTCACCCTCAGTTATAGCAGATAGATTTAATGTAGATAGATAGATAGATATAATATTAGGTTTAAAAATTAAATTAAAAAAAATATATAAAAACATTATTTTGGAGTGAGAAACGGAGAAGGGAAGGAGAGGCTGGTCTGCTGCCTGTAGAGGAGTCAATGGGGCACGTGCCAGAGGAGGAAGGGGCCGGGCCAGGGGAGTGGCAGCAGGCAGCAGCAGTAGCTGGGGCACATCACCATGCCCTAAATTCAGCAGGCCTGCTTTAGGGCAACAGGCTTCAGCAGTTCAGCGTCGCCTCCTGGCAGGGCCCTCCTCCACTGCCACACAGGGCACTGGAAGGCCTGCAGGACTTGAGGCTGCATCTGTCTCTGCTGCTGGTGGTGCTGGAGCAGGTGCTTGTGCTGCTTCCAATGTTCCTCCAGGACCACCAATGTCCCCCACTGTCAAGGCAATCCCCAGCAGTCCAGAGCTGGTGGATTCCACCCCGGCTGCTAGAGGCAGGGCCCGATCCCTGGGCAATTGCAGTAAGGAGAGGAGTAGCAGCAGCAGCAGCAGCAGCACTAGCAGCTGTAGAGGGAGGCACAGGGAGAGTGCCAGCAGCTTGGTGGGCATGGGCAGTCTATCCTCAGGGTCCCAGTACTCCCCTTAGTGGGATATTACCGTGATCATGGACAGTGAGTTTGAGGCATATACTAGTGCCACAGAGGAGATGTCTTCAGCTGAGGCGATGGCTGAGCCTCCTCCCAGCTCTGTCACCAGTGCCACCAAGTTCTCCCCCTCCCAGCAACGCTGACAGCAGTGCATCACCCAGGGCGGGCCCGAAGGCAGGAGGGAGTAAAAAATCCTAAGTCTGGGAACATTTTAATTTGGTGCAGGCAGATGATCCCAGAGAGGTGCAGTGCACTTTGTGCAATAAGCTGGTGAAGCGTGGGCAGGTGCTCGCCAACCTTGGGACAGCTGAAATGGCGAGGCACCTTAAGTCATGCCACAGTGCTCTGATGCTAGGCGGGAAGGCAGGGGAGGTGGATGCCAGCGGGTTCCCGGCTGCAGCAGCCAGTCATTCGGCTCCTTCAGTGGGCAAGTGTCCCGCACCAACTGCTGCTGCCTCTAGCAGCAGAAGCAGTATGGGGGCAGAACAGCAGCAGGAGCCTCACCAGCAGCGTCGGTCCACCATGGAGGAACTGGGGTGGGGCAGCTGTCAAGGCCATCGGGTGCTGGAGGGTGGCGTGGCTTCTTTCAGGAGAAAGCCAAGTGGCTGTTGGCCGAGATGATTGTGCTGGATGGGCAGCCCTTCTCAATTGTAGAGGACAAGGGCTTCCAGAGGCTGATTGGATTCCTGGATCCCCAGTTTAAGCTGCCTTCCCACTCCACCCTGAGTCAGACTGTTGTGCCACAGCTGTACAGGGCTTTGAAAGAGCAGATGAGGGAGCAGCTGGCAGGGGCTGAAGGGGCCACTGTTCACTTCACCACCAACCTGTGGTTCTTCAGGAATGCCCAGCACGCCTACCTGGCAGTGACTGCACACTGGTGGCAGGACCCAGAGGCAGCGCTTGGCAGTGGCAGAAGGGATCCTGAAGCAGGGTAAAGGTGGTCCCTGCTTCAGGCACAAGTCATGGACAGCTCCCACACCTCAAGGAACCTCGAGGCAGCCCTGGCCGCCATGGTGAGGGAGTGGGTCATGCCAGGCGTGGCCTTCCCCAAGGGGTGTGTGGTCATGGACAACGCAGGCAATATACTGAAGGCAGTCCATGACGGGGGCTTCACAATCATCCCTGGCGCCACACACATCCTCCATCTTGTGGTCAGGGATGCTCTGGGCTTGGGGGATAAGGGGATTGGCCAGGCACCCTTAGCTCCCTGGTCAACCGGGGAGGAAGCTGGTGGGGTTCTTCAACTGGAGCGTGAAGGGCAGCGAACTCCTCTGGGAGAAGCAGGCCGAGCAAGGGTCCCTGGTGCACCAGCTGGTCCAAGATGTCTCCACTAGGTGGAATTCCACCTTCCTGATGCTCAAGTGGCTTCTTGAGCAGAAAGACACCCTGCATCAGGTGGAACTGGAAACAGACATCGAGGCACCTCCAGGGTAAAACAGGGAGGAATAGGATTTTCTCTCTCACACAGTCTTCATCCTGAGACCATTCCTGGCTGTGACGGAGACCATGAGCAGCTCCACTGCCACCTTCAGCCAGGTGATCCCGCTGGTCCATAGTCTCCAGAGGAGCCTGGACGAGATACTCGGGGGGCGGGATTGTGGCCCTGCAGGCAGGAAAATGTCTGATGTGGTGCTTGACCTGGAGCGGAAGCTGAAGGTGGGGCTGAGGGCAACCATGCTGGACTCACAGAAAGAGAGGGTATTGTACTGTCGGATACTGTAGGGAGGGCAACCATGCTGAACCCCAGGATCAAGGGCAGCATGGCACGCGAGACAGTGGTCTATGCCCTATGGAAGGGTGTTCTGGTGCAGATGGTCCGGCAGGCAGAGCGGACTATGCAGCAGGACGCCCCTGTGGATGGTGGGAGTGGGAGAAGCAACCCCTTCCATCCATCTGGCTCTATCCCTGCCCCCAGCCCTAGTGATAGCAGCAGGATGAGGAGCAGGATGAGGAGCAGCAGCAGGACCCCTATTGCCAGCAGCTCCTCTTGTGTGCAGGCCATTCTGGGGAGCATGGGGCCCAGCACAAAATGGCAAGTCACGTGACTGAGGGCAGTGGGGCAGGTGGTGCCCATCCAGAGCTACCAGAGGGAGTATGATGGTACTTCAGCAGCAGTGGAGACCTACCTGGAGGAGGAGCCATTCATTGATACCAGCAGCGAACCTTTGGTCTATTGTGCCGGCAAGGCCAACGTGTGGCTGGCCCTGTTGAAAGTGGCCAAGGGTATCCTCTCCTGCCCACCAACCAGTGTCCCCAGCGAGTGGGTGTTCTCTGTGGTGGGGGTCATTTGCTGCCCACTTCGCCTGAGACTGGGGGCCAAGCTGGTGGAGCAGTTGCTCTTCTTGAAGGTCAACCATCCACTGCTGGGATTCCCCGAGCTGTCCCTGGACAAGGAGTGATCGTGCAGTGGCACACAACATCTCATGCCAGGGGCAGTCGGGACGGGGCTTCTCCTCCTCCTCCTTCTCCTCCTCCTCCTCCTCCTCATCAATCTGGGCTAGGACTACTGCTCCTGTGCTGCTGAGGTACTGTCCCTCCCATTGCCTGGCACCCACCCTGCCCCCCCCTCTCATACTAAACGGCCTTGGCCACCTTATCTGACTGACCTCATGATGCAGGGTGGCATTGGGAAACAAACTGTAAGCCTGCCAGCTGGCCTATGGCTACGCGATCTTGCCCGCCTATGTGACTCTGACTGG
>QEPC01012497.1:161980-178595 GCA_003113815.1 Sphenodon punctatus | reverse complement strand
TCCCTCATCTCTGTTCAAAACTCTGCTGCCAGGATCATCCACCTAGCCCGTCGCTTTGACCATGTGCAGCCTCTCCTCTCCTCTCTCCACTGGCTCCCCCTTCCTGAGCATATTCTGCACAAGCTCCTTGTCTTCACCTACAAAGTCCTTCACAAATACCTCTTTGCCCTGATCACCCTCTGAACACCTGTTGGAGCACTCCGCTCCTCTTCCATCCCCTCCTCCCCCAACCGCTTTTGTCCCTTCTCCCTCACTGCCCTGCACATCTGGAACTCCCTCCCTGCCCTCGTCCACCTTGCCCCCACCCTCCACACCTTCAAGTCCCTCCTCAAAACCCACCTCTTCCGCTCTGCCCTTCTTAATTCCTGCTAACCATCCTCACCCACGATTACCTCCCACCTGTTATCTGTAAAGTACCAACTTACTGCAATCAAGCCCAAGAACATGTACCTGAGTTCTCGCATCCTTGTGAATGTCACATCCTTTGTTTCTCCCTCTGTTCCCCCTTCCCTGTCTCCCCTCCCCCTGCCTTTAGATTGTTAGCTCTCAGGCAGGGACCATGTCTATCTTATTCTTTGTAAAGCACCAGGTACATCACTGGCGCTATATAAATGCTAATAATAATAATAATAATAATAATAATAATAATTAATAGATTTGGAGGTTGATGAAAAACAACCAAATGAGGATAGCTGATGGCTTTTTAAAGATTTAGTGAATTAGCTACTTAGGGGTAGCTCTCCTTAATTGCCAGGTGATACTTTGGAGATGCTGGATGAAAGTCTACCACAAAAGAAATGTGGTGTTCCTTGTAAGTATTTGTCTCACCTTTGTGGAAGAGGGATTCCCTAGTTTGACTAGTATGGCTAGATGCCTGGTGAATGTTATAATCAACGACATGGGGAGGATATCCCCTGTTTAGAAGATGCCCTTTGAGTTCTTTGGTTCATTGGAGGTAATTTAGGTTGTTGTTACGTTGTTAGACATATCCTAATTTGCCTTAGGATATATCTTATCCTAAGAGACAAGCTATAAATGATGTGACTTTTTGTGTGTGTCTAGAATGGCAAGAACTCCAGTTTAAGTAAAAATGAGCATTGGTGAGTTTACTGTATAGATATGTGATTATCTTGTTTTGCTCGATGTTAAGGAAGACATTGAACAAGGGGATGTAAGAATTATCGATGATGCTATTACATGTGAATATATAAATTAGTATTGATTTCTTAATTTAATAATTAAAGAGATTATATATATGTATATATATGTGTGTGTGTATATATATTGATGATATAATCTCTTTTCAATTATTACATTAAGAAATCAATACTCACATGGTGCATGCATTGCACGGGCGGGCAGTGCACGCCCAGCATAGGATTGTGCCCATAGTGATTTATACCAGACAAAAATGGATTTTTGTCCTCTCCATGGTGATTTCCATCTTCAGAATGTGAACATGAATGAGGAAGATGGTCATTCCACAGGGCCCTGACAATACTCTCAACTCCTTTTGACTCTAGTTAGAATGGAGGGAGTGAACCCTTTCACTGAAAGCCCTTCATTTCGACATCAGGCACCACAGAATTCTAACATGGGGTGTAAACAGATGAGATGTTGCCCCCCTTTTGTCCCCATTACCCCAGATTAACTCTCACATCTATCAGGTAGCCGCCTAATGTTCACCCTCGTGGAGTCACTACTACCATGGAAGGCCTATGATGCCATCTGTGTGAATCTGTGGAAAGATGAGGCAACATGCTGTCCCATGACCACCTCCTATGTGTTGGGGGGCATGGGACTCCCCCACATCTGCCCCATCTGTTGGGTGTGTGGCTTCTTCCATCCACATTCAGCACCATAGAGTCGTAGCCAGACGCCTAGGACATCTGAGGAATAACCATAACTCTAGAGTGGGGGAGAGGGGGAGGGAGCATTGGTGGATCATGGCAGGGAGAAATATCTGCCCATTAGTTGTGGTTCCACATGGATCCTGTGGGTGGTGGCTGCAGGGGGGGTTAGGGGCATGGAGTAACCATGGGCTCCAGGGGCCTCCCCTCTCAATACCTTTGAATTAAAATAATAATCCTCTTTTCAAATATTAACATAGTATATATTATATATAATATATATATATATAATAAATTGTCTACATTGCTGAGCCTGGCCCAGGGTCTTGAAGCTGTGAACTGGAACAAAATGTCCTTAAGAAGAAGGGTAGAAAATATAAGGCTGATTTCCTTTTATAGCTGTTCCAGATTTTTGATTTTCTGACAGGGGAAAATGACTTCTTCTTTCATAATCTGTGTGAGCTTATCTTGGTTTTAGAATTCTTGTCTTGCATCCAAAAGTACTGGAGTAGATATAGTGTATCAGTACAATGCCTACTTGTCTGGATTTACCAAATCTTTCTCTCTATTCTTTGGGAACAAAAAGAATACTTTTCTTCTCTTTTCAAATTCCTCTTGGATTCCACAAGAGTGGCAGTATATTGAAATCTGCTGCAGTTCTTCTTGGAAAGATATATTTCTACTTCAGGTTTCACCAAGTAGTAACAATTAATATTGGATAAAATTCTTTTCTTAGTGCTAGGCACAGGATTTGCATAAAATTGGATTAATTAGATACCATTGTTTGTTTGTTTAAAAGATAAATAAATTCTATGAGAGTAAATCTTTTTCCACTGAAGTCCATGAGAGTTTAATGCTGATTTAAGTGGCATAAAGATTTCACCCAGGGTATTTCATTTAACTCAAAAGTAATCGAATAGGTGAATAGAAACATCTTTCAGTTATTAAAGCTAAGTTTCTAATTCAACTCTAGTACTCAATAGTAACCCTTTTTAAACAACAAAGAACAATTTTATGTTTATGAGCATTTTAAAAATTGGAAGATCAGATGAAATAATTCCCAGAACCCAGAGAAAAGAATATCTGAAGAATGGCTTTCTTCAAAAGAAATGAACTTAATGCATGTGGGAATGGAGAAGCAAAATCTCAGTTTAATTCATCTAAATTTCATTAAGTACTTGGATATAATATAGATAAAGTACCATAGCAATCTACACTACATGAAGGACAATCAGGAAACACAGCTATTACTAAATGATAAACATAATTATAAGTATTTTTATCCTGTTTAAAGGGAAGAGATGTGAATTTTGGATGCTAATGGCTTTAGATAGATTCAGTCACCTAACTCTGGTTTAGAAGAACTTAAAACTTGTCCTAGTGGGTGAAACCAATGGTCCATCTTTATCTCCCACAGTGATCAGCACTAAATGCTGTACAGGAAGTGTGGAATTGGGGCCCACATGGAGTCCTGCATTCCCTGTTGTTTACTCCCAGATCTCAGCAGTCAGAGGTTTCAGCACCTAACCAACTCAACAGATAGTCCATAGTAGGGCTGTGCACAGGGTCAAGTATTTGTATATGTATCTGTATTCATATTTGCATTTTTAGTAGAGCTGAAACTCAGTCCTTGGAAAACTTTGGAATCCACCCAGGATTTTGGTACTCTGTTCCGAATTTCCAAAGTTCTGAGTACCAAGGCTGGTCCTCAGAAAACTTCGGAAACCTCAGTCGAGTGCTGGCACCACTGCACGCATGACTGGAGTGAACCAGACGGTTGACCCCCTAGCTTCTCTGAGCTAGAAAAAGAAATTTAGTGCCCTATTTGGTAGGAAGGGGTGTGGGAGGGGATAGTTGAATTATGGACAATCCTGATGGCAAGTTTTAATTGGCTGGCAGAGGCAAAATAAAAGTGGCTGTACAACCATTTCCATTCTCTCCTGAATTTGGCTGTGTGTTCTACCCTGCTAATCTCTAAGTAATTGGCTTGGGGGTTAGGGTGGCTGGGCCTGGCCTGGCCTTACCTAGCCATAGGGGGAGTGCTGGGGATGAAGCTTAGTTGTTTCCACCATGACATGATTTTTTAAAAAAATAAATAAATAAGTGGGTGCCACACTGCTGCTGCCTCCAGCATGGCACCATGGAGGTCAGCGGGATCTCTGCTTACCTCCACTTCCCCTGGCCTGGTTTGTCCATATACTAGGGGCAATGCTGGAGTCACCACCAGTACCAAAAATACTTAAAGTTTGGGTCCTTGCACTGCCTGTTGGCAAGTTGGCAGCACCCTAGAGCTCAGAGAGGGATCACTTTGGCTGTGGTTTTTGTGGGCACTGTGACTGTACTTTGTGGGTTCAACTTTGCCAATATGACTGACCACTGGGGAGATATACTTTCTTTCTGGTTAAAATAATATGGTGTGTGTGGAGGGGGCTTGTCTTCCATAGGTGGGCACTTGGCAGGCACAATGGAAGCTTTTGTGTGGGGGTGGAGGGTGAACGTCTGGTTTATTCCTTGTGGTGGTGGTATGTATACTGGGCTTGTTTTTTTGTTTGTTTCTGCCTACAGTTGCACTTTTGTGGGCTTGCCTTTTTGAGCGACTGTCCCACTCTTGCTAGCTTGCTTTTCTGTGCATTCCTTGGTTACATATTGATTTTAAAGTGGGCGTACTCACTGCTGATGGTGGACCATGCTGTGGGTACTGCTGGCTTTTTTTTTTTGCTTTCTGCACACAGTTGCACTGTTTGAGTTTGTCTTCTTGAGTTATTGGGTATTTTCAGATGTTACGAGATCACAGTGAACCCTCGTCAATACCCACATGGGGTCAAAGCACCCTGAACGTCTGTTAGGCGGCTGCCAGATGTTTGCCATGGTCAATTCCCACATGGGGTCAATTTCAACCATGCTTCCGGGGCTCCCCGCCAGACAATTCCTGAAAACGTGAATAAAGAGATCCCCAGCGGGAACCAACAAAAAGTCACATTTGGCCGGTGATCACGGCCCGGAATCCCCGGCAGGATTCTGGGCCGTGGTCAAATCGGGCGGGCACCACGGCTGCATTGGCCACAGCGCCCACCCATCTCCCCAGAGGGTGGGCGTTGGGGGCGAGGCTGTGCGGCCGCACGTTGCACCACGCGGTCCCGCCCCCTCCCTGATTCCCCGCCAGGATCAGCCAGCACATCTGTTGGCCATGCCAGAGTGATCCCAGCGGGGAATTTCAGGGTTGTTTCCATGACGGGGCAAATCCGCCCCATCACGTCTGAAAACTCCCATTGTCTCACTCTTCCTAGCCTGCTTTTCTGGGCACTGCTTGACATAATGATTTTAAAGTGGGTGCACTTTAAAATCATTAAAGGAAAGAGTTCTGAAGATCTGAGTTCCGGGATCTGAGTTCTGGAGTTCCAAGTTCCAAATTCTGGTTCCTCGGACAAAGTTCCGATGTTCAGCCAAATACCCAGAATGGGTACTTGGTACTTGGGAACTTGGTCCGAGTACCCAGAAGGCCTATTTGGTACAGTCCTAATTTTTAGTATTTGCATTTATTTGTATTTGTATCTTTACCTGTTTTCACTCCATTTCTCCCATCATTGCCATTGTGGAAAATGCAGTGAACTCAGGTCATTGTGTATGGGTTATTTTGGCATAGAAATGCAGTGAAGATCTTCTAGTTTGACAGGCATATAAGCAAAGGAAAATACAGTCAAAACTGTTGCTAAATCTGATACCAATGTAAGATGGGGAGTACTCGTTTGGTGGAGGGTGGAGAATACAGCTAACTTTGTAGGGAGGTTGTTAGCTTGGGGAAGATAGAACGGAGCATGGGTCTTGCTCAGGGATTGCTGACTTGAGGGAGAGTGAGGCATGTAGTTGGCTTGGGAGAGGGGAGACTGGAACACGGGGCTGGCTCCTGTGGGAAGTTGCTGTCTTGGAAATGGGGCATGGGTCTGACTTAGGGGATGTCACTGGCTTGGGTAAGTAGCCACTATCTGTGGGTGGGGGATGGTTAGGGAATGGGACTTGGCTCAAAGGAGGTCTCTGACTCTGGAGGGGAAATAGGGCATGGGACTGGCACAGGGAAGGGGAATGAGGCATGTTTATTGGGATTTTCTGGTCTCGGCTCATTTAGGAAATGAGATGAGCAATAGCCTATTCTTGTTGAGCAACTTTCAGTCCTAATCATGACCCTAAGGGTAGTAACAGCATGTACAGATGGGGCCATTCTAGTACATCTGTACATAAATCTCGGTTAATGTTTGATACACTTTACATGTTTTTGTAGTTGTTTCGATCATATTTCAATCTCAAAATAAGGTTTTATATAGGCAAAAATTTTGAGAACTTTGATCAGCCATTGATTGGCCTTCTATGAATTTATCAAATCCTTTTTCTTAAATCAAGCTGTACTATTGCTCTTCACAACATCTCATGACAATAGGTTAAATAGCCATTGTGTGAAAAGTACTCCTTTTTCTTTGTTTTCAACAAAGCTGTGTTATGAGAAACAGTAAATAACATATCCTTATTGACTTTCTTCACACCACTTATGAAGTTGTAAACCTTTAATCTAGCCCATATAACATCTTTTGAGCTTCTTCTCATATGGAAGTCATTTCACATCCTTGAGCATATTTTTTGCTCTTCTATGTTCCTTTTTTCAGTTTTACCATCCTGAAAACCACAGGCCATGGGCGGGTTACAAGTAAAAATAAATTAATACTGCAGAGTGGTACCTGATACACCGCTGCTAATGTGAAACCTTGAGAGGAGTTGAGTAACTACAACTTTCAATTAAGTCATTAGGAATTGCAGGTTCTTGATATCTTTTAAAAATTTCCTTTTATGACCTATCCTTGAAAATTCCAATTGATTTCATTCTGAGCAGGATCAAGTCTCACCTCCACTCTTTTGGACATGTATAAATATCTACCATCTACAGCTTATTGTGTTATAAATATTTGTGGGTTTTTCATCTAGCATGTATTGCAAGATTTCACTTATCTGACCGTCTTTAGTGGTTGTTAATTGTTATAAAATAAAGCAGAGCTTATTTTTTGATTGAATGTAATAATGTTTTGCTTTTTCTTTTTTAGGGATCCAAACCAACCTGTTCCCCAGGACACAAAGTTCATCCACACAAAACCGAATCGTTTTGAAGAAGTGGCTTGGTCTAAGTATAACCCCAAAGACCAGCTCTATTTACACATTGGCTTGAAACCCAGAGTTCGGGATCACTATCGAGCAACAAAAGTTGCCTTCTGGTTGGAACTTGTGCCACATTTGCACAACCTAAATGAAATATTTCAGTATGTCTCCACGACAACTAAGGTGCCTCCTCCGGATATGACATCGTTCCCTTATGTCTCCAGGCGTCCTCCTGGAAAATTATGGCCAGCCACCAAGCGCCCAGCAATGACACCTGCCAATAACCCTAAGCATTCAAAGGACACCCAGAAAACAGCCCCAGAGGATACAACTGTTCTGATAGAAAACAAAAGAGATTACTCCACAGAGCTGAGTGTCACCATTGCAGTTGGGGCATCCTTGTTATTCCTCAACATTTTAGCTTTTGCTGCATTGTATTACAAGAAAGACAAGCGGCGTCATGAGACGCACAGGCGCCCCAGTCCTCAGAGGAACACAACCAATGATATAGCACATATACAAAATGAAGAAATTATGTCATTGCAGATGAAACAGCTGGAGCATGACCATGAGTGTGAGTCACTTCAGGCTCATGACACTCTGAGACTAACCTGCCCACCTGACTACACCCTCACACTGAGGAGGTCTCCGGATGACATTCCGCTCATGACACCCAACACCATAACCATGATTCCAAATACATTAACAGGGATGCAGCCTTTGCATACTTTCAACACCTTCAGCGGAGGACAAAACAGTACTAATTTGCCCCATGGACATTCTACAACTAGGGTATAGCTCTGCCAATCCCCCTGGCCCCGAGCCACTTGGAAAAAAAAAAGAAAAGAGGAAATAATATTTTTCATCCAACAACTTGTCAAAAAAAGAAAGGTGAAGGAGAAGGGCAGTCATTATTTTCTTACTGATCCTTCCCATAGGAACTCTGATATTAAAGATCCACTTCAAACCCTGTGAAATGTGAAACGTGTACATTGCTATTATGATACTGCTTTAAGATCTCAACTACTTTGTTTGAAAGTTGAGAGTTGAGGCCAGAAGAAAGTCACTTAAAAGAATGTTTTGAGTGTAACAAACAAGCAGAGTCTTCTGGAACAAAGAGCCAGTGACTGTACAGTTTTTTAATAAATAAAATTTAACACAAAAAAAGTTCTTTATGTGCCATACCATGAATGGCCCTTGTTATACAAAAGACATCACCATGGGCTTTTACCCAGCATACGAAGCTGTAATCTAGAAAGGGGAGATAGGATTTTATTATAAAAAAGAGGACTGACTATGCAGTAAAATACGTATAGTTCTGTGCAAAGAGATGACTTGCCAGCCTGAACTATATTTAAGAAACTTTGTAAAAATTGTACATAGCTGTGAGTTTTAAAAAAGAAGCTTTTCTTGATGTTTTCAGTTTGAAAAGAGCTTTTAGAAAGATTGTGCTTTCAGTTGTGACCTATGTGTATATACATTAGTCATATCACCTCTGTTTCCTCCAGACCAAAAGGAGAATTTTCTTCTTAATTACTAGTGGTAAACAAAGACATGAGGTTTTTCTAACATGTTTCATTTATAGGAGGACATGGTGTCATACAGAGAATACAGATGTCTGTGTAACCTGCAGATTTCCCCTTACAGGTTGCACAAATGCATGTTAAAGCATTTATAGGAGACAGTTAGGTTTATTTTTTAGAAATCTTTCTTGTTTTGTTTTCTTTCTTTCTTTTCTTTTTTTTGGTGTTAGCCTTCATGATATTGCAACCCAGAGATAGATCAGAAAATTGAAACAAAACTATTTTAAGATTCTTGAATTGAACAAAGAAACGTCAAAGAATTACAGAGTCCAGTTTGTAGTTCGGGTTATTTGAATATGCTATGAAAAGTTTATTCCCAAACTTGTTCCCTTGACAAAAGTAAAGAATGCTTTGCCTTATGGTCAGACAGTGCTTTATGAGGAAAACTAGCTCTACATCACCAGCAGCTGCAGAGTAGCTTGGGCTGTGGAATCGGCTTTCAGCTATGCTAACCACAGGGAATATATAGTTGAAGGTTGGAAAGAAATAGTGGCTTTGGCCTTTTTTCGTTTAAAAAAGAAGAAAAAGAGGAAAGCTCTTGGTGGATGAGCATACAAGTATCTTTTAACCAGTAGCCCATTTTGTTTTACCAAGACGGTACCTGTCCATAAACAGTACTTCGCTGGTCAACTATGTTATAGTTAGTTACACACTCAATGGATACTATGGAGAGCAGAAAGGAAAGTTTCTCAGATGTTCACCGTGTCATTTTTTCCTGAATATATTGCCTAGAAAAATGTTAAATTGCTATTTTATTACTTTTGCCATTCCCTTCAAGAAGGGGGTTAAGTATAAAACACAGTTGTCCTACTAGATATTAGGAAGTTTTATTTAAACAACTGATTCAAGTGTTAAGAATGCAGAAGCGGTGATGTATTAGCAGATGAAATTTATATTTTGTCTTTAGAAAGTCACTGATTCATCAAGAGTTGGTAACCAAGGCTGTTTGATTAGAGTTACTCTACACTTGAACATAACTTTCCCAGATGTATTTTGTACTTTTATTTCACTACTAAGGCTGGCACAACACCATTGTATTGTATGTCCCATACAGAATCTAACACAAGATGCCTTCTACCATTCTAATAGAACACTTTGGAATAGCCAGTACATAAAATGATGTTGTAGACATGGAGATACATCATGGACTGTGGGGTTGTGCACAACTCCATGGTGTCACAGAAAGGGGTTCCGAGAATGACAAAAAGGGGTTGACAACATAGTAAAGAATAAGATGTGTCCTGTGACTAACATCATGGTTTACATGGAAGAAGACAGCTGTGTTATACACATGGCCTGTACTTTCAGGTTGGAAAGTAGCAAAGCAACTGTCCCAACCTGCATCTGGTAGCAAATGGAAAACTATCTTCTTCACTGATCCATCCCGTAACATTTATTAAAGCTGATGATGTTATATTAGGCCATTTCGACAACCTATGTATTGCCTCAGCTGAGCGGTTCTTCATGACTTTAAAAAAAGAAAAAAGAAAAAAAAAAGGCAGTGATGCTTGGCATCATAATCAGTTGGGTATGTTTGTAATGTGAATTACAGTATTTGTTTAGTACTTCCAATTGTCTTCTGCTAGCAATATGTACAGTACTGTGTCAGGCTTGTGACATTTGGGTAAAAAACAGTTCCTGTAAGTGAATGATTTTAGCTTTTAAAAATAATTATGATGAAGTTGATTTATTGATTTAATACATCTGGATGGATGTATGATTTATAAATGGGAAAGATTTATAGGCTCTTCATAGAATTCTATAATAATGATAAAACAAAATATACTTTGCAAACTGTTAAAGAAAAGAAGAACTTTTCCCAGGCTTTTATTCTTGACCTTAAGAGGCACGCAGGGTTTAATGGTTTCTTTGGTTATTGTTTTGCAATTTTTTTTTGTTTTTGCCTTAAGTAATGATAGAAGATATATATGGCTGGACACATATGTATAAACTTTTCAGCAGCATTTTTAATAATAAAATATCACAGTATTTTCTAATGCTTTGTGCAAAGAATTTTGTGTTCATCTTTTTTTGTAGGGATACTTTCCAAAGAAATTTTTTAATTCCCTTTTAAAAATATCATATCTTCATGGTGCCTTGACACTGTAGTTTAAAAAGTGTTAGAATAGGAAGTTGGATTTTTCAAACTGTTGTAAACTGGTGTAACTATAAAATTTCTTTAAGCCCATTGCTGAGGCAAGAGAACACCATATTTTGAAATCTTGAGTTGAAAATCTGGAGTTGAAAATACTTCAGCAGATGATGCTCCATTTGCTTATTGTTTATCAACTGTATAGATTATTTTGAGCTCATGTTTTTATGCTGGATAACATTCTCTCAGATCAAAGTGTTTGAGCAGCAGTCTGATCCTCCATGGAATAGAGTATATGTATAGCTGTTAACTCATGTACAACTCTCATTAAAATGAATGGGACTTATACACATGCTAGAGTGTATCATACTGCACCAAGCTATGATGCAGAAAGATGAAAGATGGCCTTGCCATCCATCCATCCAGCCATCCAGCCATCAACTGTGCTACCTTTCCCTTTCTGTGGTATTTTTAAACAAGACACAACCACGCTTGGCCACCCACTAACCATGTGGGTGGTGGGGGAGAAGGGCGTAGCAAGAAAAGTAGCGAGGAAAGAGGCTTCACACCCTCCTGCCTCACAAGCTTGGGACTGGCCTACTTGAAAGAGTATTGATAAGCTGCCTTATATATAATCTAAAAACTTAAGTAAGAACGTGTCTATGGAATTAAGATTCAAGATAGCACTGGCATGTCTAAGTTATTATTGTACATTGTAACCTCTATCTCCCTAGGAACTTAGGAAGCCAGTCAAATTGAGATTTTAAAGGAATCAAACATTATTTATTATTTGCTGAAATAGTGTTTTGCAGCCCCCACTCTTCTGCACTGAGTAAGGGTTGGAAGCCTAACAAAAAGCAGTTCCTGACCCAAGGAGTAGCATCTTGTTATGTGGCCAATACACACAAACCCGTTGCTACAGGACAGCTTGTCAAGTAGCTGGTGGTTCCATTTTATTTTAATATATCATCCTACATTTAAGTATTAGCTGCTTGTTGCCCAATTAGTGAAAATGTATTTAGTAGTGAAAATGAACCTCAGGAGTGGGGCAATGGGTTGGTTGCTACATACCTGACATCTTATGGCTGGCAAGGGGAACCTTTTCCCTTGGAAACTTGCCCAAGCTCCAGGAGCCATGCAGAAGTTGGGGCGGGGGGCTTAAAGCATTCATGCAAGGAGAGGAGGGACCAAATCATGGATTTGTGCCATGGGACTGTCCCCTATCCTTGTTTGCATGACCTCATCTCACCTCCCTTCCCTTGAGCTCAGTTTTCCAGTGATTGGAGGTAAGAACAGGATCCAAGAGCCAGATACAGGAAGCAGAAAGGGGCCACATAAAAACTTGCTGCGTGCTGCATTTAGCCCCCAGGCCTGAGGTTCCCCATCTCTGTCTTATGGAGACAGGGCCTCATTTAAATCTGACAGAAACTGCCTATGTTGCTAGTTATCCCCTCTATGCCTCACTGAGACCAATCCCATGTCCTGCGTGTGTGCTAGCGGTGAGCGAATGTGGTTTGGATGTTTGGAGTTTGTACTGAACTCGGTCTGTTCAGACGTCTGAACCAAACAACCGAACAGTTCAGTCGTGTTCGGATGAGTTTGGGGGTGGGAAAAACGTCATTCCACCACGAAAAATTAGGTTTCGATTTCGTTTCAGTTTCACTATTTTTGAATGTTCGGCCAAGTTCAGCCAAGCCGAACTCGGCTGAACCAAACCATCAAACCCGAACTTGGGTTTCGAACCGAACGACTGAACATCCGAACCACGTTCTGTTCGCCCACCCCTAGTGTGTGCACATGCATGCAAACCACACGCATGCTGATTGTGGAGACATTGTGTCATGCACAATCTACATGGATCCTTTGTACCGGAGGTTTGGGATTGTACCCCCCACCATCTGTAAAATAGGAATGAATACTACTACTTCCTTTTCCTCTCATCCTCTGTCTACTCATAATGTGGTCTCTTGCACATTCCTCCTGAGGAGGGAGGGAGGCGACACGTAGTACAATCCACACAGATTTCCCCCTTTGGGGTAGAGGTTGTTGGTCAAAGGGGATTGGTTTATGAAGTACAGAAGCACATGCTCAGCAATTCTGACTGTTTTGCTCAGCATATGATTTTGTGCCTTGCAAACCAATTATACACACCTTACCCCAATGGGTGAAGCCAGCACAGGCTTTGCTGGATGTTGGCTTCTCCCTGGGAACTGTGGTATGATCAAGACTTTAATCTTTCTGAGCCAGGAACCATTTCTTACCAGTGGTCCTATAGCACCAATAGCAATGGAGCCCTAAACTCAGTTGTGCTCTCTGCTCTTTAGTTCAAAACCCTCATCCCCTGTCTTGGGATATTTTCCTATCCTGGGTGCACATCTCTTGCAAAAACTTGCAAGTTAGTGGCTCTCCAACTTTTCCATTTTAGGATCTTGTCACTGGCACAAAGATACACAATAACCCCAAAGGAAAGTTGGTAACAATTAACTTTTCTTTTCTTTTTTACAGAAAAGTCCTGGAGTAGATATCTACCTCGATTATACATGTTGCAGAGCTGTAGGTGTGTACTATGGGTGCTCTGCAACATGTATAATAAAATGTAACACCCATTTTATCAGTGTTAGAGTGTCTGTGTGAAAAGGGCATTTCATGCTGGCCCCTCCCATCTTTTCAGATAAGCATGAGTTTGAGCTGAGCCAATGGATATTGGAACTCACTCAGATCCATGCTTGGTAAGAAAAGTAATAACCTCTTTTTTTGCCTTGCTACCCTCCCCCCCTCTATCATGTGATAAAGCAAACGTAATGAATTAAGAAGTTATCGCCTCTTATCACCAGTTCATGTGAACAACCCCAACTTCTGGAATTGTTGTTTGTAGTAATTTTTCCCAAGTCTAAAGGGAGAAGGAATGTGGTTTCTTAAATTGGGCAGTAGCAAGTATCTGCAGCCCTCAAATAGCCATTCCATGATTGACTTCTCTTTCTTGTATATCCTCTTTTCCAACAGACAGTAAAATCTCTAATGAAGTTTAATAGCAGTGAAGAATGCTTTTCTAATTTGAGATGACATGTTTGTATGTGTCAGTTCCTGTTGGTGGGGGTTCCGCCATCAGGGGACCCCGGGCTGCGGTGGGGAGGGGCGCATCCCAACTTCCTTCCCCGCCGCAGCCTCCCCAGCACCTCCATGAACTGCAGAAAGGGTTCCGGAGGTTGCCAAAGCGATGCCGTAGCAGGATGCCATTGCAGAGCCCTCCCCCAATGCCATACAAGGCGTGGGGGCAGGGCCAACACTTCTGCCCCGCTCCTTGCGGCTACAGGCATGGCAGGGGGCATGGCAGACACTATAAACACTGGTGCTGCAGGACATACAGCACCAGTGATCAGAATAGACTGGCCCCTACTAAGCTAAGTGTATTGCATTGTGACTCTTGTCTCTGCATTGTATTGTGTTCCTTCCCTTCCTCCCACCCCTCCTGTCTTCCTGGAGTGCTGGGTCCTGTGTGCTGGAGCTGCGTGNGAAAATCTCTAATGAAGTTTAATAGCAGTGAAGAATGCTTTTCTAATTTGAGATGACATGTTTGTATGTGTCAGTTCCTGTTGGTGGGGGTTCCGCCATCAGGGGACCCCGGGCTGCGGTGGGGAGGGGCGCATCCCAACTTCCTTCCCCGCCGCAGCCTCCCCAGCACCTCCATGAACTGCAGAAAGGGTTCCGGAGGTTGCCAAAGCGATGCCGTAGCAGGATGCCATTGCAGAGCCCTCCCCCAATGCCATACAAGGCGTGGGGGCAGGGCCAACACTTCTGCCCCGCTCCTTGCGGCTACAGGCATGGCAGGGGGCATGGCAGACACTATAAACACTGGTGCTGCAGGACATACAGCACCAGTGATCAGAATAGACTGGCCCCTACTAAGCTAAGTGTATTGCATTGTGACTCTTGTCTCTGCATTGTATTGTGTTCCTTCCCTTCCTCCCACCCCTCCTGTCTTCCTGGAGTGCTGGGTCCTGTGTGCTGGAGCTGCGTGGCTGGTGAGCATGCTAACCTTATTGTATTATCCTTGGAGCGTGAGGGTGATTGGGAGAGTGAGAGAGCGAGTGTGTTGTCATTCCCCCCACCGGGGGTCCTCCCCCACCTTTGTCGGGGTGACAGCCCTCTTCCCTTCCCCTGCAGTACCTAGGTCCTGGTCCTTCCTTTCTGCATGGTCCACACTCACGCCTTCCCTCCCCTGTGGTATGTATTGGGTGTGCGTGGTGAGTGAAAGGCAAAGAGAGTACTCCAGTGCATTCTGCTCGGCGCCCTATGATGATAGACACCTAAACTCTTACAGCTTCCCTGGCCACCATTCTATCCTGACGGGCATTCTTTCACAGAAAGCCGTTCCAGAGCACTGTGCAGAGTCGATCTCTCCCATGAAGGTCAATTGGGAGTTTCTTTCCCTGTCCTGAGCCTTGCCCTTCTGTCCCTTGTGTCCTTCCCACCTTCCCCGTCACAGTATGTAATAAATGTGATATCCCCCAAACACATCCTTAATATTAATAAAATAAATACAGATTTTCTGAGGGCTCATTCACACATTGTTTTCCCATTGGGGAAAGTCGACATGGAGCATAGTCTGCATTGGCTTCCCCCAAGTGGGGGTGGGGGAGATTGTGTTGTGAGAATGGGGTTTGTAAGGCAAAAAAACTTGTCCCTAGCAACCCCATGCTGTCAGGGTTGCTCCACATAGGTCTGTATTCCTCGCAGGCCCCCTTCACGCAGTGCCCCTTCATGGAGGAAGCCTGTATGTGATGTGTGAATGAGCCCCCAGAAGACCATAGTATTTTAAATGAATTTCATTTGGGGACAAATGTTCTTTATGAAATAATTCCTGTAAGACTTGCATGCTTTTCCCCTCACCTCTGAGATATTTTCCGTGTAACACATTTTGTCCCAGGAATTAGTTAATGTGTGTATATGTGGAAAAGTGGCAATAGGTGTGAGAGAAAGTTCTTGGAGTTCAGAAAAATGGACTGATTCCTGAAAATGTGAACATATCCCTTTTTAATTGTACAAAGTGAATGCTTGGGGGTGCGTGCCATTTCAAAAAACCATAAATCTTTCTTTCACATCAAGTAATATCATTAATAACTAGCTTCAGCACTGGAGTTAGAACTCTTTCACCTTTCAAACCAGCATAATCCCAAGTCATTATGATCAGAAAAGTCAGTCCACACAGCACCAGATTTAGCTCTCATCCCTGCCAGACAATAAATGATCACCACGATTTCTCTTTTTTTCATGCTGGCAAGATCCTGTGCCATGATGAAGTTATCTTCAACTGAGCGTTATAATCACAATCCTTTAACAGATAGTTTGTGGCCAATTTGTTTTTAGCATCCTGTAGTAGTTGGAGTGGGGAACCTCCATCCCATAGGCCAAATCCAGCCTGTGCCTGTTGTTGTTTGTTATTTGACTCCTTTCTAGTACCTGGATCTGACCGATTGATCCAATATCTACCTTCAATTCTTGGGTGAGAATAGACATAACACTAACTCCGCTTTAACACCACTTTGGCCCTTTTTACATGGGCTGTGGCTGCATGGGGGTGCGCCACGGTCCATGTGCGGTGGATGTCGGGAGGATTCCAATGGGGTGAACACCCGTTCCCATGCATCACCACGCACGGAGGCACCTCCATATTTTCTGGTGCCTCCATGTGTGGGAATCCATGTGTAAGGGGGCGCACACCCCCACCTCAGGATTTACACAGGTGACACCCACACTAGAACACCCAGATGTGTTCTAGCATGGGTGCTGCCCATGAAAAAAGGGCCTTTAACATATCTTATGCATGTTGCAGGACTCCTAGGGCACCAATACAGCCCTGCAACATGCATAAGAAATGTTAAAGCAGTGTTAAAGTGATGTTACATGTTATGTTTGTTTTTACCCATTGAAATAGTGAGCTCAGGGAAAGG
>QEPC01012497.1:100507-151914 GCA_003113815.1 Sphenodon punctatus | reverse complement strand
GTTCATGTCTGTTGTCACCCTCTGACCCTGCTTATTCCTTGTGAGTGGGTTGCTGGGTTCAGCTTCAGGTTGAGAAGTAGGGAGAATGGAAGTGCAGGGAAAACTCTCCCTTAGCAAAAAATCTAATGTGGGGGTGTGGCAGAGTGGACATGGTTTGCAGGATCAAGACCCTGGAGAATTGGAGCACTGGCCCTTTAAGAGTCCCAGACTGTGAGATAATTGGATCATGTGATCTGCACCTCAGCTAAGGAGGCAGTATAAATCTCAGAAGCCACAGGAAGTGTGTGGAGTTGTGTTGGAGAGGGTGGAGCTATCAGTGGACTGGCCACCAGGCTGGAGTGAAGCCTGAAACCAAGGCTGGGTGGAGGCCTTAACACTTGGTAGCAGCCATCCAGCAAATCCAACCTGCAGATGGAGCCCTGGAGAACCAGGTGGAGCTACCCTCTTTTGTTCACAAAGGGAAAGCTGGGCTGGGCTGGGTGTGAGCTGCTCAAGGGGAGGACACCACTGGGGGCCCACTGTCTGTGGGATAAGCCCCTAGAAGAGAGATAATGATCTGACTGTGAGGGACAGATGGGAGGCCAGTGAGCAAAGTGCCAGCCCAAGCCAAGCAGAGTTGCCCTGTTGTGTAGAGACTGCAGGGAACATTGTGAAGGAGCTGCAGAGCTAATTGCCCATACAGAGGTGCTAGCAGCATATATAAAGAGAACCGTGTCCTGGCAGCTGCCACAGTAGGACTTCAAAACAAATAACAAAACTAGTCACTTGAATATTCTGAGAAAAGAAAAATATATATGTATTTAATGCCATCTGGCTAAAGTGTGTGGGTCTAAAGCTTTCCTCCCTGCTGGATCTTACTTGAACTCTTTGGATCTTCGTGGTTAATCTAGATTTCATATGAACTGAATTTAGCCTTTCTGCAATAAATTTATTTACTGAATCAGGCTACTGTACTATTTAGTTGTGTTAAACTCTCTAATACTGTGGAGCAGCAGATGGCCAGTACAGCGATGGCTGCTGTTCCTTGGTGGGAGTGCTGTGTTGGAATAGCTAAATGAGGAATACAGAGTTTTTAGCAGCAAGGTTGTGAGCTACAGCGGAATCATGCTCCAAAAATCTACTGCATGATTTCAAACTGTTCAACCTATCCCTGTTATCTGGATGCTCTTTGAGAACTATTTTTTTAGGATTGTCAATTCCTTTAATTCTGGGAATAAACCAACCATTGCAGGGGAGTAGCTAGGTTTTACATGGGCCCTGGAGCAGAATAAGGAATGGCCTCTCCCTAGTCCCCCTCTGAGGGTTAGGGCATGTAATTGCACCATGGAGCACTGGGAGAGACAGTGAAAACAGACATGACGCTAACCACCCTTGGTGATTATTTGTATTTATGCATGTTGCAGGGCTGTATTGGTGCCCTATGCAGCCCTGAAACATGCATAAAAGACCACCAAGGGTGGTTAGCATCATGTCTGTTTTCACCCACAAACTCCCCAGCTACATCTTCTGTCCCTACTATAAATCTGGCTTAAAACACTCTGGGATTGTGAAGGAATGACCTACCTATGTTGGCAACTCTTTCATAACTGTAGAATATAAAATGTCTCCTTGCACCTATCTTTATGCCTGGCACTGCACCAACAATATGCCTGGCACTGAACAGTTGTGATTAGAGTCAGGACTCTGCCCCAAGCAGCTTACAGGCTAGAATGGACAAGGGGGAGGGACACATGGGAAGAGGTGAGGATCCATTCATGAAGCTGAGAAGGGGCAGATGCTTAGCTACACAGTGCTGGCACTGTATGAATTAATAAATAATGCATAAGTAAAAAGAATAATTTGCCCTCCAACAAAGCAAGCTGCCATGGGTTCCAATCTGTGTTTGCTTCCCCTACTTTGTGTGACTATGCCCCTAATTAGCCCCAAAATACTCTTCAAGGGGAACATCTCCCACTTCACTTCTGATTCTAGGGTGTTTCACAGATCTTTGCAGGCCTCTCAGACTTTTGGTTTCTGGGAGGGTATAATATTGAGTGTCCAAACCTGGTGTACCCTTTTGGTACTGTGTTCTGCAAGGACTTCTGTGTGTATCTTCTCCCCAGGCTTAATCACAATAATCTAATAACTGATATAATAAACTAAAACACAAATTCCTTGGCTAATGGATGTAGACCTGCATTCCTAGCAGACTCTCATACTTCTCTTTTCCCGATGTAGACTATATCCTGGGTACAGCCAAACAAAATTCTTTAGGCTTCAACAGCCTTAATCCACTCCAGGAAGCCGAAACCTGTGATGCAGTACATCATGTAGCTGGTGGCCACCAGATGCCCCCTGTCCCCCCAACATGGTGGAGCAAGCAGTTAGCTGCTATGCAGTGCATCCTTGGGGAAAGCCCGAGGACACATCATGTAGCAGCGTTACCCAAAATGAGGTGAGTCTGCCCAAGGGGTTGTAGGCTGTGTGCCCAGGCCCCTTCTGTCCCACTGTGCAGTGAGCTCCACAGCGGGGCCTGATCGTGTGGCTGGCATCTCAGCCTGCCCTGGCTGTGGTGGTAGATCTGAATGCGATCCGCCTGTCTTCCCAGCTCCCCGCACCAGCCCTGAAGTGGTGGCTGTGCTGACCCACCACAGGGCCACGCAGGGATTGGGCCCTCCGCAGCTCATATGGCTGCTGCACTCCATCTTTCCTCCCATTTAGATCTTACAAGCAGTGAGGGAAGACAAAATGTATTTTTTATCGGCTTCACTTCCAGTGAGACTATGCAAGCTTTTGGGCTACACAGGGCCCTTCTCAGGTTTGAAAGACGTCCGAACTGTAAGCAAATTGCTTACAACATTGTCTCCAAAAATAGTGATACAAGTTATTGATGTGTATACAGTAACCAGTTCTTTGAGCTTTTTCAGTTCCATAGTTTTGTCAAATAAGGTGCTCCACGTGACCACCTTGTAATTGACTGCACACGTGCAGCCTCCGAGCAAAACTCATGTTCCAGCATTTCTTGGGAGGATATTGTGCACCTGCACAATAGTGATGGGCACTGCATTCAACAGAATCAATTCAAAATGGAACAGAAAAGACTAATGACACTGAGCGTGAACCAGCAGTGTGCCGAAACAGCACCAGCGGCTGGAGCTGGGTCCCTGGCAGCCACAGCGCTGCATCCAGCTCTACTCCCCAACGGAAGGGGAGGTGGCGCAACAGGGCAGAGCTGCGTATAGGGACACAGGCACCAGCTGCCTGGGGTCCCTGAAGCCGCTGCACCCCCCCAGACCCAGGATGAGAAAGCCAGGCTAATTCCACATGAGACCCAGCTGGCTCTGCGGTACAAGGAGTGGCAGGGGAGGGGCAAGGCCATCGTGGAGGCCTGTCCAGAGTTCTCTCGTCCTGGGTGTCTAGGGGGCTGGCCGGGGGGGGTGCAGATGCTCCATGGACCCCAGGTGGCCGGTGCCTGTGGGCCTATGGCTGCATGGGCCTTACTTCTGCTCTGAGCTGCAGTAAGCATGTGCTGGCACCCCGATCCATTTTGCTGAAGGAGGGCTTTTGGGAAGTCCCCCAGTGGGGTGCCCCCAGACCCGGTGGGGTATATCCAAGGAGTAGAAAACCCCTTCCACATGCTGTGCCACTGTCCCTAATGCCAGCCTGGGGGTGTGTGGCAACCACTCAGTCAGAGGGGGTGTAGCCATCTGGCTGGCGGAACCTTCTTCCTCTGGCACTTGCACACCCCCTCTCCTGGCTGCTTGCTGCTCCTTGGCCCTGCCACCAGCACGAGGTTCCTTGTGCTGGCAGTAGGGCTTAGCTGTATCGCACTCGTTATTATTATATACATGCATCAGTAAGGTTTGTAATAGTACTGCCTAAATGCAGTTCTTGGACTGGGAGATAGAGGGAAGCACCCTGGTTCAAGTCTTGCCTTAGCCAGAAACTCGCTGGGTGACCTTGGTCCAGTCACAATATTCTTTCATCCTAACCTACCTCACAGGATTGTTATGAGGATTAAAATTTGTGTTATATGTAAGTGTTCCAAATGCCATGGCAGAGGGTGCCATACAAAAATAAAGATTTTATTATTATTAAATAAAGATTTTATTATTATTATTCACTTATAAATAAATATAGTTTACTTTAATATAGCCTCACATAACTACTCCACATACCCTTTTTAATTTGTCTTTCTCACTTTACTCTTGTTTAATCTTAGAAATGGTAGTCAGTAGAAACTACAGAGTCACATCCTTTAAATACGAAGCACAGAAATGAGATCTAATAAAACCTGTTTATTTTAGAGAACTTTGTTATCTCTTAAAGGCCACATGATGTAGACATTGAATTATGTATGAAAGTCTGCCCATCTTTAATCTTGAAAGTCATAACTCATTTTTTGTATTATTCTTGTGCAACCAGTGGCTTTGAGCTTCTTAATGTGGTTATGAATAAGGAAGTTAAAACATCAGAAGAATTTAATTAAGGAGTAAGTCTTATGTTTCATCTTTAGTGTTGTCATCTATCCAAGTGAAATTTTAAGATTAAAGTGGCCAAAGTGCTATTTGCATAAATCTGTTGAGGTTTTTTTAAAAAAAATTAAACAAAATTGGGTACATCTGCAAAACAGAATGTGAGCAAATTTTCTTAAGTATTAGAGAGATTAATTGTATTTCCACTGGATAAAGGCTGGACTCTGAATCATTGATATCCCATATGCATAAACAAAAGCATGATTAATATATCTTATTAATCAATTTTTCCATCAACTGAGCTGCTTTTCAATTTAATATCCCATACATAATTTAGTTATGTATATTTCAAAAAGAACAATAGCAACTGCTGAAATCAAAGAAATAACAGAACGTGCAGCAGCTGCTGAAGAAATGAATTAATGGACTCTGCTTCCCAGTATCTGGAAGGCCAAAGTTTTCTAACTGAACTCATACACCAGACCTTGAACTTGACTGAAGCAGCTGAAAGTATAATAACTTATATTGATGGTGAAATTTGCCACTCAAATTCAAGATACTCGTCCTCATGTACATTAGGGCTGGGGAAAAATTTCCTTCCAGGAAAGGCAAGGAAGGGGGTAGCACACAGGTCCTGAGGCAGGGATCATCTGGACAAAGGCAGAAGGGTAGGAGGAGAGTCATGTTAGAACAAGGAAGTGAGATTTCGGCTACCCTGGATGCTACCATCTCCACTCAATATATTGAAGAATCAACTTAGAGTACTTTAAGATGTCACCGTTTTCAAGTTGTAACAGCTGTGGCAATTACACTAGTAATTTTTCACATCTGAACATTGTTGAGGTATGTTGAGGGCTGCGCAGGGGCTAGCAGGGAAGAGGGCGTTGGAGCGGCATACCCACATGCACCTGCAGAGGGAGAGACTTGAGCTCCGTGCCAGGGATGGCTGGTTTTACTTTGTTATTTGGGTGGCAATGGCAACCAGTGCATCAAATTGTCACAAAAAAACTAATAATTTAGAAACACTTTCTAATTTTAATAGCTGAAAAATGCAGATTTTGGTGTTTTTTAATCCGAGAACTTGGGTTTTTTCTCCCAGAGAATTTCCATATATTTTTTTTGGCAGCGAATACTAGGGTCCCTGATGATGATCCATAGGGATATATGGAAAAGTTCCCAGACCCACACAGATTTATCACAGTAACATCATTCAGGCATCCTAAATAATCACACTAAAAATTACCACCACATAAATTACCTCCGGGTGCTTTCCATGGGTTTTATTCCTTGAAAATTATGTCTGAGAGAACACGTAAAGGGATTATTAACTAAATCTGAACAATAATATAATAGTTCAATGGAAGGAAAAATGTCCAACTAGTGGTATTGTAATTACTAATTATTCCAGGAAAACCTTCATCAGTAGATCAATTCTGAATACTGCTTTCCAGTTTGTCAAAAATGGCAGTTCCAGCAAACCAGCCTTACAAGGACAAGTTATTAACTGGGCATCTCATTACAATTTGCCAATAAGATTTGTGCTGAAGAGCAAAAGTAAAAAAGATTTGTATTTTATTTTTTAAAAAGAGAGCTGATAATGAAGCTATTTTAAAACTCTGAGTACTCCAGGTTGGAGAGCTTAGCCAACCGAACTGCTGAAAGCTAGCTTAATGTTCCCAATGAGATCACTGTTCTATTGATTTTGAGGTGTGTGGGAAGAGAGTCTGACTTCAGTTTCTCTCTGTGCTTATTTATAGGTATTTATTGGACTCTAACTGGGCTACAGGGACTGGCTGCTTCCATGGGGGATTGCTGTCACCTGGCTCTCTCTTTCAGATATTTCTGCTAGGGCTGGACCCTGGGGGCACCAGCCCGAAGGATGACACCCAAAGGGTGTCAACGATTGGTTGGGCCATTTGTGGGAGCCGTGGTGGCCAGGAAACTGTGCCAAATGCTTTTCAGGTGACCTTTGGACCCGTGCTGCTTCTGCCATTGCTGCACGTCCTGCCCGCTGCTGCCAGCTCCACATGGGTCAAGGTCCAAAGCTGGGATCCTCTTTGAGGGCTTGCCCCCTGTGATAGACATCTTCTAGCCGCAAGTGACATCACCCTCCTCCCTCGTTGGAGGAGAGCTGGCGTGGAATCCCTCATGCACAGACTGCTGGGAATTGGAGGGGGATATCAGTGGCCTGTGACTTAGAAGTGTCACAGGCATGGCCTGCAGGCCACACACATAAGGGCTGTGCCTGTGGGACCATGGGGTATGTGATGGTGGGCTGGGTATTTGTTTAAGGAAGGCTTGTGAGGGGGGTTATGTGTTTTGGGTAAAGGGTATTATGTTGTGGGAGGTTGGGGATATTCTCTGGCCCCAGTGTGAGGGGGGGCTGGAGAGGGAGGGGGTTGGGTAGGGTCCCGAGGGGGTGGTGTGAGGGAATTGGTGGCGAGGGGATCTCCTTCACCATGTGGGTGAAGCAGCTGGAAGGGGAGAGGTCTGGCTGGTGGGGGCACAGCCATTGGGGTCACGATGGGGGGGAAAGAGAGATGGTATTTATGGGGGGGTGAAATTGGGGAGATGGGTCAGGTGTTTTTTGCCTGTCACCTGCTTGGGGGGGGAAGTGAGAGGGACAAAGTGAGTCATGATCAGAGGATCCCTGGCTTGAATCTGATGCTGCTGAATTCGAGATCGGTGGTTAATAAATCTATTACACTCCAGGAGTTAATCCTGGACTGTGACTCTGACTTCATGTACATTACGGAGACATGGATGGACGATGAGTTGGGGCCTATCTTGGCTGAGCTTGTGCCGGCCAGGTATTTAGGGCTGCTTTGCAAGAGGGGCGGGGTATAAATTTATTAAATAAATAAAAATAAATAGTGCAGCATCCGCTTCAGTTGGAAGGATGGGGGAGGGAGGGTGTAGTTATTATGTTTAAGGATCGGTGGTCTGTCAGGAGGTCTCCTGTGCAGGCATATCAGGGGGATAGAGGGCCTCCATCTTGTGTTTGAGTTGGCGGGGGACAGATTAGGGGTGCTGCTAGTATACCATGCACCTACCTGTAAATAAGCATCCCTACTTACCCTGACGGAGCTGGTGTCAGATGTAGTGTTGCGCTCCCCAAAGACATTGGTCTTTGGGGAGTTCAACATACATGCTGACTCCAGTCTCGGTGGTGCAGAGTGTCAGTTCATGACCTCCATGGCAATTGTAGGCCTGTTCCAAATTGGCAATGGCCCAACGTATGATGGGGGACATACCCTGGACCTGATTTTTTGCACTGGTCTTGAGGCGGGGGATTCGTTGATGGGGGAAGTGTCAGAACCCTTGTCATGGACAGATCATTACCTCCTGCAAACAGTCTCCTGGAGCATGTCTGCCCCCGGGGGGTGTAGAACCTATTCGGATGGTTCTCCCCCAGAAACGAATGGAACCTGAATGGTTCTGGCTTTATGGAATACCTGGGTGTTGGAGGCCATCAACCGGATGGCTCTGAGGCATCCACTCCCTTGGCAATGGCTCCTCAGGCCTCCATGGTTTACAGAGGTCCTGAGGTTCCTGAAGCAGGAAGGGCGATGGTTGGAGTGATGGTGGCGCCATTCACGTGCTGAAGCCAACAGATTGCAACATAGAGCCAGTTTATGTGCCTATGCTGTAACTGTAAGGGCAGCAAAAAAGGAGTTTCTTTGCTGCCCATATAGCCTCTGCAAAATCTCATCCAGCGGAACTTTTCTGGGTGGTGAGGGGGTTGGTCGGTCCTCCCTCCACATGGAATTCAAGGTTTCTAATTCCTGCTGTGACATGTTTGGTGATTATTTTGCAGAGAAAATCACTCGGATTCACCACAACTTCAACACCACACTTATTGCAGTGGGTGAACCAGAGGTTGTGGAAGCCCTGCCTTGTCTGGTTTCGTGGAATCGATTTCAGTTGGTGTTGTCTGCCAGGGTGGGGGAAGTTCTTGAGGCTGTTAGGGCCAACTTTTGTGAATTTGACCCATGCCTATCCTGGCTGGATAAGGCCAGCTTGGAGATGGTGGAGCCGATGCTGGCGGGGGTGCTCAATGCCTCCCTTCGGGAGGGCAGAGTGTTGGGCTGCCTCAAAGAGACGGTGGTGTGGTCTCTGTTCAAAAAACCCATCACTTGACATTGATTCCCTTGCAGGTATTGACCAGTCTCTTTTTAGGGAAGGTTATTAATCGGGTGGTGACTCAGCAGCTTCAGGGGCATCTAGACCGCACTAGTAATCTGGATCCCTTTTCAGTCCAGTTTTCATCCAGGTTATGGCACAGAGACTGCACTTGTGATGTTGATTGATGACCTTCGCCGTGAATTAGATCAGAGTCGTTCGAAACCTGCTAATTTTGTTAGCTCTGTCAGCTGCTTTTGATACCATTGACCATGAGATGTTGGTGACTCACCTGTGGAATCGATCTGGAGTGGGCAAGATTGTCCTTGACTGGTTCCACTCCTTCCTGGCCAGGAGAATTCAGTGTATGGTGCTTGTGGATTGTTCTTCATCTCCACGGAACATCACGTGTGGTGTCCTGCAAGGTTCTATCCTGTCCCTGGTCTTGTTCAATGTGTGTATGCAACCACTTAGTGAGGTTGTGAGATAGTATGGGGTGCGGTGTCATCAATATGCTGATGACACCCAACTCTACCTCTCATTTTCATCTCACCCAGACCCAGCAGTCTCGGTGCTTACCCGATGTCTGGCGGCTGCTGGGCATTGGATGAGGACAAGCCAACTGAAGCTGAATTCCAACAAGATGGAGGTGATGGTGGTGGGAAGGGCAATGGATGTGGTGGTTCACATCATTGAGGGGGTTTGCTCTCCGCTGGTATCCCAGGTCCATAGTCTGGGCATGCTCTTCACTCCACAGCTCCGCCTGTATTTCCAGGTGGGGGCTGTGGTGAGGAATGCGTTTTGTCAATTACATCTGGTGCAACAGCCTTGGCCGTGTGTTTCAGATAGTGACCTGGCCACCATCATTCATGCTTTCATTACCTCGAGATTGAACTATTGCAACGCACTATACATGGGAGTACCTATGGTGATAGTTCAGAGACTGCAGCTAGTGCAGAATGCTACGGCCCATCTGCTTAAGCTGATGGGTCATCATGAGCACATTACACCGGTCCTCCGGGCTGTGCACTGGCTGCCTATTAGGTATGGGACTCTGGGCAAAATTTCAGTTTTGGTCAATTTTGGTTTCAGTTATGTATTTCGGTTCTTTTTCGGTTTCGGTACTATCGGATATTTTGCATTGATTTTTGTACTGGATATTTAACATTGCAGTTTGTCCCCCATTAAAAAAACACAATGTTAAAAATCTGGTACAAAAAATCAATGCAAAAGATCCAATAGTACAGAAACCGAAAAAGAACCAACATTTTGGATTAATCTGAAATGGTAATTTTCGGGTACTTCCGGTTTTATCCGAAACCAAAATTCCCATTCCTACTGCCTATAGTCTTCCAGGCCTGATTCAAGGTATTGGTTTTGACGTATAAAGTCTTATACACCCTTGGCCTGACTTACCTGTGGGACCTTCTCGCTCTCTGAGCTCCGGAGCAGCCTATGTGGCCTGCTGGGGGTGCCCTTCTTGAGGTCCCCCATGTGGCCTGGGGGCCACTATGGAGAGGGCATTCTCAGTGACTGCACCAAGGCTGTGGAACTTCCTCCCAGTGGAGACCCGGGTGGCCCAGGATTTCCCCTCTTTCCATCATGTGTAAAATCTGGCTGTTCCAGCTCATTTTTGGTGAGGGAGATGGGGTGTAGGGTGAGATGGGGGGGAAGGGCGGTTTTGGTTTTGTGCCTTCCTTTTTATTGTATTTTATGGCTTATTGATTTGATATGTTTTACCATTGTAAGCTGCCCCAGATTGCTTGGAGCATGAGGGGTGGGATATTAAATAATTTTATAAATAAATAAATGGTATCTGAGTGCCTACATACACATTCCACACAGACACACAAGTCACGATTCATGAAACGTGACTTGTGTACAATTATAATAAAAACTTGCACTTTGACTTATATCCTCTCTAGATGACATGCTACTATGCAGGGAAATAGATATAGAAAGGAAATGATACATATGAATCTGGATAAAATCCCATCCAACCAAAACTGGTAGTAGGAGCAAAAGGAGAAAGGCAGATACTATGTGGCATTTGGTCTGCTTTAGATCAATAAGTCCCTAGTGATTTTCCCGTTACCACCATGTATGTTTGGTGTATGAAGTGATGCAACTTCACTTGGGTGAAAAGGTTACTAAGGAAGGGTGCTTTGTCCCAAGTGGCAAAGGCTGCAAAAATTAGCATGATGGGGGTAAGGGGGTGGGAGAAAGCCAGGTCAATCATCTTTTTCCTAACCCAATCTGCAAAGAAAGATGTTTTAAGGCATGAGGCCCATAGCACCATTCCCTATTAACAAACTTATGGGTGGATTATTTTTCAAACTGAAGACTTGAAGAGTAGAAACTGCAGCCTCAGCAAAGAGACTGAATATCTCTACTTATGTCAGAATATATTGGCAACCTCAGCCTTTATGCTAAAAAGACTTGTGCAGTGGAAAGGGAGCAATTGCTGGGATAGGAATCTCTGTATGGATAAGTTAAACTATTAAGGGCCGTTGGAGAGACAAAAATAATGTATCAGTGAGAGAAAGTAGGCAAAATCAAATTATTAGTAATCAAATGATGAAAACAATGGGTGGAAACAGTTGGACATCTGCCCAGGAGGCAGCAGCACCAACCTGCTTTATCCCTGGATGGCCAATTGATCGGAAGGCGGTCCACTAGATGTGGAAGCTGAGCCTGCTCTAGGGTAGTCCCACTTGTGGCACTCAAGAACATCCTGATGCACTGCCTGGGTAGCAAGCCAGCCAAACCCTAGGCACCAGCCAGAGTGGAGCTGAAGTTCATCTGCTCGGTAGACCCATGATACAGCTCCTGTCCCAGCAGCACCATAGAGTTGCGGGCATTAACCTAAAGCATTGGTTGATACACCTGCAATGCTATAGTGTGGGTGGGTGGGGAGGGGCACCGTGTGGGCAGACCATTGCTAGGGGAACCTGCTGGGTCCATCTAAAGTGGACGCAGATGGGACTGGGAGTAGGCAGAGGTGGGGTTTCACCCCCGGTGCAGCTCCTGGGGAAGGCTGCCACAGCGTCTGTCAAAAAACACCCATTCATGGAAAAAGGTGACAAGGACTGAAGTCTCGAAGGTATAACACACATAAGTGTGCAATGAATTAAAAAGTCTTCTACATTCTCTCACACTTATTGTTGATGTTTGGCTGAATGTAGCACAGAAATGAACAGTAGACTTCATTGTTGTGTATAATATATACACTTTTGGATAACTTACTAAGCATCCAAGCACACACCTACCACTGAAATTACCTCATAAATGCTCATTTATTTTATGAGCCATTGACATAAGGGTGGTATGGGTACAAAGAGGAAGGAATAACATTGAGAACTTAGTATAACTGTCCCAAAGTATAGCAATCAATCAATTGCTTTATTCAGCGTGGCCGTAGGTCATTGCTTCCTCACAATTCCATAATTCAAAGTACTCTACTACACTGGGGAAAATGCTTAACAACTTGACAAAAAATCATATAAGGCATTTTCAACAAATCCATAAGCCTTAACGCATGACTCGTACACTCTAAAGAAGAGTAAAATACAAAATACATAAATACAATATTAATAATAATAATAATTTATTTGCGGCCACGGCCAATAAAAAATGACACACATAGAAACACACAGAACAAAGAAAAACACAAGACAAAACCAGAAACATACACCGCCCATCCAGCCATCATCTGGGCATTTATCCATGACTAAAACGGGCTATACAGCCCTAATTTGGCTTCTGCTTACAAAACAGAAACTGACATACTAATATACTAATATAAAAACAAAATCATAAAATTCACATCCAAGATAAGTAAAAACTATCTGAGCAATTTACGAGTAACAAATATCAAACGTATTAACTCATAAAACATATAAACCCTAAAGCATAGAAAATCGAGACTGAATAAAAAGTGTACGACTATTAAAGGCTGCTACAAAATAGTTTGCCACAGCCTTCGTAAGGCCGTGATCAACATCAGCCAGCGCAAGGCAAAGCAGATGATGGTCGGACCTGCCTAAATATTTTTGAAGGAAAGGAGCCAGAAAGATCGAACGCTTATCATCATAAAGGTGACAACTCAGCAGGAGATGCTGGGTTGTCTCCACCGACTGGGCATCGAACGGGCATAATCGTTCATCATACACAACAGCCCGGACGCGTCCCTCCAGCAAGGCTGTGGGCAGGGCATTAAATCTAGCACACATAAAGAGGTATCTCCCTCTAGGAGAGATATCTAGATCTAAATAAGTGGCCCTAGTGAGCCGAGGCGGTGTGAGTAATAAGTAATCACGCAGATGAGCAACCTCTCTAATGGCAGCACACTCCTCCTGATGATCCCTGTCCCATAATCTAAGAAGGATATCCTTCAGTATGCCTGCCGGATCTGTACCAGCACAGCACTCAGGGTGAAAACCCAATTTCCGCAGGAAGAGTTCCACAGCCCTCTGCCACGAACTCTTGTAAACATCCCGCTTCCAAAATTGGATCAACCCCTGAGCCTTCACCTGCGATAGCTTGGCCCAGAACTTCAGCACTAGGGACCAAGCAACCGACGACCATCTTAACTGCCCCACCTCCAGTCTAATAGCTGCAAACGGAGTGCCACGGGGAACCTTCAAAAAATTCTGAAAAAATAGGGCCTGGAGACTATCCAGCCTCCCTGATCTCATAGTCAGAAGTGGTAGCCAAACTTCGGCCCCATATAAGGCCTGCGCACGCGCTTTGGCATTAAGTACCTTTATAGCAGGTGCCACAGCCCTCCTTCCCAGCCTGCCAAAAACCCTTAATAACGCAAAAATGGCTCCCCGGGCGGATGCTGTAATACCATCCAGATGACTCTTCCATCCCCCTGTAGATTGGAAGAGTAACCCTAAATAACGAAAAGATTTCACCTGCTGAATGGGGTGCTTCCCGATTTGCCACTGACCCGCCTTGCCAGATCTAGATCTAGAGAACACCATTATCTGGGATTTGCTGTAGTTAATGACGAGGTCATTCTGGCAGCAAAAATCGGAGAAGCAATTTAATTGCCTCCTCAGACCCACTTTGGTCTGGGACAAGATCACAATGTCATCGGCGTAAAGCAAGCACCCCACTGGGTATTCCGCCAACTTAGGTGGAGAATATAAGGGGATAGCCAACCTGGGCACCACTCCATTAATGAATAGATTGAAGAGTATAGGGGCCAGCACGCATCCTTGTCTTACGCCCGCGTGTACAGGGATATCCTCTGTTAGGTAACCTTCCGAATCCAGCTTAACCGCCAATGAGGTGTTACCATATAGGCAGCGTAGCAGGAAAAGTAGTCTAGGCTCCACCCCCAAAGAACCTAGCTTCTCCCAAAGGAGCTCCCTGTTCACTAAATCGAACGCCGAGCGAAGATCTAAAAAGGCCGCGTAAAGTTTCCCATTCCTCTCCATATACTTTTCAATAAGATGCTGTAAAATGAGACAATGCTCCAGAGTGGACCGCCCCCTCTGGAACCCCGCCTGCTCAGGGCACAGAATCTCCTCCCTCTCCATCCAGACATTTAGTCTCCCAAGCAGGTACTTGCCATAGATTTTAGCTATCATGCAAAGCAGGCTAATTGGTCTATAATTAGCCGGGCTGCTGCGGTCCCCCTTTTTAAAAATGGGGACCACAATAGCCCTCCCCCAAACAGAGGGGATCCTTCCCGAGGCATTTATGGCTGAAAACAAACACACAAGCCTAGGTGCCCACCAATCAGAAAACCTTTGATCAATTCTATAGGAATCAAGTCAGGACCAGCAGCCTTACCACTCTTAAAGTTACCAATGATCTCAGTCACCTCTGCTGCCAAAACCGGCGGCCATGAAGGAACCGAAGCAATATCTTGAACAGAGGAGGGTAAATCATTCTGGTTCCCCGTACCAGCATAAAGAGCACGAAAGTGAAGGACCCAACTCTCCTCAGGAACTGCAACCAAATGGGGACTAACCTTCCCTCTATTTACCCCGTTAACCAGACCCCAGAACTTCCTACTGTCTTGGGCATGGGCCGAACAGACTAACTTGTCCCAAAAAGACTCCCAATAAAGGAGTTTCTTATGCTTTATAGTAGCTTTATAGATTTTCTTAATTTTAAAGTACTGGGGGGGGAGGGGAATCACCTCTAATTCCCCAATCTGTACTCTTGATACAGTGCTACTAGTTGCAGTCTAAGGTCCCGACACTCCTGATCATACCATACTTTGAAGTGGCATCTACCCGACTGGCGGTTAGCATCTCCTCTACCAAACTTAGATAACAATACGGTGAGATTCCGTATCATACCTGAAAAAGAATTCACAATCGCTGGCTGGGAAATCATAGTCCAGTCAATTTGGAAAGATGCCAAAAAATGACCAACTTCCTCCATTCTAATACGCTCTGCCCTTATAACCACATGGCGAGGCGCCTTGGCTGGAGTATGGCCCTCTAACCTATAGGGGGATGAATTTGAAAACTGAAAGGTCAGATCCAAAATAAGAGGGAGATGGTCACTTCCCTGACATCTCTCAACTTTGAAAGTTTTAATCAGAGGGCCCAAATCCATTGACACTGCCACATAGTCCCCCACACTTGCCCCTGCTGGGCCGACATAGGTAAACTCCCCAAACGGGTCCCCATACCCTGTCCCATTTAAGATAACCAAAGCAACTTCAGTCACTAATTTAGCCAAAAGCAGGCCAGCTGCATTTACAATCTTATCTTTTGACCTTCTACCACTAGTCAAAAGCTCAGCTGGATTGGACCCCCCGTAAAGAAGGAAAACCTCCTCATTTGGACCAGTGCGAGCATTAAAATCGCCCATCAAAATTATCTTGGCCAAAGGGTGGGCATCTATAGCTTCTTGCACAGCATCTCTCACCCACCCCCAATAATTAGAATTATAATACTTGGCACACACTGGTGGAACATAAACATTGGCCAAGATAAATTGATGCCCTCCAACTGCTATAACCAGCAGCAGCAGACAAGGTGGTCTGGAAATAACTGCCAGAACCTGACACCGCAGGTGTTTGGCAATGAACCATACCAAACCCCCACTCGGGCGACCCCATCTAAAATGTCGCACAGCCGGTAAAAAATAAGTATCATAGGAGTCTAAAGAAGGCTGCATAATAACCCAAGACTCCTGCAAAGCAATAAACTGACAAGTGTTGAGAAAAGCTAATACCTCCGGATAACCCGAGACCCTGTCCCAACCTGCCACGTTCCAAGAACAAATCCTTAGGAAACTGTGGCACTGACCATGTCAGGCTATCAAGGGGCCTGATCCAGTTTCTATCCCTTCCGAATCCTGTACACTACTACACATATCTCCCCCATTGGTGGAAGGTGGTAATTCCGCCCCCGGATCCTTAGAAACCTGGGTCATAGGCCGGGAAATTGCCTGGTCCACCACTGTCGGCTGCTCTACACAAAACTGAGCTCCTAAATTCCCTCTGCTGGCCAGATCAGAAAAAATAGACGAAGCAAGATCCATAGTCTCGACAACAGGAGGGGAAGGCAATGAAGCCACACTGGGGGCCAGAGACAGAGGTAAAACAGAAACCACCTCGCTTGAATTGCCCAACTGGGACTGAGGCATAGCAATATGTGCTAGTCTAACCTCTATTGGCTCCCTTGCAGGACTATTATCCAGAAGCCCTGTTTGCCTATGACCCTCGACCACCTCCCCCCCAGGCTGAGGGCGTTTATAAACGATCCCGCTTACAAGCGGGATCACTAAACGCCGGCTTTTCTCCCCGCGCAGCCTCTGCATGCCGTGTCTGATGTTCAGACACGGCGCAGAGTGCAAGTGCGCATGGGCACTCGCCGCGGAGCCAGGAAGTGCGGCGTAAAGCCGGCACTTCGGGAATCCGCATCGGAGGGGGCAGGCGAGCCTGCCCCCTCCGACGCGGATTAAAAAGCAGGCCAAGCAAGTAGACGAGCGGCAAGAAAGGTGGCTGATCAAAGGATCAGCCGCCTTTTTTGTCTCGTCTATAAACGCCCTGAGAGCGACCAATCGATGCCTCCCCTTTAGGCCTAACAATCAAAGGATGTATATTTGGGTCATTAAGGACTTCCCCCAGCATGATCCCCCAGGAGGCAAATAAATCCACTCTGGAAAACAGGTAAGCAACCCACCGTATAGACCGGAAAAATATTAACAATCTGTGACATCCCCCTGTGGAAGGAAGGATACGAAAAGCCCGTATTTGCTGGAAAGGGAAATCAAAAGCCAAAATAGCAGAAAGATGCTGGTGAATATCTTGCTTGGATTGCCATCTAGGTAAGAAGCCATTAGGCAAAGGGTACACGCGCACAGAAATCGCAAATCTGTCCGGGACCAGGTGCAGGGGAGAAACACCACCCCTCATACCTTCTCGGGGAGCTCGTTGACCAAAAGGGGGGTTACTGGACACCTCCCCCCGCTTACCCTCCCCACCACACTGGGAAAATGAAATACCATGAGGAAATACACTATCCCTTTTAGCCTCCAACACATGTTTAACCAGAAGCTGTACATTTTTCCCCTGTTCCACCAGGCTAGATCCTATCCCCTCCAGCTGAGAACTCAATCTCTTGACCAGGTCTATAATCAAAATACACTGGTCGCCCAATAGTTTGTAAAGAAGAGAATTCGTTGAACACATATTCTCCTGGAGGGGCATGTTCAAAGGGCCATCCCCTTCAAAGGCATCAGAGCAGTTAGAAATAAATGAATCATCTAGAGCAGCAAAGTCCTGTACTTGGGCGGCACAACCAGAGCCCCCATGCTCTCCTCCCTCTGCCCCCTTTGTCACAGAAGTAAAGAAAGACTCCAGCCTCATCTGCTTTGGGAACGGTAGCGCATTGGGGCCAGCAGGGCCAGGTCTCGTACGCTTCCTGGACATACTGCTTCCACCACGTCAACTTGTTGCTGAGAGTCTCCTCCTCTGCTGCTGGGCTCTCCTCTGTGCTCTCAATCCTCTCTTATGTAGGTGGCCAGACAGCATAGGTACACGCGCTCACACCTCAACTTCTTTCCCAGTCCGACCAGGGGGAAGGGCACTGCACTGCGGTCCCAGCCTAACGGGCCCAGCCAACGGGCGACACCCTTTTGATGTCGCCCTTAGGCTGGTTCCCAAGGGCGCCCCAGTCCCTGGATAAATAGTACCTGGGAAACAGAAGCAACCAATGAAGGCCAGGCAGGTGATTACACAGCTCTTTCCCCCACCAGCTACACAGGACACGCCCAAGGGCGCCCCAGCCCCTGGATAAATAGTACCTGGGAAACAGCAATACAATATTAAATGCTAATTAAAATTTATCCCAAAAGAGCAAATTGCTCTATTGAATCCCAAGGGGGCAGAAATAAGACGACATCAATTTGGGGACAAGGGAGATTAAAGCTCCCTTTGCCCCCCTACTTATCTGTCTCATTACTAAAAATAAACACCCGATAACCCTTGAGCCCAGTTTGTGGGGGAAGAATCTTACTTCTGCCATTACAGGAATAACGTCATTGATGAAAATGTTAAAAAGAGTGGGCGCTAGTACGCACCCCTGCCTAACCCCGGTAGTGATCTTAATAGGTGGAGTCACATGGCCCAAATCATCAACTCTCACAGCCATGGATGAATCAGAATACAGGGCACGGATAAGATGCAGCAGTCGTTTATCAACAAACGTGTTAGCAAGCTTAGCCCAGAAGGTAGGTCTATCAATCAAGTCAAACGCAGCCTTTAAATCAAGGAATGCCACAAAAAAGGACCGATTCCGGGCTTTGTATTTGCTAATTAGATGAAATAAAATATAGCACAACTCGATTGTAGACCTACCCTTCTGAAATCCAGCTTGCTCGAGGCACAAGAACTTGGATCCCCGTAACCAGTCCACCAATCTGGTCAAAAGAGATTTGGCCTACAGTTTAGCCACTATACTTATAAGGCTAATGGGTCTACAATTCTCTGCCTTGCTTCTGGACCCCTTCTTGTAAACAGGGATCACAATAGCCTTAGTCCATCCTGCTGGGATACTTCCTGCATTGTTAATAGCAGTAAATAAGGCAGCTGGGAAAGGAATCCACCAATCCCTGGCTGCCTTAATAAACTCAGCATGGATCAAATCCACCCCTGGCACCTTATGGTTGTTCAGTGTATCGACCAGGGAGTCCACTTCTGACTACGACACCGGATGCCAGTCCGGGAGATTCTCAGCAGTAGACAAAACTACCCCTGAACTGGAAACCGCTGCATCCGAGCTGAACACCTGGGTAAAAAACTCAACCTAGGTTGTGGGGGCTATCAGATATAATGGGAGTCTTACTTCCTTCTAATAAGTTGCCAAAATTGTCTAGCATTTTGCTGCCTAGCTGCCACTAGCAGCTCATTCCACTTATTCTCAGAATGCTGCTTCTTTTTCCTTTGGATCAGGTCCCTATATGCCTTCCTTTATAAAAAAATACTCCTGCGGGAGCCTAGCACACCCACCCTTCCTATAGCAGTAATACTGGGCCTTCAACTTGGCTCTAGTCTCCTGGCACTCTCTATCAAACCAAGATTGGCTGGAGTTGTTGGCTTTCCTCCCCTGCTCCCCCCTTAAAGAGTTAATAAACTGCTGCAAACACTGACCAACCTGATTAAATATTTCTATCTTCTCCATGTCATCCATGGGTTGGAGCATTTGTTCCCTTGGTTGGGAAAAAGTTTCTCGAGTGTAAACAAGGACTAGTTTAGCCAAATCATTATTCCATTTGGGGGCCTTGTAGACTTCCAGTTGACTAGAAGCCAAATTACACTCGAGGCCCACAACCCTGAGACCCGCCCCAATACACAAGGAGAAAGTTAAAGGGAGATGGTTACTCACTAACCTAGGGCAAACCATGAAATCCCTAATAAACGGGAGTACTGCAACTGGTACCAGTACATAATCAATGACACTGGCACCGAATGGACCCACATATGTGTACTCCCCTTCCGGGTTGCCGAATCCTGATCCATTGAGGAAATATAGGTTAAAGCTATAGAGAAGATTACTAAGATGGACCCCTGCAGCATTAATCCATTCGTCCTTGGTTACTCGCGGGTTCAACATACCCAAGGGCTCCTGTGGCAAGGTATCACAGTGCTGCTCTAAGGCTAGGTCACTAGCCCTCAGTCGAGCATTGAAGTCCCCTGTTAAAATTAGGGCACTCCTAGGGAAGTCATTCCCTACCTTCAGAATAGTATCCTCCAGCAAGGCCCACATGGACTCCTTGTATGATTCAACAATTGCTGGTGGGATATATGCTGTAAGAATGTTCAATTGCTGTTTACCTAGACTTAGCACAACCCCCAACAAAAACGGGGGAACTGAGATTACCACTGTCCCATCGATCTTTATCTGCGTTGAAACCAAGCATGCCAAGACCCCACAGGGGCACCCCTATTGTGATAATTAACTGCTGGAAGGCTGAAGACCTGAAACCCTTCCAGTGACAAATCCTCCTTTGACCAGCTTTCTTGGACTACAATAACATGGAATTTCCTTATAAAGGGTATAAAGTCAGGGTCGTTTAGATGTCTCTTCCACCCTGCTACATTCCACAAGCAGATTATTAGCTCACCCACCTGAAGGTTGAGGCCATCATCCAGTCAAGCCTGGGATGACCCAAGGAGAATCTGACCTGATCCTACCACTTCAGAACCCCCGTACCCATCTTCTCCCAAACTGTCCTGCATAGGGGTAGTCCTATTTAACTCTTTGCCTTTCTTGCCAAAGGGCTGATGGTCAGACATTGCCAACTGGAGGGAGGGCCAGGCCTGGGGCCCCAGAGATCTGTCAACCTCAGGAGCTTCCAGCTGAAAGCTTCCACTGGTCTCTAATACCAAACTTCCAACCTCCTCTGGAACAGCCACCAACTCCCTTGCAGATTTGGTCACCGCCTGCTCTTGAGCCTCCAAGCTCTTTGACTGCCTAGGCCAGTGCTGGTTCCCCTGAAGGGTGATATGAAGCAGTCTATCTTTGATTGGTGGAAAGGTAGGTCTAACGGGGTTACCCCCTATCCCACCCTTCTCTCCTTTCGACCTTTTAAGCTTAGGGCTATAACCTATATCAGCTCCTCTTTCCTGGTGAACCCAACCAGGGGATCCCTCCATGGTACCTGAATCCCCACCCCAGTACTCGAAATCTTCCCCTATCTGTACACCCCAGGAGAAAAGGAGGGGGGCATGCCACAATAAATGTGAGGTTATCCAATCATTGCGGAAGTAAACGACCAACCGCTGGTTCCATCCTTGTGCAGGAATACGGTAGAAGTTATCAATCATATGTATTGGAATAAAATCCCCTAGTAGGGAAGATAAGTGGTGCTGGATATCCTTTTTGGATTTCCAAGGAGGTGAGGCACCATTGGGTAGAGGCCTGATATGAAATGAAAGAACCTTCTGCACCAAACATGGGCTCCTGATTCGAGCTCCCTTGGCTTTCCCCCCTTCTGCCCTATCAGCCCCCACATGGGGGATTGAAAAGGTCCTTCTCAGGACAACAACCTCCTTCCTCACCCTTCCACCTTCTTCCGCCAAGCTAACTAACTGAGTAGGTGCCTGCTCATAAATTAGGGGTTCTACTCCCGATCCAAATTGCCTAACCCCAAGATTAGGCTCTATTAATGAGGAGAGGTTCTTAATCTCCTTAGTAAATTCATGGATTGCTCCCCACTGACTTTCCTGTTCCTTAAGAAGGCGTGCAATCACTGACAATTGAGAAAGTATGTCCCTAGCCAAATCCCTCCCCCAAAGAGCTCTGATTACCGTCTATATTGGTCAAGGCAGGGTTCCCTTCCTCCTGGGGCCGCACACCTACAATCTCTAATCCCTCCATGTGCAGACTAGGGGAATCACCTGCTAATGACACTAGAGAAGGGGAAGGAAGGCAAGCCTCTTGCAGGCTGATTGCTGGCAATCCAGAGGGAGACCTGTGCCCCTTTGCCTTCGCGGTAACCTGCCCAGCAGACACAAAGTCCTCAAGGACTCTTTGGTTAGCTGGCGGCTTTGGTGCCTCCCTCTGAACACTGGTACATTTCCTGGTCATCATTCCTTGCTGTCTCTACGCCTCAATGCCACTATCGAACCCCCCCCCCAGCAATGAAACCTCCACCCTACACCAGTGACCGAGAAGATTTTAAATCCCATCTGGGGCATCCCTGTGGTGTGTGGGCACCCTCCAAGCCCTTCACCACCTGGTGATACACTCAGACCAGGGGCTGTGGTCTAGATAGCCCACAGCAGTTCTCTAAAGCTGCAGCAGCAGTTATCACTCTCGCAGGTCCCTCAGCTGCCCCCCCAATGGCTGTAACTGGCCCTGATGGACACAAAAGACAACAGAGATTCTACACCCAGGACCTGGAGGTTGTCCGCACCAAGGCCAAACAACTCCTAAAGCCCCTTCAACCCCAAAGGGCCCCAAAGGGCCGCACTCTTTGGCCACGGCCCTTTGGCTCATGGCCTCCAGCTTGTGGACTGCGGCACAGCCGCAGGTGGCATCCTTAAGTGCCCCCTGATGGTTTCTAGTGTTGGGGTGGAAGGAGGGAGGGGCTTCAGTCCAATGCACCCCGAGCCCCTACACTCACACACCCCTTTGTTCCCGGTAGGTGGCAAAAAGGTCCTGGGCCAAGTCCAGCAGTGGCAGCGGGGAGCGAGTCCAGCAGAGGCTCCAGCAGCAGTCGGCAGATGGTAAGTCCTGTGCTGGGGACTCCCCACAGGTGGCATCCTTAAGTGCCCCCTGATGGTTTCCGGTGTCAGGGGGGAAGGGGGGAGGGGCTTCAGTCCAATGTGCCTCGAGCCCCTACACTCCCACACCCCTTCATTCCTGGTTGGCGACAAAAAGGTTCCAGGCCAAGTCCAGCAGCAGCAGTGGGGAGCGAGCCCAGCAGAGGCTCCAGCAGCAGTCGGCAGATGGTAAGCGCTTCGACGAGGCAGATCTGGTACTCAGAATCAAAGTTCTATCCGAAATACTGTGGTGCCTCCGCCTCCTCAGCCCCGTCAACGGCCCTGCAACGGGTCTTCTCCTTTTGGTGGCACCATCGGTGCACTGCCCTTGTAATAAAGGTACCTGGAGGGAGATGACACAATAGGGCCCAGGTGAGGGTAATCCTCCCTTGTAGCTTCTTCTGCTACAGCCAAGCTCTCCTGGGGGCTTCCACCCTTCCCACAGGCCGCCCTCGGTGCACTGCCCTTGTAATAAAGGTACCTGGAGGGAGATGACAAAATAGGACCCAGGTGAGGGCAATCCTCCCTTGCAGCTTCTTCTGCTACAGCCAAGCTCTCCTGGGGGCTTCCACCCTTCCCACAGGCTGCCCTCATTGTGCTGCCCTTGTAATAAAGGTACCTGGTACCTTTGCAAAGGAAATGGGAGGGTCAAGTGTGCATTAAGTAAAGGAATGGTATGTAGACATCAGAGAATCTATTACCCAGGAAAGAAGCCTTACACAATAGTATTGTTAGTGACCACTTTTAAAACAAAACTTATTATTGAACCACAGTAGTGGCTACATTTATTTTATTTAGTTAGTTTTTAAGTTAAGACAGAGCTAACTTTCTTCATTGAGAGGCCCATTGAGAGGAATGGGATTCCCAGCGGCAATTTCCTCTGGGTTGCAACCCACTGCTGACAGGGTTTTCTCATTGATTTGCCATGAATAGTGAATGTGGTTTGCATAAAAGAGTCAGGAAATGCTCAAAGTACATGCCACTGTTCACAGATTGTGCAGTGGATAGGTATAAGATGTTTAGTTATGGTTTTAAATTACTGTCTGTATGTTTTAACCTTATGTCATGTACTTTTCCTTACCTATTTGATTTGAGGACAAAAAACCAATACCACATATAGTAGAGTTTGGCAGTCTAGAGGTAAGACTCTTGCTTAGGGAACAAGAGGTCCTGGGTTCAACTCCCCTAGAGTGCTGCTGTCATTGAGTCCAAGAGAAAGACTACCTTTTGTGATTTATTTATTTTTTCTGCTGCTGGCCGTCAGCAGTTCACATCTAGTCCTGTGCATGGGACCCTGATCCTGGAATCCAAGCAACCTCTTCATCTGCAGAGTGGTGCAGCATTGTGCCAGGCCCATAAGCCTGAGGTCAGTGGATGAAAACCAAAATCTTGCTGCTTTGACTGCTGCAAAGACAAAAAACAAAGGGCATGTTGGTCTAGAAGTAGGATTCTTGCTGGGGGGCAAGAGGTTATAAGTTCAAATCCCCTGTGGTGGTGATGGCAGGAGAGAAGAAAAAAGGCCGTATGTTGGGGCTTGTGAAAACACCATTGATAAAACACATATAATAACTTACTTCCTGGTATTCTCCGTATACTGCCATCACGAGCAAAAAGAAAAGGGCTGTGTGACGGTGCTAGTGAGAACACCCTTAATAGAATGCATATCATATCTAAGGTCGTGTTATGCTCCGTATACTGCAGTTGAGAGCAAAAAGAAAGGGCTGCATGAGGGGGTTTGTGAGAGAATGCATACAATACCCAAGTTTACAGCATGCTCTGTATGCTGCTGTAGAGGGCAAAAGAAAAGGACTGTGTGATGGGGCTTGTGAGAACACCCTAGATAGAATGCATATGATGAATGTTGGTACGTATAAAGAGTATGATGAGACTTTAAGTTCAATTGTGATGCCCAAAAAATCCAGTCAACATGACTCGTTTAGACTACTGTTTTGTTGGTGCCCTGGCACACAAGGTCTCGGGATCCCCTGAACACACCCACTTGTCCTTACCTGTATGAGGACAAAAAACAAATATGTCATCTAGTAGAGCTTGGTGGTCTAGCAGTAAGAATTTTGCTTAGGGAGGAAGAGGTCTTGGGTTCAAATCCCCTGTAGTGCTGTTGTCATCAAGTGGGAGGGAAAAAGATGGTGCCTTTTTTAGAACTTTTTTGTTGTTGCTGATGGCCATCAAACATTCACATCCAGTGCTGTGCATGGATTCCTGAACCTGGAATCCTTTCTCTGCTGGGTGGAGGATGCTTGGGATCCAGTGGGGAGCTCATCCTGTGGTGGCATCATCCTTGAAATCAGTGAGACCATTTGTAGAGCATAAATTTAGTTGCATGCAGTCTCGGTGGAAAAGGGATAGGAAGCTAATAACAGAAAGCATCAGAAGGATGCCACAAACAGAGAGGGAAGCACAAGCTGCATTAGGTGGTGGTTACATTGTATCTGCTATTTAACTGTTGTCAGGTACAGTATACCTGAATCTCAACACTGATAGCTCTAACAGTTGGGTTCACGCCCATGCCATAACTACCCCATTTGTAGAAACTCTGTGGGGGTCTTTTGCAGAGGTGGGAAACTTCAGGCTTGGGGGCCAAATGCAAGCCTGTGACTAGTTTTTATTTGTCCCCTTTCTAGTTCCTGGATTTGCCCCTGGATCCAATTCCTTCCCCCAAGCACTGAAAGACTGAGTGCAAGGTAAGGGAACAGAGATGAGGGCATGCACCCGAGGACAAGGGACAGATCCATAATCTGGACCCTCTTGTTGAGCTAACCCCTTTAGCCCCTCCTTCTTTGCCCCAACTTCTTTGTGGCCCTCGGAGCTTGTACCAATAGTTAAAGTGGCCCCTGGGAGGGGAAAGGCATACAGCACTGAGCATGCACTTGAGTCTTTCTAAATAGAGAGCCAGTGTGGTGTACTGGATAAGGTGCTGGACTTGGAGTGTGGGGGGGCTGCCTTCCCCCCCTCCCAGCCAAGATAGCACCCACCACAGCTCCCTTCCCCCCCCAGTACAAGCCAGATGGTGAGAGTTTAATTTCTCCATGGACACCCGATTCAGGAGTCTTGGAGACCTTGATCCAGGTCTTGGTCAAACCAACCCATCACCTCTAGGCATATCCACCCACACACCTAGCACTTCCACGGTGCTTGCTTGGCAGGGAGTGGGGTAGGGTCTGGCTTGGGGGAAGCAGCCTGCGAAGGGCATATGGACACAAAATTCCTCAGTCTGGCCCTGGCAGGGAGGGAGCTGGGGAAGCGCTGCAGGAGCAGACGACTTCAGCGCCTCTGCCCCCAGGCTCAGAGTTTGCAACAGAGGTGGGGTGGTGGTGGTGAGAGGAGCCAGAGGTGTTCAGGGAAGGAGCCATGGAAGTGCTGCATGGGCAGGAAGCTTCAGTGCCTCTACCCCAGGCTCTGAGTTTGCAGTGTAGGTTCAGGACCAGACACAAGCAGCATTGATTGCGGAAGCAGCATTTCAGGTAGTTGGTAGGGATGGGCGAACAGATCACGGTTTGGGTTGGTTCGCCCGTTCAATTCACCCATTCAGTTTGGGCATTCAGAAAAAGGCTCTCTGTGCAAGAAATGATGGCCCCAGACCCATGACAGTGGGTCCTGGGGCTAGAGTGGCAACTTCTGTATATTGGCCACATCCCTCCCTGCTTGTAACTTGTCCCCAGTGTTGATGATGGCCTCAGTTTTTGCTAAAATGGGTACAACCCCCCTCTGCTGTATGACCAAGGGCCAACAAACTTGGACCCAGAGGGCTTGAAAGGACAGCCCCCAGATGTGGCCAAGGACTGGCAAATGTGGGGGAAAGGGCTTGAGAGCATAGCCCCCAATTATGAGCAAGAGGGGGGCTTGTAAGACAGAGTAAGAATAAGGCCCAGACACCATGGAACCCAGAAGAAAGTAGGTCGCTCATGTGAAATACCAGCCTGAACCTGGGGGAAGAGAGGAAAAAGGAAAAAACCTAGAGTAAAGTATGGGGACATTAAGAGGCATTCTTCCTATTCAGTAGAGCACCGATGACTGGAACTTGGAGCAGCAACTCCCCCCCCCGGAATAAAGAAATCCAGGGCTTCCCGTTGTGTCCCAGGAAGCCAATTGTTAGTCCTCTCATCCCCTCCTTAACTACCCTCCAGCCACTGTTGTTTACTCTTTCCCCCTGTGTCAAAGGTATCTTTTGTGATCGAAGTGGAAGTTGGGCTTCTCCCCTTGTTAGCTCATTGTGTACCCCAAACAACCCATCGTAGCCTCCCCAAATCCTTTGTTCAGTACGCTATAACTGCCCCTGGTTTTCCATCAACCTCTGAGGAACCTTGGACCCCAGATACATGCAGGTCTCTCCTGTATGTGTCTGAGCGAATGGATCTCCCAGACTTTGGCCTCCCACACACCCCTCTTCCTTTTGGAACCCGACATTGCTGGATCCTGGGCTGCTGATCCTGCTCAATCAGCTAGGAGAGGTAAACTACAGGTCCAGTCTCTTGCTTTTCCTTCCCCTCTGCAGTGTCTAACCCCCCCTCCCTGTTCTTCAGTGTACTTTTACTTTCCCAGCTGCAGTCTGTGTTTTCTTTGTAGTCTTTGTTTGTACCCCTGGACACCTGGGAAACCCGGTTTAAGGCCATTAAGCTAATTCCCCCCTGAAGTTAAAGAACGGTAGATATTGGGTGGCTCTGTCCCCATTAGCTACAAGGGGGAGGGAGTTCCTATCAACACAAGCTTACTTTCCCTTCCCTCACATTCATTTGCATTTTTACCTTCCTGTATTCCATCAGCCAGACCTGGGCTGTGTTTTAGTATTAGACTGTATGTGTGTGTACCTTATTTGAGTCCTTTTTCTTTTACTGTATAACCCAATAAACCTCGTTTAGTTTTATTGGAGCATTTCTCTCTCTCTCTCTTTCGCGTTCTCTCGCTCCCCCTCACTGAGCCAACACCGGAAAAAAAAAACTTTCTCCTACAATCCCTGCAAGCCGCTTGTGTTTTCCCCTTGTTAAATCCACCAGCCAGACCGGGGCTGTGTTCCTCTGTGTTATATATAAACTTGTTGTTATTGGACACCTTTCTCTCTCTCTTTCTATTTGAGGAGGGTACATAAACTGCCTGTAGCGTGTACTGTCCTCAGCTTGATCCCTTGAACATGAGGGGACCCCCTATTTTGACAAATTTGACTAATTCCCCTAAATTTAAAGCGAGAGAAAATATTGGAGAACCAACCCCCCCAATAATCTCACGTGGCAGGGGGTCTGGTGTTAACATCAGAACCCTGATGGTGGGTCCTGGGACTGGAGTGGCTGTTTCTTGATATGGTGGAATGACACGCCTCTGTGTGAGGAACGATGGCCCCAGACCCATGACGGTGGATCCTGGGCCTAGAGTGGCAGCTTTTAGATACATATTGGCCACAGCCCTCCCTGCCTGTAACTTGGCCCCAGAACCCTGATGGTGGGTCCTGGGACTGGAGTGGCTGTTTCTTGAAATGGTGGAATGACAGCGCCTCTGTGCAAGGAATGATGGCGGGTCCTGGGCTAGATTAGCAGCTTCTCGATACATATTGGCCACATCCCTCCATGCCTGTAACTTGGCCCCAGAACCCTGATGGTGGGTATTGGGGCTGGAGTGGCTGCTTCTTGATGCGGTGGAATGACACACCTCTGTGCGAGGAATGATGGCCCCAGACCCATGTCGGTGGGTCCTGGGGCTAGAGTGGGTAGACTGAGATCGTCCATTGGAGCCTTTTTAGAGGTTCCCTGGGCGAGGTGCATGGCCACTGATTTTAGATCTTTTTTGGTCTTTCGGTTCGACGGCTTCGGCCATATCTCTCAGACTCCGAGCTCGCCACTGTCATCCATGCCTTCATCACCTCGAGGCTGGATTACTGCAATGCGCTCTATGTGGGGCTGCCCGAGAAGCTGGTCCAGAGGCTGCAGCTGGTGCAGAATTCCGCGGCCCATCTCCTGATGGGGGCGGGTCTCAGACAGGGAGCACATGACACCAGTGCTCCGGGTTCATGCCCTGGCTGCCTATAAAGCACTGGGCCAGGTTCAAGGTGCTGGTTTTAACCTTTAAAGCCCTTCAAGGCCTGGGCCCAGCTTATCTGCGGGAGCGCCTCACTCCCCCTGTGCCCGTGCGACCCTAGAGATCGTCCGTGGGAGACTTTTTGGAGGTTCCCCAGGCAAGGTGGGTGGCCACCAATGTTAGATCTTTTTCAGTGGCCACCCCTGTGCTGTGGAATTTGCTCCCAGAGGAGGCTTGGCTGGCTCCCACTCTCCTGCTGTTTCTGCATGTATGCAAGACCTGGCTGTTCCGTCAGGCTTTTGGCAAGGGGTGGGGTGGGTGTGGGGGTTTTCCCCACATTTTGTATTTTTAAATTGTTTTAAAATTTTATTACAGTTTTAATTAATGTTGTTTGCCGCCCCGGGCTGCCCTGTAGGCAGGAGGGGTGGGATATAAATTTTTAATAAATAAATAAAAAATAAAATACATTGCTACTCTACTTCCAATGTGGAAAGAATTTCCATTTTTTAAACGTTTATTCCACATCTCCATTCTGTGGCACCAGATCAAGTACATCTCTCCACTGCATTCAGTTTCAGTCCTATACCCTTGACAAGCTCATTGAATCTCATGGTGTCCAGTACCATCTGTATGCTGATGACACCCAGATCTGTCCTCTTCCCCTCCCTTCCCCACTCTCACATCACTAACTGTTTCTCTGACATCTCTGCCTGGATGTCTCACTGGCAACTCAAGTTTAACATCTCCAAGGTTGAATTCCTCACCTTTCCTCCACCGAAAACCATCCTCTCTCCCTTCATTTTCTATGGCCATTTTTACACGGTCCATGACTGCATGGTGCATGGGTGTGTGCGCCACTGCACGGGCGGTGAGTGGGGGCAGGTGTACACCCATCCCCCATGCATGGAGCAACCTCTGTTTTCCCTGGTTGCTCTGTGTGGGGGCGATGGGTGGAGGTACATGGGTCGTGGTAGCATGTACGCACCCCCACTGACCCGGTCACACCTGTGGCACCCCTCATACCCACACGCAGAGGACCGGCATGGGCATGAGTGGGTACATCTTGTGTAAAAATGACCTATCTCCATTGACAGTCACCATCCAGCCTGTCCCCAAGGCTTGTAATCTGGAATTAATATTTGACTCCTCCCTCTCCAATACACATATTTGGTCTGTTGCTAATGTTTTTCACTTCTGTCTACAAAAAGTTGCTAAAACTTGACACTTCCTTTCGGCTTCCATTACTAAAACTCTAGTCCATACTCTATTAATCACTCACTTTGACTGCTAAAATCTCCTTTATAAGGGCCTTCCCCACTCTCACCTTGACTTTCACAATCTGTTAAGCATTCCACTCCCAAGGTCATCCATGTCACCTACCACATGATTGCATTCTGCCCCTCCTCTTGTTCCTCCTCTTGTTCCTCCACTTGCTTCCTCTCCCCTTTCACATCCAACAGAAACTCTTTGTCTTTAAGGACCTTCACTGCCTTGCTCTTCCCTGTCTTTCCATACTCATTTCTTGCTATGTTTCCATCTGGGAATTTTGCTGCTCCTCTGCCACCACTCCAATCCGCCTCAGTCTCCTGCTCCCTAAACCATCTTTGCACCTTCTCCTATGTTATCCCCTATGCTTGAAACTTCCTCCCTGAACACACATGTTGTTCGCTCCCGGGCAACCTTCAAAACCCTTCTTAAAAGTATTCTCTCACTCCTCAACCTAATAGATGGCTCCTTTATAATAACAATAATTTTGTTATTATGTCTCTTCACACCCTGGGATTCCAGGACTCTGTCCTCGACTGGTTCTCATCCTACCTTTCTGACTGTTCCTTCAATGTTTCTCTTCCTAATTCCTCCCCCTCCTCCTCCCCACCCCTCTCAGTAGGGGATCCCCAAGGGTCTGTCCTTGGCCCTCTCCTCTTCGCTATCTACACCCAGTCTCTAGGAAAACTCATTGCTTCCCATGGTTTCCAATACCACCTATATGCTGATGACTCTCAACTCTATCTCTCCACTTCTTCCCTCTCCTCCTTGTCCAAGCTTGTCTCACCAATTGTCTTTCCGATATCTCCACCTGGATGTCTAAACACCAACTTAAACTGAACATGGCTAAAACTGAACTCCTTATCTTCCCTCCCAATCCTTCCTCTCCCTCTTCCCTGTCAATTGCCATTCATCTTCAAGTGCCTCTACCTCTTCTGCTCCGCCTTTCCTAACTCCTGCTAATCACCCCCACCCAGGATTATCCCCTACTTGTTATCTACAAACTCCTATTTACTGTAACTAAGCCAAGAATGTGTACCTGAGTTCTCACATCCTTGTGAATGTTGCATCCCTTGTCTCTTCCTCTGTTGCCCCTTCCCTGTCTCCCCTCCCTCTGTCTTTAGATTGTAAGCTCTTGGGCAGGGACCATGTATATATTCTCTGTAAAGCACCAGGTACATTTCTGGTGCTATAGATAAATGCTAATAATAATAATAATAAATAATATTTATATAGGGGCCGATCCTAACCCCTACATCCTGTGCATAAGATATGCACACATGTCCACCCCTGCATGCACCCCCACTAGAAAAGGTACCTTTACTTCAAAAGGTACAGAGAAGGGCAACAAAAATGAAGAAGGGTATGTAACAGCTTCCATGGAGCAGTTATTACCCTTTCTAACAGTACTAGAACAAAGGAACGCACCATGAAATTAACTGGCAGCAAATTTAAAACAAGTACAAGAAAGTATATTTTTCACTCAGCACACAAATAACTTGAGGCATTTACTGGTCAAGGCCAGTAGTGTAACTAGCTTTAAAAAGGGATTTGATAACTTATTGGAGGATAGACCCATTAATGGCTATTGGTCAAGTAAGTTTTAGGGAAGTAACCTCTTACTGTTGGGGGCTGGAACAACACGGAATGGATTCCCCATTGTGACCTGTTGGATACTTATCATAAGAGACTGAGACTGGCCACTATCAGAGACTGGATGCTAGACTTGATGGACCATTAATCTGACCAAGTATGGCACTAATTATGTTCTTATGGGTACTATGTCTGGTGTGAAAATCAAAAATGTGCATGTGGGGGGTTAGGATCAGCCCCTTAATCTCCCCTCTCCATGAATGGTGCTCAGGGTGCATCACAAAATTATGCTTCTCCTGATAAACTGTCTTATCTTTCAGGATTCTCCTCTCCCCTTGTAACTAAGTTAAGCACATGTACCTGCAACTTCTCAGTTTCATGATTGATTGAATGATGGAAGTAGACTTCTACACTGCCCTTCCCTAATGCTCAAGGTGACTTATACAAAAACCATCCTATCATGGATCGGCAGCTGGTTAAAAGATAGGAAGCAAAGAGTAGACTAAGTGGCCAGTTACCACAGTGGAGAGAAGTAACTAGTGGAGTGCCCCAGGCATCTCTACTAGGATCAGTGTTTAATATATTCATTAATTATCTGGAGAAAGGAGTAAAGAGTGAGGTGATCAAATTTGCAGATGATTTGCAAAAACTCGAGCGGACTGTGAAGAATTGTGGTAGAATTTTGCAAGACTGTGTGACTGGATATTCAAATGGCAGATGAAATTTAATGTGGACAAATGCAAAGTGATGCACATAGGGAAAAATAAACTATATGTATACAATGTTGGGTTCCAAATTAGGAGTTACCACTCAGGAAAGGAGTCATTGTGGATAATACATTGAGATTTTCAGCTCAGTGTGCTGTGGCTGTCAAAAAAGCATACTATGCTAGGCAACATTCGGAAAGGGATAGAGAATAAAAGTAAAAACAACGTAATGCCTCTATAGAGATCTGTGGTATGACCACATGTAATCCATGTGATTACTGCTTTGTTGGACAGCGGAATTGATGGACTATAATTATAAGCATTTCTATGTTAACCAGTAGAGGGCAGTCCTAGGGTAATCACCTCATTCTCCTCTCTCCTATATGGTCTGAGCATGCTCAGACCAGCACGCTTAGGATAGGGCTGACTGTTCTCAGCACCTTCTAGAAGAGTCCAGCCTGAACTGGAAGCTGTTTCAGAAGGGGTGGAGGAGGTTCTGTTCAAGGACTGTTCACAGGCCAAATCTGAATATTTACAGGAGCTGATTTCAACCTTACCAGGAGGAGTGCCCTTTTCTTCAGCTACAGTCTGCAGCTTGGAAACTTTTTGTCCAGCTTGGCACTTGCACAAGAAGTGGAACTGTGAGTCTGTTTGTTCTGTCTGGGACAAGTGAGATTTTATGAAGACTAGTGCCTCACCATGTGTTTCATAAATGCTTTTGTGTGTGTGTGTGTGTTCTATGTACATTGATATTCTTCTTCAATTGTTTTGGAAGAAACTGATGTCTGTTCAGTTAAATGAATTTATTTGTCTTGTTCAGTTATTAGTATTATTCAGATTGCTCCATGCTATATGTATAAATATCATATTTCAAGTATAAAGAAATTGTAGCTTTCTTTTGTCCTGCAACTACTGGTGGAGGAAGTTCTGCTGTTTGGGGGGTGGGAGAGTTATAGTGGGTTATACACAGTTACAGTATGTGTGTGTAGTTCTGGTCACCCCATCTCAAAAAAGACATAGCAGAACTAGAAAAGGTACAGAGAAGGGCAACAAAAATGACCAAGGGTATGGAACGGCTCCCGAGGTTAGGGTCTTCAGCTTGGAGAAGAGACAACTGAGAGGGGATATGATAGAAGTTTATAAAATCATGATTGGTGTGGAACACATAAATAGTGAGCAGTTATTTATGCTCTGTAAAAGTACTAGAACAAGGGGACACTCCATGAAATTCACTGGTAGAAGAGTTAAAACAAATATGAGAGTTCGGGATGTGTGAACAGAATGCGGTTCAGATGTTTGGACATTTGGTTGTTTGGTTCAAAACCAGAGTTAGAGTTCGGTTCGATGGAGTTCAGTTTGGCCGAATTCGGCTGAACATCTGAAAATAGCACTATCGATACCAATACTGGAATCGATTTTTTTTTTTTGTATCGGTATAATTTGGCCCTGAAACCACCCATGGTTTCCACCCCTGGTGCCAGGAAGTCTGCTCCTCAGCTGCCTCCCCCTTCCAGACACATTTTTCCCACCCAAAGTCACCTTTTCCCCGCCCCCGAACTCATCTGAACTTTTCCAAACTGTTCGACCGTTCGAACGTTCAGTTTGGACGTTCGGTTCGGTCATCCAAACAGGTCGAGTTCAGTCTGAACTCCGAACAGCATTCACGCATCCCTAATGAGAGTAGGGATGTTTTTCACTTGGCACACAATTAACTTGTGGAACTTACTGCCAGGGAAAGTGGCCGCTGCCAGTAGCATAGCTAGTTTTAAAAAGGGATTGGAGGGATTGTGAGCAGGAGGGTGTGGGGTAGAAAATAGTGAAATAAATAAATACATTCTTGGAGGATAGGTCCATTAATGCCTAGTAGCCAAGTAGGTTTTGGGAAGTTGGGAACATAACCTCTTACTGTCAGGGGCTGGAAAAACAGGGAATGGATTGCCCATTGTGAGCTGTTGAGTACTTCTCCAAAGAGACTGAGATTGGCCACTGTCTGAGACAGGATGCTGGGCTTTATGGACAATTGATCTGACCCAGTATGGCACGACTTATGTTCTTAAAATAAAAAATACAATAAAACTTGTTTTTAAAAACCTCATTAAAAGGGAAACACACACACACTCCAGCTCTTCCACCCCCAACACTTAGCCCTGCCTGCTAAACGCTTTGTGAAAGAGAAGTTTTACGCTTCCTCCAGAATATTGGGTGAAAACAGACATGACGCTAACCACCCTTTAACCACCATTGGTGGTCATTTATGCATGTTGCAGGGCACCAATACAGCCCTGCAACATGCATAAATAACCACCAAGGGTGGTTAGTGTCATGTCTGTTTTCACCCATTGCCAGGCTCACGCTCTGACAGACCTTCAGGAGAAGAAAGTTCAATAATACCAGGGCAGCAACTGAGTGCCTCCCTGTGGGCCCTTATCACACAGAAAGATTGGCTGGTGGTACCTGCCAGACAGCGCTCCCAGACGACCGCAGGGTCCACAATGGACACTGAAGGAAAGGTGCTCTCTCAGGTATGTGGGAACCTTTAAGGCTTTAAAGGTCAGATCCAACTTCTTGAATTGTATGTGGAAGGCTATAGAGAGTGAGTGCAGATTTTAGAGCACAGGTGTAATGTGCTCACAGTGACCCACCCCTGAAAGGAGCCAGACCACCATATTCTGCATCGGTTGATGTCTCCAAACAGTCACTAAGGGTAGCCCTATGTAGAGAGTATTGCAGTAGTCTAGCCTTGAGATAATGAAAGCATGGGTGGTGGTGGCCAGATCCGAGTCATAAAGAAAGGGATGCAGCCTCCTCACCAGATGAAGTTGGTGAAAAGCTCTTCCTGGCCACTGCTGCAAACTGATGTTCCAGGCACGCAAGGGGGGCAGAAGCACTCCAAGGCTGTGAAACTGGGCTACCAGAGGGGGTCGGGTCCCCTCAACAACAAGGATTCCAATTCTCTTCAAGACACACCATGGACCAATCATCACTTCAATCTTATTTTATTTTATTTAGAAAAGTGTATAGACAAAGCCATCACACTGACAAAAAAGGAAAAGGAGACATAACATAGAACCAACACAACAAGACGACATTATCCAATCTTATCTGGATTCAGCTTTAGTCCGCTCATCCTCATCCAGTCCCCAACAGCAGCCAGAGTTGGGTGTCATCAGCATACTAATGGCACTTCACTCCAAACCTCCAAATGAACTCGCCCAGCAGCCTGCCTCAGATACACATTGAACAAAAGTTGAGACAAGATGAAACTCTGAAGGACACCACAGGGAAGGTCCCGGGGGGATGACAAGCAAGCTTCCATCACCACCAGCTGGGACTTCCCTGACAGGAATTAACAAATGTCACACAAGAGCAGTCCCATGCACCCCGTCAGGTCTTGCAGTCATGTCAACACCACCACATGATCAAGCATATCAAAGGCCACTGATTGACAAAGGGCCTGCTGGTCTTTTTTGACCTATCTTCAGGCGTAGATCATCAACTAAGACCACACGTTCAGTCTCCGTGCTATACCCCAAATGAAAACCTGACTGAAATGGGTCCAGGTATCCAATAGCATTGAATGAACCTGAAGCTGCTGGGCAGCCACCTGTTCAATAACTTTCCCTAAAGAAGGGACGGTTAGCGACAGGGTGATACCTCGCTGGGGAGTCAGAGTCCAAAGATGGTTTCTTAAGCCAGGGCCAGACCACAGTTTTGATGGTGTCTGACAACCTACACTCCTGAAGCATTGACAAGCCAAGCCAACAACAACCGCCCGAATGCCTCCAAGCTAGGTTTCACCAGCCAGGATGAGCAAAGTTCTAGTTCACAACTGTTTGCCTACATTGCTGCAAACATATTCTCCACATGGGTGGGTGACAAACAGGCCTGGGAACAAATGTGATAACCTTCTGTGGTCCACTTTGGCCTGGTCAGTGGGTCTTAGCCTGGGCTGTGACCTCTAAGGTCACATCCTTGGCTAGCCATTGACACAGCCCAAGACAATCCCAGGTCAACATTTGGCAGCACCTGCACAGACGTGCAGGTCAGGTCTGCTCAAAAGTGGACCACAGCAAGCCACTGTCATGTCTGGTTTTAACCATACAAGCCTCGTTCTTCCCAGCCTGAGTTTCATCTCTGAACCATCACAGCTTGAATTATCCGATTTCAGAACTCTTCCAAAGTAAACATTGCCTTTAATTTAATTCCAGAAGCACTTGACCTAGCTCTCTTACATTAAAAAGGCGTTTCATGTCAAATGCCAAATCTATTTATTAGATTGCAGCACTTCTCCCTGGTTAATACAAAGACTTTTCAAACCATCTCCATAGCAACATAAATATTTATAACGGGATGCCTAGGTTGCCATAAATATCTACCGCAAATAGCACTTTTGGCTGGGAAATCCTGTTTGAAAGTAAGCAATTAATAGAGCTGAGAAAGTCATTTGTAATCCATAAGGAAGCTATCAAATTCTACCTCCTTTTTCAGATGACTTATAGCTCAATCCTAAAAGTGCTTCACTAGCACCAAACTCATAGAAGTGAATGAGGCTTGCAATAGGGTATCATTTAGAGAGTTACGTCGTAAATATTCATGAAATAAGATCCAAATAATCATGAATTTATTTTATTCAAAATTTCCCCCCAATTTTGTCATGATTTTTCCTCGAGCTCAAACAAGTGTTCACTATTAAACTTCAATATGTATCTTGCATTACTTCACATAGGTTGTTTTTACACAGGAGAGCTTTTCCCTGTATTTTAACAGTCCATGTTGGAGAAACCCCCACAGTGGGTATTTAGACGCTCCTCCCTGGACCAGAAGTTGCCCAAGCACCATTGGAAATAGCAGTACCAAGTAACTCCCGGATGTTTTGTGATGTGGACCTGATAAGACCACGCTAGCTGAGGTCTTGTAAGCCTGCGTCTCGAAACGTCTGGGAGTCATACAGCACTGCTGTTTCCAATGGTGCCCAGATGACTTCTGGTCCTGGGAGGAGCATCTAAATCCCACCCGCTTTAGGGTTTCCCTAGCTCAGACTTTTAAAATATGGGGAAAAGCTCTCCCATCTAAGAATGTGCTATGTGAAATAATTCAAGATAAATATTGAAGTTTAATAGTGAACACTTGTTTGGTGGTTTCCATTCCCTGTTTGGAAGTTATGTAGCAAATACAACATGAATTTCAATTTTTAAAATATTGATTCATGACAGAATGCTCGCCCTGCAAAATTGCTTCATACTTAGGCCCTTCAGACAGACAACTACCTGACACTTGATAGTGCTGAATAATAATAATAATAATAATAATAATAATAATAATAATAATAATAATAATATAATTAATTTTATTTCGATAGCATCTTCTCCTGCCAAGTATAAAATCAATTTAAAATAGAATTCCATTTAAAAACAATTTAAAAGGGGAAGGTAAAGTGGAAGGGCAAAACACATTAAGGGGAACCAGCAAGAGATCTTAAAAGCACCTTGAAAATAAATCAAAATCTCCAGGTACTTTTTAAAGGTGAGAAGGAAGGAACTGAGATGAACATCTGGAGGGAGCGAGTTCCATCCAAACAGGCTGGTCACAACAAAGTCCCAGCCACCTGCCTATTTAAGGCACAATAGGGATGGGCGAACAGATCGCGGTTCGGGTTCGGCCGTTCGGTTTGGTCTGGTTTGGTTTGCCCATTTGGTTCGGCCGTTCGGTTCGTTCGCCGCGTTCGGGTTCGGCTGTTTGGTTTGGTCCTGTTCGGTTCGGCCGTTCGGAAAAAGGCTCTCTGTGCAAGGAATGATGGCCCCAGACCCATGACGGTGGGTCCTGGGGCTAGAGTGGCAGCTTCTATGTACATATTGGCCATAGCCCTCCCTGCCAGTAATGTAGGCCCCAGAACTCCAATGGAGGGTCCTGGGGCTGGAGTGGCTGTTCCTTTCTCTCTCTGTCTCTCTCTCTCTCCACTAAATCTAACTGCTATTAACTATTCTAAAACCTATTGAACTAAATGGAATATCCTAATAATTAACTACAAAGGCCTTGTCCTCCAAACACACTGTATCTCTATCTATCTCTATAACTAAGCTAACTACTATGTCAATCTAATCTAATCTAATCTATCCAATATTACCCGGGGAAACACAAAGAACACAGGGAGGGGTACAAAACTGAAATGAAAATCAATTGAATAATATTCCTACTCTAAATTAATCCAAAACTTAAGGGAATCAGGGATGGAATAAGAGGGAAAGGGAAAAGGATTCAATGGAGGGGGGAGGGAAGAAGGAAGATTGAACACAGGGAACACAGGGAGGGGTAAAAACAAAAAATAACACTTAAATCTATCTAATATAATCTAAATAAATGATAATATGGAGGTAAATAGGTTGGATGGATGAAATAGGAGGAGGATGGCAATGGATTAGGAAGGAACAAAAACTGCTGGGAAAGAGGGAGCCTTCTGAAAGGCCTGCTGTTCAGGAACAATGACTAGCTCAGAACGTGTTGAGAAGGGGGGAGGCAATCAGTTTTGTTTCTTGCTGCACCCGCCTCACCGCAAGCCCCATTGGCTCCGTGCAGCCTAGTCCGTGGCCAATCGCAGACTGCGAAGCCAGTGGTCTGAGGTGAAAAGGGCTGGTGATTGGGCAGGCTGGCTGCTACTCCAAGCCTCTCTACTCCTAGTGCCTGGAAGTCTGCTCCTCAGCTGACTCCCACTCCCTGTCATGTTTTGCCTTCCAAGCAGTGACACGTTTTTGCCACCCAAACGCGATCCGAACTGACCGAACTGTTCGGTCATTTCGATGTTCGGAATTGAGTTCGGTTCGGTCATTTAGTGTTTGGATTCGGGTTTGGTCATCCGAACAGGCTGAGTTCGGGCCAAACTCCAAACTTCTGAACTGCGTTCACCCATCCCTAAGACACAAGGGCTGATGAACCTAAGTGCACCAATGAGCAGCTGAGTTATATAAACATTCAAGGGTTCCTAGAAGAAGAAGGGAGCTGGAAGAAGCAGGAAGGAGTGGCTGATCCAGTGAAGCAGTGAGATAGCCAGGGACTCATCAATTCTTGAGGAAAAAGACCGATGGGAAAGAGAGAACTTGAGCAGTAGGACTGAGGTTGGCTGTTGGTTATGGATTTCTATCACTGCAAATAAAGGTAACGGAGAGTAAAAGCACTGCAAAGGGCAATAATGGGTACTTTCAGACATGACGCTAACCACCCTTTAACCACCCTTGGTGGTTATTTATGCATGTTTCAGGGCTGCATAGGGCACCAATACAGCCCTGCAACATGCATAAATAACCACCAAGGGTGGTTAAAGGGTGGTTAATGTCATGTCTGAAAGTACCCAATGTCTCTGGACTGCCAAGTCATTTGTCTAGCAGTCTGATGCAGGGAAGAGATGGGTCTAACACAGCTGAGAGTTATCTCGAGGAGAGGAGGGGTCCTCTCACGTTCATAAACGGTCCATTACTATGTTCACTTTTACAAATAATCACATTTGGAATTGGAATATTCAAATGTTTTGAGTGGAAAGTTAATATGAAACTATCACAATTTCTCAAACTTAAATTTTATTATAACATTTTTTTATACCTTTGACTATTTTCACCCAGATCTTGTAATTAGATAAGACTGTTATTTGGACTCCTATGAGGGCTCAGACTGTCACATAAAGTGCTGATCACTGTAGTCTGATCCAATGAAAATATGAGTCATCCCATTGAATTTCACGGGAGTACTTGCAGGTATATGTTTGGGCCTTTTCTGAATCAGACTTTCATAATCAGCACCTTGTAGGACTGAGTCCTAAAACTACCTTGTAGCTTGCTCCTACCTCCAATGAAGCTCAGAGCATTCACATTCAACATGCGCCATTTGTAACCCCCCCCCAAAAAAACCAACAACATACAAACCCCCCCGCTAACTTTAAGTCCACTACACTCATAGTAATGGAGATCCATAGGAAATAGTTTAAGATTAGAAAGTTAAAATGGACACCTCATCTATCACATGCCACATTATGCTTAGATGATGCAGTGAGCTCATATCAATGCTGGGTTGCATAACAGGAAAGTATAATGGAGTATGTCAAAAATGGCATGACTAACTCAGAACTCTGCAGCAGGGTAAGCTTTTTTAATTGCTGTCTTCAGTATTTAAATCCATTCACTGCTACCAAGTCAAAAAGAAAGAAAATTGTATATTAAAATTACTTTACTTGGATTCATCTGATCAGCTGCTTGGGAGACATTTCTATTCCACATCTCAGTGGTAAAGTGTATTGTGAATTGCTCCATAGTTTTGAAGACCATCACTATCAGAACTGGCCACTACATAGGTGCTTCATAATGACTGCTTTCCTGTAATCAGTGTAAACAAAAAGTGTTTAATGTCCCTGAAAATCAGTTTACTTTTCACTTCAGTGAATGCCTCTTAGCTTTGTCTTCGTCTTCTTCATTTGAATTGGGCCAGTCAAGCCATTTGAATCACAATGCAAAAAACCACAAAAAAACAAAAAAAGACCTGGGAAGATAAATACTAATGTGCCAAGCTTAAATCTATGTCTCTATTTTTAACTGTCATGTTATAATGAGAGGAGTCATTTATCACTGGCAATCTGGCCAAGCCTTCACTATAGCAGAGTAGATAATGCCAGTAAGACTGAGAGCTATGCTAGCAATGTGGGCCAAATTAGGGGATAAACGGTAAGGCAATTGGACTGAATTCAGAGGTGAGTCAAGACTAAAGGACAAATTTTCATCCCTGGTACAGACAGGTCCCTTAAAGTTACTTGTGGTGCATCAGGACTGAATTTGTCCAAAAGTAAGTATAAGATAGCATAGGGGCTGTCCAAGTTAGAGTGGCATTCATCTTTTTCTGACCTCTTCTACAGTCATATGGTGTTAATACATGTGACAGGGCCCAGTTTGCCCACTATGGTCTGCCTGGGCCAGCGCCTCACCCTGTGCATTTGTTTCTGGGCTACCAGATGTGGACCTGGTACAGACCTCAGCAGGGTAGGCAGCTGGCCTGGAAATGTGGGCCCAGAAGGGACCGGGACTGGGACCGGGACCGTCAATCTGTGCCAAAGGGCAACCCAGGCAAGCCGTAGCAGGCTGAAACAAACAGGTACATCTGTTTTTGCACTGACCCAGTGTGGATGGTTGCCATGGCCGTCAGTCATGACTGCCTCTTTATTGGCAGCCATGGTTGCCTGTCATGGTAGGGGGTGGGACGCTGGCATGGGGGCAGGGTCAGATGGCCACAGGTTGCTCTCCTCTATCTCCTCCAACCCGGTAAGACCGGGAAAAAATGTATTCCATTCTCCCGACCTGTCTCGGCTGGGGGCAGCTTCCCCTCGCTGGGATGCACAGCTGGCACACTGGCTGCATCTTTATTTTCACCAATAGACTCCTTATATATCTGGATCACATTGGTTTCTTGGATCCTTCATAGTCAGGCTTTTGTTTGGGTTATGGCACAGAGACTGCGCTTGTGGCTTTGGTCAATGACCTGCAGGTGGAGTTAGATGGGCAATTCGACACTGCTGATTCTACTGGACCTTCCAGCAATTCTTGACACAGTTGATCATGAGGTGTTGGTGACTCACCTGCAGGACCTAGCTTGGGTGCATGGGACCATTCTTCAATGGTTCTGTTCCTTCCTAGCCAGAGTGGTACTGGGGAACTGTTCATCGTCCCAGGGGCCTCCCATGTGGGGTCCTGCAGGGTTCTATTCTGTCCCCCCTCTTGGTCAATGTGTACATGCAACCACTGGGGGAGGTAGTGCACAGGTTTGCGGTGTGCTGTTATCAGTATACTGATGACATCCACCTTTACCTCTCCTTTTCACCAGGCCTGGCTGTCTTTGGTGCTTTCCCAATATCTGGCAGCTGTGGGAGACTAGATGAGGCTGAGTTGATTGAAGATAAATCCTGATAAAATGAAGATGATACTCATTGTGCAGGGTCACTGATTAGGGTGAGGGTGGAATGCCCAGCGTTGATGGAATTTGCACTCCCTTGGCCTCTCTGGTTCACAGTGTTGAGGAGTTCCTGGATCCTGTAGACTGCTGAATTGGAGAATTCTTGAAATAAACTAATTGCTAGAACCGAAAGCACTTTCTAGATTGAGGACAAAGGGGACTCACAGCTGAAGTGAAGTAGATGAAATTTCTAAGCATGGCAAAAAAAATATATATATATTCTGTGAAGCTAGACTCTTTTGAGATAAGGACTAGGGTACACTGGCCCCTTTCACACAGACACTCTAACACTGATAAAATGGGTGGTTACGTTTTAGTATACATATTGCAAGGCACTCATAGAACACATCTGCAGCCCTGCAACATGTATAATAAAATGTAACCATCCATTTTATCAGTGTTGTGAAAAAGGCCACTTTCTTCATGATGTCATCTTAACACAGAATTAGATCTGATCTGAAGAAGAAGAAACTTCTTTTAATTAGAAATAGTGTTTATAAAGTGAATATATACATGAAATGTTACTTATGGAATGTAAAAGAGTATATAAGACAGCTCTGAAAGGAGTTCTGTGTTCTTCAGCTACTTACTGGTAGGGGTGGAAATTTCAGTTCCCCCGATATCCGATACTGCCAGTATTTTGCTGTACCGGTGGTATCGGATTAACCCGATAATCTGGGGTACTGGTACAGGTTCCCCGTGCCGGATGTTTTTACATTGCGGCCATTTGAAATTAATGGCCACAATGTAAAAAAGAAACAACAACAAAAACCCACTTTCCCTCCCCCATCCAGGCTGGGCGGGTGGAAGGGGGGACACCCCCACACACCCTGCCCAGCCTGGATTTTATTTATTTATTTTTTTTACCCAAAGTCCCTGCTAGTGTGCGGTTCGGGCCGCTACCGCGGTGGCGACCCAGAGTCCGTGCCAGCAGGTACTAGGGTGATCCGTGGGGTGGGGGGTGTTAAACTACCCCCAGCCCAGGGATTGCCCTACTCCCCACCCAGGGATTGCCTTTCTTGCCCTCTGGGTAGCAGCAGCAGCAGCAGCACGGCGCAAGTCCGGCTTCAGCACTGGCAGTGACTTCAGTGCTTCACTAGGCTTCCAGGGAAACCCGGAAGTTCCCTGGAAGGCCTAGTGAAGCGCTGAAGCACTATTATTATTATTATTATTATTATTAACAAACATTTATATAGTGCCAGCAGTGTACCTGGCACTTTACAAAGTAGCGCTGAAACCGGACACGCGCCGTGCTGTTGCTGCCACTACCGCCCGAAGGGCAAGTAAGCTGATCCCTGGGGTGGGGGTGTTAAACCACTCCCCACCCCAGGGATTGCCCTAGTACCTTCTGGTGAAGGCTCCGGGTCGCCGCCACTGGCGCAGCAGTGGCCCAGAGCCCACAGCGACTTAGGGTAAAAATAAATAAATAAAAAAAATCCAGGCTGGACAGGGTGAGTGGGGTGTGTCCCCCCTTCCACCGGCACAGCCGGGGAGGGGGAGGGAGGAGGTATTGTTTTTTTTTCCCATTGATTTCAATGGAGACAGTTTTCTATTGAAATCAATGGGAAAAAAACTGGTACCGGTATACTGGATTTAATCTGGTTAACCGATTTTTTGCAAACCAGTAACCGGTATCCGGGTTTTTGCCCCATGTCCCACCTGGTACCTACCTGGTACCTACCTTTGTCCCACCTACCCAAGTCCCACCTGGTACCTACCTGGTACCTACCTTTGAGAGGTGAATTACCACTTTTGCAAGAGGTGTTACTTTGTTTATTATTAATTATTATTATTATTATTTATTAGCAAACATTTATATAGCACCAGCAATGTACCTGGTGCTTAACAAAGTAATTGAATAGACGCTGTCTCTGCCCTGGGCTTACAATCTGAGTGACGGGGGGGTGGGGAGATGAAGGAAGGGGAACAGAGGGATAGACAAGGAGTGTAACGTTCACGAGGATGCGAGGTCCCAGGTGCATGGGCTTGGCTTAGTTACATCAAGAATGATGGCTAGTTGGTCCATGTGGTGAAGATATGAGTACACAGACCTCAGGTAACAGATTGTACTGGATGGTAGGCATCAGCAGAATTTAGGTGAGGGGAGAGAGGAATCGGGGAGGGCTGAGCAGAAGAGGTGGGTCTTGAGGAGGAATTTGAAGGTACGAAGGGAGGGGGCGAGGGCAGATGTGGGCAGGGAGGGAGTTCCAGGCATGGGGGGAAGCTAGGAAGAAGGGACGAAGGTGGTTAGGGGAGCCGTGGGAGGGTGAGAGAGGGGACAGAGGAGGAGTGGAGTTCACAGACTGGAGTACGGAGGGAAATTAGCGCAGAGAGGTAGGGAGGAGCAAGGTTCTGAAGAGCTTTATAGGTGAGGACTAGGAGCTTGTGTAGGATTCATTCAGGAATGGGGAGCCAATGAGGAGAGGAGGGGCTGCACGTGGTCGAAGCAATGGGTGAGGTGGATGACCCTGGCAGCAGAGTTTGGGACGGAGATAAGGGGAGAAAGGTGAGAGCGGGGGATGCCAGTGAGAAGGAGGTTACAGTAATCAAGGTGAGAGATGACCAGGGCATGAACAAGGGTTTTGGCAGAGGAGACAGAGAGAAAAGGGTGAATCTTAGCAATGTTATGGAAGGAGAAGCAACAGTATTTGGCAATAGAGTCAATGTAGGGTTTAAAAGAAATGGGTGAGTCAAAGATGAATCCTAAGTTGACATTGATACATCCAGGTACAGATGTCAGAGAGACAGCTGGTGAGGTGAGCTTGAATAGATGGAGAAAGAGAGGGAGTAGAGAGATCGAGTTGAGTTACTTCTATTTCTTTCATATATGTCCATACTTATTGTATATCTTCATTTATAATTTATTATGTATTTATATATTTTGTCTCTATTATTGAGATATTTGTATTCTTTCTTATTGCACATTCTATATATGTATTTTACTTAGACTAAATTTGGTTCCATATTTATTACTCTAACTTCTCAGAGGGTATTTTCAGACGTTACGAGGTCACAGACAACCACAATCAATTCCCTGTGGTGGTTGTGACCGTGCAACGTCTGATGGGGGAACGGATGTTCCCCCCCAGATGTTCACCATGGTCAATCGCGGCGGGGAATCACATTCACCACACGATCGGCTGAACCGGTGGGGCCGGCAGTGATCGCGTGGTGAAGGCGATTCCCCGCCGTGATGAACCGAGCCGTCATGAATCCCCGCAGGGATTCTGGCCCATGGTCAATTCGGGCGGGTGCTGCGGCCGCATTGGCCGCAGCGTCCGCCCGTCTCCCCAGAGGGCGGGTGGCAGGGGAGTGTGGGGGGTCCCGTGCGGCCGCACGTTGCACCACGCAGCCCCTCCCCCTCCCCGATTCCCTGATGGGAGCCCCCGGCACATCTACTAGGTCGTGAAGCGGTGGCCCCGGCAGGGGATCAACAGATTGGTTCCGTGACGGGGTCAATTGGCCCCATCACATCTGAAAATACCCAATGTAACTTGTATTAAATTCTAACTTCTTAGAGTAAAGTGAGTGTTTGTGTTCACTGAAGAGAGATTTCTCTCTCTTCTAAAATAGCATATCAGTACAAAACCAAAGCTCAGATCCTGCTTAGTCCCTATCTTTCCCCGGGACTAAAATCAAGTTTACAATACCCAGCTATGCCTGGATGTCCAGGTGGCGACTGTGGCTAGGAGCACCTTTTGTCAATTACATCTGGTGAGATAGCTCCAGCCATATATTTTGGATCAGGACCTTGCCACCTTTATCCATGTATTTTTTACCTCGAGACTGGACTACTGCAATGTGCCCATGGTGACCGTCCAACGACTGCAGCTAGTGCAAAATGCGGTGGCCCATCTGCTTATGGGGATGGGTTGTCGTGAGCACATTACTCCAGTTCTTTGTGCACTATACTGGCTGTCTATAGTCTTCTGAACCCGTTTCAAGATGCTGGTGTTAACCTATAAAGTCCTAAAAAACCTGGGTCCTACCTACCTGAGAGATTGCCTCATTCCCCATGCTCCAGTCCCCCTTCCTGTTCAACGTGTGTATATGCAGCCCCTGGGAGAAGTCATGAGAGGATTTGAGGGAGTGTGGTCTCATCAATATGCTGATGATACTCAACTCTACCTCTCATTTTCTTCAGACCCAGACCCAGCAGTTCTGATGTTTACCCGGTATCTGGCAATTGTGGGGGACTGGATGAGGGTAAGTCATCTGAAGTTGAATCCCGACAAGACAGAGGGGATATTGGTGGGTCGGTGTCTGGGTGGCCTAGGTGTGATGGAGGCCCCCATCATTGACGGGGTCCGTCCGTCATTGGTTTCCCAGGTCCATGGCCTGGGTGTGCTCCTTGAGCCACAGCTTCACCTGGATCTCCAGGTGGTGGCTGTGGTGAGGAGTGCTTTCCAGCAATTACATCTTGAGTTGTAGCTGTGGCCTTATGTGTCAAGTTCTGATCTTGCCACCCTCATCCATGCCTTCGTTACCTCTAGTCTAGACTATTGGAACGCGCTCTACGTGAGGCTGCCCAGGATGACAGTCTGGAAACTGCTGCTGGTGCAGAATGCAATGACCCACTTGCTTAGGGAAGTGGGCTGATGTGATCACATTACATCAGTGCTCCGGGCACTGCACTGGCTGTGTATAGTCTACCGGGCCAGATTCAAGGTGCTGGTATTGACCTATAAAGCCTTATACGTCCTGGACCACACTTATCTACAAGACCGCCTAACCCCCCTGAATCTTGGATTGACCCCTACAGTCATCCGAGGTGGTGGTTTTGGAAGTACTCCGGATGCGTTGGGTGGCCTCCGATGATCAAACTCTTTCGGTGGTCTCCCGTAGACTGTGGAATGCCCTCCTGATGGGGATCCGAGTGTCCTCTTCCTTGGCCTACTTCCACCAGGGTTGTAAGACCTGGCTGTTCCATCAGGCTTTTAGCGAGGTACAGGGGTTGGGTTTTTTGTTCTGTTAGCGTTTTTAATGTTTATGGTTTTAACTGTTTTATTAACGTTTTTATGATGATGTGAGCCGCCCTGAGATGCGTGAGAAGGAGGTGGTGGCATAGAACTATGATTAAATAAATAAATTGTTTTATGCATTCAGTGGAATAGATTTTAGATTTGTATTATTTTATGTATTTTATATTGTTTGTTGTAAAATTAATTTATCTTAAGAAAAAAGCTTCTGACCCTGTCTTGATTTTCCTTTGTGGGAAAGATCTAAGGGAAAGATAGTCAGTTGACCTAAGGTGGGAATTTTTCTCATATAAATTCCTAGGGATGGGACTTTCAGTTTTGGTTTAAACCAAATCTGAATGAAAAAGGCATTTTCTCTTTAAAACAAACCACCCGTAAATAAGCTTGCCATTTACAGGTTGTTTCAGTTTTCATATTCTTCCCATTGAAGTCAGTAGAAAATCTCTTCCCATTTGAAGTCAATGGTAAATTTCCCCCCATTGACTTAAATGGAAAGGGAAATCAAGCTGCCATCCCTCGTAGCCCTATTCCTCCCCCCCTCCCCACATCATTGCCCCATCAGGGACTGGGTCAGTAACCAGTCATGGAGAGCTTGAGTGAAGCTCTGCTGGAAAACACCAGAAACTGCACAAAATGTTCCTGGCCACCCTACCAAAATGGCGGTGATGTCATTTTAGCCACCATTTTGGTTAAGGGCAACAGCCATTGTGTGCATGTGCAAAATGCCCCTGGCAGCCATTTGTACATGCGTGAAGCACAGTGCCAGAAGTGCTCCATAGCAAGGGGACTTGCCAGCATGCCCCTGCCCCCCCCCCAAGCAGTGGTGGTCCAGTGGATCTTCAATCAAACTTTGTGAGGCCGGCAAGTACATCCCGGGGGGCAGGGGCAGATAGGGGATGGGGAAAAGTGTGTTGGTTTGTTTAAAGATTGGTGCTGGATTAAAATATAAAACTGAACAAAATGAACTTGTAACTAAATCAGGAAAAAACTTTAAACTGAAAGAACCAGACCCATAAATCAGGCCAGTGTCCCACCCCAAGAAATCCTCACACCACATTACCACACTAGGCCACATTAGCCTAGGATGCAGCTGACTGTCTGGTGGCCACCAGAGTTTTGCCAGCTTTTGCTGGCTGCTACATGAGGTGTTGGGCAGAGAAGGCTGGTGATGCAGTGTAGGCTACTGTTGCCTACACCCTTTTTGGACCACCTCCCATCTGGTCAGCCCATGCAGTCCTGCCATGAGGTAAGGTCTGAGAATCAGGTCTGGAGCAGTGCGCTTACCCCGTCCATAAAACAGCTGATCAGGGGACCTAGAGGAGCATGGTCACCCCTGTGACAGCAGCCCTCTCTCCCAGACTTTCCATGTGGGAGGCTGCTTGTTTGGACTGCCTTCCCTGCCAGTCCAAAATGTGGTTGCTGTGGTGGCCCGCCCTGGGGTGGTCAGGGGATTCAGCTTCCCCTGTCTCCTATGGTTTTATCCTAAACCAGGGGTGGGGAACTTTTTCCATCCCAGGGACCACTTTTAAAATTAGTACAAGCTCTGAGGGCTGCATAGAAATTGGGGTGGGGATGGTTAAGGCATATATTAAAGAACGGAGGGTCCAGAACATGGTTCTGTGCCATGAATCTGTCCATTAGTCTTCTGTGTGAATTCTTATCTTTGCTCCCTTATCCTGAGCTCAGTTTTTCAGTGATTGGAGGTAGGAACTGGATCCAGGAACTAGGAAAGGGCCACATAAAAACATGTTGTGTGCCACATTTGGCCCTTGGTTCTGAGGTTTCCCACCTCAGGATCATGACTGAGTGATCTATAAATGATGCAGCATAAATTTTATGATAAAATAGTAGATTTTTCAAAAACAAAAATGAGTTTCCATTAAGTTAGGTGATAAGAACCATTTTTATTTATTTATTTTTGTCTTGAAGTATCTACCAATATTTCTCCTTTGACTATTAATCAAGCAAAGATGATGAGCTTCGTTTAGTTTAAACTGGGGGAGGAGGGAGTGGTAAATTTGATATCATAGTGTTCTCTGGAAACCACTGTAATTAAGTTTAAATGGTTACGTCTGTAGACTCATATGATTAATCTTCAGCTAAGAGGCAGACCATATGAACAAGGAAGTACGTGGACCAAGTAAAGTCATTAACCTCTCAAACCTGACTGAGTGGATAGCACAAAGTGATAATTCCGTGTCATTTATGTTGGGTGAGTATATAAATGTTTCCCACTTCTTCATGATAAAACCCCTCGAGTGAATTCTTGGGTGATTTCAGAAATGACGCGGTCCCTATTGGCCCCGTCATGGAATCACCTTTCTGATTCCCAGCCGGAATCAGAACGGCCCGTCAACAGACAAGCCGGCTGATTCCAGCGGGGAATCTGGGGAGGGGGTGGGGCTGTGCAGCGCAACATGCGTCAACACAGCCCTGCCCCCCCCACACTCTCCCAGAAGCCCACCCTCCTGGAGACGGGAGGGCGCAGTGGCCAAACCGGCCGCTGTGCCCGATTCTGTCCCAGGGTAACAGGAAACAGTGGCGGTAACAGATGTTACCTTCTGCCGATTCAAGGACGTGGTTAACCACGCTTTCGGGGATGGTGCCCAGACTATCCTCGAAAGCGTGGTTATTTTGTTCACCACCGGTGGTTCACTGTGGTGAACATCTGGTGGCGAGCAACCAGACATTACGGGACCATCCGCCACCACGGGATTGTTCGTGGTTGAGCGTGATCTCATAACGTCTGAAAATACCCCTTGATTTTACCGAAGTCAGTGGGTTGAAGTCAGTGGAAGTGTTGCCATTGACTTCAATGAAGCTAAGATTTCACCCTTGGAATCTATCTTCATTAGTAGAAAATAATAGGGCTGGTAGAACAGCACTGGTATAGATATTGGGGTATGTGAATGTGCAAAACCTTCAGTTCTTCTCCTTTTTCTTTTCTTTTCATACTCCATGCCTAATATTTACACACATTATTTATCAGTAGGGTTATAAAATAGATTTTTTTAAAAAAATAATTACTGATCACTTCCCCCCTCCCCCCGGCAACAATAACTTTTACTAGCAAAAATTTCACTTAACTAAATGGGATGGTTCTTCAGCCTATTATTTATTGTTCTTGTTGTTAAATTACTACTACTATTACTGATTTATTTTGCTTTAGTAATAACTGGAGTCAAAACAATAAATCTAATGTAAGGGATTAGGAAATCAGGCTCACTTCTGAAGTAGAGTCAACAGGAATCAGCCACACAGCAACACCACTCAGAGGCCCTTTTTACATGGGCCATGCTGACGGGGTGGTCACTGTGCATACCGGTCAGGGGGGCAGTCAGTGGGGATAGGTGTACATCGGCGCACATACACACCCATAACCATGCAGGGAGCAACCTGCCTTCTTGCTGGTTGCTCTGTGTGTAGGTGATGGGTAGAAGTGGATTGCCGTGCGTATTCCGCAGAAGCATGCATGCCCACCCACCCACTGTGGTGTGTATGTGGGGATATGCATGCCACGGAAGCACGGACCCACGCAACCTCATATTTACAGCGGATGCTCTCCCATGTGGATGATGGGTGAACATGTGTGGGAGCATCTCATCTAAAATGGGCCGGTCACATTATTTTGTACCCCTTTCCCGAACATTTTGTACATTGAAACTTAAACACCACAACTCAAGGAAATAAAAAGTTAGGTAAGGTCACAATTCAAATTGACATTGCCATCATTTGCATTATTACCTTTTCCCTTTAAGGAATAACAAACTAATTACAGTAGTTTTGCAAAATGCATTTGATAAAGAGGGTAAAATAAGCTCTCTTCAATCTTCACTTTGTAAGCATCATTTAGCAATGGGTTTTATTATTCATAAACCGGAAAAATAAATACCCACTGTCATTTTTCCCATTAAAAGCCTATTTCTCTCAAACATTCAGGTAATCATACATGTATCTTCTGTATGTGAAACAATAATATTCTCTGTGCAAACTGGAGGCTGCTCTTCTCCTGGGGTTTCCACCTTCTTAATAGAAAAAAAAAAAAAAAAGCTGTAGGCAATATTTTTTGTTTGGTGGGACATTTTGTTAGACTTGCATCTCCACCACTGATGTTGATTTAGTTTGGTCAGAACAGTGACTTGAATAACCCCAAACAAATCTCAAAAGAAATCTAGCAGTTCTGGTATTGCTGAAAGGTTGGGGCAAGCTTAGAAGGCAGTATATTGGGAGCAACTATTCACTTAGAGAGTGCAATGATATATGGGTCTGGAGACAAGTACTGTACTTTCAGATTGAGTACAAAGCAGGAGATTGATTGTTCCAGTGTCGGGATGTTAAAAAAAGAAGCAGTGATTTGAAATGTAAAATATCAGGAGATGTATAGCACACATTTGCATCTCTCACTTAAGAGAGAGATACAGCATGACAAGACTCTATACCTATCTATAACTAGTCATGCAGAATAAGAACTAAAGGGCCTCAGAAGAGGACTGGTCCAATTTTATTATTATTATTATTATTATTATTATTATTATTA